>VSDK01015185.1:401604-435382 GCA_009767595.1 Symbiodinium kawagutii
TAGGGAAACATGCCCATGCTTCGCAACAAACTAACCCGACGATGATCCGCAAGGGGGCGGCTGTTCCAGCCAACATCGGAGATCTTTTCTGCGTCCATAAATGGAGCCATGGCGGTACGTACCATCCAGCTGTTCATAGCCTTTCTTCATAGGGAGGGGAAGCACCCATGACTTGGAGGTACACTAAGCCAGCCATGAACCTTATTATGGTTGATGGTTGTTATGATTGCTATAACCATGACATTAATGGTTGGTTACAACCATGACCTAATCAAAGAACCAACATTATTGTTATGGTCATGGTTGTCGATCTGGTATCCTCTTTGTTGTTGATGAGTTCCTTGGTCTGGGTGAGTGTTGTCGGTCTCATCCTTTTTGCCTAGCCAGTATCTTGTGTTGGATGGGCTAAGGCGTGTTTCCTTGCTCGGGTTTGGTTGGATGTGTCCTAACGTTTTGCGAAAATTATTTGTGATTATTTCCTTTGGTGGATCCATGATGACCCCCATATTTGATGGCAAAGCACCAGCTATTCACATGTTTCTCGATATTGATCCGCCATTATTATTGAAGCATCACATGTTAGCAATGATGGATGAATCATTCTTGCATTATGATGTTTCAATATAAAAGATGTGTGGAATTAAGATGAATTAAGATCATATTAGTTTAGGGTTCAATAAATCATTCGGAGTCATCTACCATGGATTTTCTACTAGCCATCCTTGTGGCACCATCCTTGTGGCACCATCCAGCTGTGGGATCCGCAGCACTGAGCGCTGCTCTCTGACTCAGATGTGTGATTTTTACGGCGGAGAAGCCACGGCTAGGCCGGCGCAGCGTGGCCCCAGGGTTGAACTTGGAACCGTGGTGGATCAATGATCAATGAACCGCAGAAATGTAGCTATTTGAGTATTGGAACCGTGGTGGAAATGCTGAGCTATTTGAAGTTGCTTCTACCCCTAACGCTTGGAGTTCACCCATGAGTTTCGCTCGTTGGCCCTGGATTCGCTCTGTAGACCGTTCAGCTCCCAAGAACAGAAGGTTTTTTTCGACCGATCCTTTCAGATGATACATGTGGTATTGACGGATAGCCGCATATTTTGGATCATAGGCTGAAATATCAGCTACCTTTGCAGCTCATGCTCTACAGTTGTACAGCTGGTGTTTAACATCGCTTAACAACTTCAGTTTTGGTGTCAGAAAATTGCCATGGTAAACCTGTTGGTTTTGTAGCTTTGTGAGAGTCGTGTCAAGATCCACGGATCGCCGGCAAAACCCATGGAGATCTCCATGGTTCATCTGCAACGACTGGCGAAGGACCCAAGTCGGTCCTGGAGCGGCTGCGGGGAAAGCTTCAATTTTTTCCCACATCTGCAA
Organism: Symbiodinium kawagutii; assembly: GCA_009767595.1. Lineage (NCBI taxonomy): Eukaryota > Dinophyceae > Suessiales > Symbiodiniaceae > Symbiodinium > Symbiodinium kawagutii. The sequence goes on from VSDK01015185.1 coordinate 402,982, forward strand.
CGACTGGCGAAGGACCCAAGTCGGTCCTGGAGCGGCTGCGGGAAAAGCTTCAATCTTGTCCCAAAGGCGGCGAGCGAGCTAAGGCGCAGCTGGAGAGGGCATGGCAGGCTGCCACCACTGGCGGTTGGTGTTGGTTGCCATCTCTGGAGTTTAATCAGGATCATTAAGATCTATGCACATGGTTAGGCGTATATAATTGTAGATTTTTGTGACATGTACAAATTTATACAATATGTACATACAGATACACATTTCTTCAAACATATACACATTAATTACACACATTGAAAGAATACGCATATAGACTGTATAAAATGGTACTTGGCCAAGTACTTGCATGTGGTAGAACCCTGCAGGGCCAATCTCAATTTATGACTTTCACAACCAAAGTGGTTGGTTCGCCACCAGAAGCGTTGATAGTTGTTCCAGACTAGGCCGTGCTGCATATCAAAGGAATTCGAGTTCAAAAAGATAGTGCTGGCATTAGGCTATCACAACACCTCCCCGAGTAGATCAGGTAACCCTATGTAAGCCTATCTTTTTGGCCAAAGCGTCCAGGTTCATTTCGGTGTGTTGGACACCGTCTTGGCGCTACTGGAGCATTTCAACCAGGCGCTCCTGCCTCCGAGACTATTCATAAATCATTTTGTTAGTCCAAAAACTAGCATTTTGATGCATTTTGGGGTAGCCGGTGTGAGAAAAGACAAATTCCATGCACTTCAGAGAAGCTCCCGGCAAGATTGAAGCCACGCTAGGAATTTCGAAGCATTGATGGAATAGGAGCTCCTGTTTGCAGCAACATTGACATGATCAATTGTCTCCAATCAAGGTCTAGTGACCACTCCCCCACATCGCAATCAAGAAATGAAGCCTTTGCTCTCGGAGTGTTTGTTGTGACGCCGTTTTAGGGCCTGTTTTACAGGGAGTAGCAGCCATCACTGCCACAGCAGAGCCGATGGAGCAGTGATCTTCATCAATGAGTGCCAGAAACCAAGCGACAGATGGAGATCCAGTAGCCAGGGGTCCCCAATGGTGACGAACTGATCACACTGCCGGCCTGCGAGGAAGTAGACGATGCCCATGAATTCTTCTCTGCAGAGGCGCCTCATTGCCACTGGCATGCCCAGCTGGGTTGCAGAGATCAAGGTTGGGATGATGAATGATGAATGATGAATGATGAAAGATGAAAGATGAATGATGAATGATGAAAGATGAATGATGAATGATGAATGATGAATGATGAATGATGGATGATGGATGATGGATGATGGATGATGGATGATGAATGATGACTGATGGATGATGGATGATGGATGATGAATGATGGATGATGGATGATGAATGATGAAAGATGAAAGATGAATGATGAATGATGAAAGATGAATGATGAATGATGAATGATGAATGATGAATGATGGATGATGGATGATGGATGATGGATGATGGATGATGAATGATGACTGATGGATGGATGATGGATGATGAATGATGGATGATGGATGATGGATGATGGATGATTGATGATGATGATGATGATGATGATGATGATGATGATGATGATGATGATGATGATGGTTGTTGTCATCAATTGCAGGGTTACGAACCTGCGAGGTCCTTTTTACGTGAACTTTTGCATAGTCGGGAATGATTTCACAGTGACAACTGAACCTAGGACTTAGGGTCCAGAACATTGCTCAGCCTGGGGAAAATCAGCACGGCCCTCAGTTTCATTGAGAAAATGATCTGGTGGTTTCATTTTCGTTTTCCCTTATATTGAGAAATCCCACTCTAGGAAAAGAACATGTTTCCACTGTAGTCTTATCGGCAGAGTACTTGTAGGATGCGACCATGCCAAAATTAATAACTCTGTAAAGCGCCGCAGCAAATACATCAATAGAGTATCATTCTCAATTACCTCCAGACAAATCAGGTTGCATGTCTTGACATGGGAAGTCCCTCCTAATCTTTGCTTTAGATGATGCAAATGGCGTTCACCGTTCACCTGCCGCTTGTGGGACCCGGTGCCATTCAACACTGGCGTTGCAGGACGCGTCTCCTTTCATCCTGGTGGGTTTGGAGGACTCTGCAGGGTCAAGGGCTCCCAGTTGTTGAATTTGCCGCGTAGTTCTGCACAGAACTTGTTCTCTTCCAGGAGGGGAAGATAGGGGAAGTCATGCTTAGACAATATACATCTTTTCATGATGATCATCCTTATCATGGTAATCCCTATGCACCACCAGGGGATTGCAAGTCAATCGGACTACTGCTTTGGTCTAAGCTATATCAACTGCGAGGAGGGATCCAAGTTTTCATTGTCAGCTTACTGGGTACAAAATGATTGAAAATTGCGGCAACTGACAGGGGCGAGGTGGGCCGAAGGTCATTGCTTGGGAGGTGTTTACCTTTATGGTTCAGACATGGTAATACGCAGGCAACATCGGCCTCGCTGAAAATGCGTGTGTCTTTGTGTTTGTTTTCTTGCCCAGGGAGTTACAAGTCATGAACTTCAGGGGCCATGGTTTTCACCCACAGCCAATTTTGAAGGATGGTTTGCTGTTTCAACATCCGTTCCGATGGCGATTGAACATCACTGCAACGATGTGGTGGTCAGTTTATCAGGGCTGATTTGTTCTGGTTCAAAGAAGTCTAACGTTTTGCTGGTTTGCCGGTCCTGAGAAAACAGGCAAGACAGCAATCGTTTGACATGACCATTTGCACCAAGCAAGTTTCCCAATCCTCACAGTTTCCCTGGTTTGAGAGTGATAGAAGCACCTCACAGATAGACAAACATTTGCTGTTGCCTTCATATGACTGTGAAATCAAACAATCCGCTTTTTCAAAATCCTGAATTAGATTGTTTGCTTCCAGCTTTTTGTTGATAGAACTACTGTAGTGCTTATGATTCTTATGATGGTTTTGGTAGAATCAATATTAGCTTTGTGGTGCTCCGGTACAAGGCCGCAGCGCCTTCGCTTTCTGGCTCAAGCACTTCACTATCCGAGAGCGTTAGCTTGAGTCAACAGCTTTGTAGCGGTAAGATTTTAGCAATTTTATGCAATTTTGCTTGAAGTTGTCAACATGTCAAGCATCATGTATATCATTTTCAAATATTTTCAATTTGTTCCACCTTTTTTGGACCTTTCCACGTTGATCTCCTGGTGGTCTCGTTGGGTCCCTTGCCTGACCGGCGCGCGAGATCCGATGAGTTGGGGAGTGCAGTAGTTCCACGGTGTCACCACCGGATGGTAGGTCTGGTAGGTGACGTGCCACAGGTGGAGTATCCTGCACTTAGTCACATGATTCACATGATTTTGTTGGAACTATGTGGGGGGACACTCATTCAATGACTCATTTGTTAGGAGCAGACTCGTATCATCATTTCTTGTGCTCATACTCCACAGTGAAGTGACAGTGGGCATACTTGGGCATATTCGGTTACATGATAAATTAGTTAGTTAAACAATGGGCAAAGATAACAAATATTTATGATTAGTTTTGAAAATTAAGCCATAGTTAGCAAAAAGTCCGCTTTGATAAATTGTTTGTACTACTTGTGTGCTTGGTTTGCCATATGTATCTCATCTCATCTCTGGAGAACACACATCAGAGACCCTTCACTGTTATGTACATCCCCCTGCTTGGCCTTCCGAAAGTGTATAAAGATCCCACACTAAAGCAAAGTTTCTGGGGGGCGATACTACTTTATAGATCTTTATAGGGAGATTGACCATGATTATTCCCCATCATCTACTATCGCAGTCACTCTTGTTATTTTATTGTCTTCATTACTGTAACTACCACTGGATATTACCCATCATTAGCTAATATGGTAGCTTGAAGAGTGAACATCTTTAGCATCATCATGATCATTACCAGTATCATTACTATTATCATTACCAGTTATTACTCATCAAGATTGAATGGTACCTGTCAGTATTCAATAAGCTTCATGAAGTCATGAATGACATTATCATTACCCCAATATGATAGTTTATCAACATAGGGGTACCGCCAAATCATCTTTTGAATGAACCATTTATAGCAATAAACCAACTTTTTTAGTGGGTCCCGTATTTTGAGAAAACACCATATTATAATTCAGCTTTCTTCATCACTACATCAAACATCCTCGGAGAAGCTGCGGATTTGCCAGTCAGAGGTCCAATGGCGGCACGAGGATTTTCGCTCACCTTGGCCGCTGTGGTGCTTTTGCAGGCGAGAATCGTCAGCCACTAAGAGCAGGGGATCGCCATTACATGCTGTAGTGGCTGTGTTGTCCTTGTTGACTGGATGGCTTATACCCACTAACTTAGGTTTTTAGTGTTTTTGGGATATGATTGATTAACCATACAACCACTAAAGATATATTTTTAGCAAGGGATCTATAAGCCACCAAGTTGATGTTACCTTATGTTGTCCATATGGTTGTTTTTGTTCACGGTTGTTGTTGTCATTGTCATTCTCGTCGCAGTTGTTGTTGTCGGTAGTGCTGCTGATAGTGTGAAACGTGTCGATTTATTGCAATCCCTGGTATGCATTGCAGATCATCGCTCAACGGTTGTTTTGAGCCATTTTGAGCCACTTGCTCGGAGTATCCTTGAGTTACAGACTTTGACTGCAGATAATATGTTGAGTGGGATTATATGAAAGGTGCAATCTGGGGTTTAGCAATAGAGCGTAAACTGGGATGGCTTGCTTTTATGTATGTAAACCAGTGTATTATCACCGCAGCTGATTTGCCAACGGTTTGGCGGGGGCGGAAGGATAGCTTTACCGAAAAACCTGAGACAAAGCTACTGTGGTGAGCCACTGCAATAAGTGTGACCTTTATACCAGTGATGTATGAACCTGCCTGATTTTGGGATGACCTTTCATGAACCTGGGATTACTCAACCGATGAAATGCTGGTATCAAACACAGTTCCGTTGGTAACTGACATCCAGACTACCAGTACCATGATTTGGCCCAGCTGTGACACCGATTGGTTTTCCAGGTACAGGCAACGAAGAGATCTCTCAAGCCAGAAGATGAGGTGCCACGAGGGAAGGAAAGTTCAGATAGGATGTGTCAAGGTAGGATACATGACCACCGGGAGTATAGCATGATTGAGATATATTGAGATACATTTGTATTTGAACAGGGTTCATACCTTTACGGAAACATCTCATATTTGTATTCTTACACTTGTATTTGCCTGTTCCCTACTAGTTTCTTGATAGCCGCGACTACCAAAGTAGTAGAATGGGAGTAGCCCCCTAAAATTGGAACTCTGGGAAGATGATTTGACAAACCTTTGCGTTGCAGACAGGTTCACATTTCATAACAGGCTGTTTACTGCAAGTTGCGAGCTGTATTTTCTCAATCATTTCCCTTGGGTTATCTTTTTGAACTCGACCTCAACAGGCATAGGGCATAAGTTTTTCATGCACCTGGCCTGCTACATTATTCCAAGTGTAGTGAGGACAGACCATGGCACCATAGCAAGAAACGTGCAAGAAATTACATGGTGGTTTCTCAAGCGATAGGTAGCCCCAAAGTTGTGGTTGGTTTACTATCAATAGTTGAGATTAAGGATGACTTGGGGCCGGGGTTCCCCATGAATTGAGAAACACCAACCTGGGTTGTGGGATTGTGGCTTCGGGCTGCCCGCATCAGCAGTCTCCAGCTGTCACTGCAATGTTTCTGCTTTGGTAAAGGAGCTAGTGATGCTCATATGTTCCTCACTTGAATCCATCACGATTTGCCTTGCAGCTGAACAGCTATGCTTTTCAATTCTTCAATAAATTGGTGCTCATCAGGGTGAATATGTCATGATAATGAAATATGATGAATGTATGCTGACTCAGTTGGAAACTAGGAACTAGTATATTGATTATTGTTGCCATTCAGCAGTTTCCAGTTGTAGTATGAATGTATATGCATTCATCCAGTAGAAATTGATTGACACCCGTAGTAGATGTTTTGGAGCCCTTCTCCTCGTCGCCTCGGCCAGGAAAGATGTTTGAAAACATCATGGGAACGTATGGCGGTTTCTCAAGCCATAGGGGACCCCATAAATTGTTGGTTTAACATTGAAACATGGTTCATAATGGATGATATCTGGGGCGTATCCCTATGGCTTGAGAAACCACCATATGGCAACTAGAATTGTCAATGATTTTGCATGTCAAGGAGAGGCGTTGATGTGCTGAGCAATCTGAGTGAAAGTCAATGGGCTGATGCTCCGGGCATAATTGGCATTGTGCCATGGTGAGGATAGCCTAGCGTGGTTAGGATAGCGTTGTAGCTATCATTCACATAACCCATCGGGCATTTCCAGTGAATGAACCACCGAAAGTGAAGTGCAGCCTCTTCTTCCGTGGAAGTCTCCCAAGTAATCGCCTTGCTAATAGCCCTATGGGGCTATATAGGTCAGTGAAGTGCAGGCATAAACTCAACTCCATGCCCCCATGTAGCCTCTAATAGGTGCCTTGAAGGGTTGCAGGGAAGGGTCACCCAGGGGTCTGGGCAACGTCGGAGGCCTTCTTGGAACTGGACCGGGACCATTCTGGCAAGGCCCCGGTTCCGAAAGTTGGTATTGCCCGGGCCCAGTGGATGTTTATTGATTTCAGAATAGGTGTTGATAGTGATGAATGATGATGAATGATGAATGATGGATGACGGATGATGGATGATGGATGATGGATCATTATTAATGTGTATTAGTTTTCTAGTAGTTAGTGTTGAATGATGATTGATATTGGTGGGTTTATTCTGGTTAAGAATGCTTAGTCAATACAGGTCATCGTTCATGTTGCTCACGGTGATAGTGATCAACGCTTTAGGAGGGCTGCAGATGCTTCTCAATCGTCAATAGGGCATGAGAATACGCAGCCATCCCCAACAATTTCTGGGACCAATTCCACGTACCAAGATGGCTGGGACGTGGGCAGAGGTGGTCCAGGCTATTGTGATGACGTCCGAATTTAGCCCAGGGCGGATTATGTTGAATAATGATGGGCGAGAAAATAATGATGGGCGAGAACGGTTCATGATGTTAATGATTTACTTTAAAATGGTTCATGTTGTGCGATCTGGTGCTCGTTTTTGAGATGTCCGCCGGGGTATAGATGCTTGCGACGCAAAGCCGTGTCATGGTCAAGACAGGTATGAGATTGCGGCCCTATGATTTGGGATGCAGACTTCATCCAATCAGCAATGAGCCATGAGCTCCAGCGGGTGCATTCTATGGAGAACTACCTAGCTGACAGACAATGACTCAACGAAATAGGATTGAAACCGCCACTTTGAAGTTCCTGTGATGGTTTTCAGAGTTCGATCCGGTCTATTTGGCTTATCAAAATACCCCAATCACCATGACATCCAAAACTCCCAAAAAATTGTACCAGCTGACAATTGGAAGCTGAATTGGGAGTCATTTGCTGGTGGCATTTTGCTATGTGTTGTCGCGAAAATGTCATTTTTTGCCATAGCAATTCGCAAGCATAGCGGGCCAAGCACTGTACCAGCTGCCCAGCACAACTGACAAGCGCAAGCTGATGCAGGTGGAGTTTGCCGAATTGGAAGCCTTCGGAAAGGGCAAGGTCCAGCGAGTTCCAGCTTGGGAACCGGCAGGGTAAACCGGTGGATTGGAACATACACGTGATACATTCAACTCTCCCGTGGATAGGAAGATACATATGGCTGTGGGTCAATATTAACCAACCAATAATGGTGGATAATAGCCAACAAACTATAGGGAAAATAATGGTTAATGATAGGGAACCAGGGTTTTGACCCACAGCCATATGATATGGTTGTTTCTGAAGTCATAGGGGTACCTCCAGATCATGCGGTTAATTAAAAAATCCATAGTAGACCAACCATGACTTTGGGGTCCCCGAACTGGCTAGGTTGAAACCACCATATATTCAACTCCAGTCATCTCATCTCTCGCATTGGCTTGGTCAGTGTCAACTGCAACCCGCAGTACCAAACAACCAACCAAGCAACCCAAGCAACCCAAGCAACCCCCCACCACCCAAGCAGTCCCGGCCGCCTTTGTGGAGCCAGGGCTTGAGTGATGATCAGATCTATGAGGTGCGGCTCGTCGTGGCCGGTGCAGAAACTGTTGGAGGTTAAGAGATATGGGGGTTTTAACCATTCATGATGATGGTTTAACTGATGGTTTTAACCATTAATGATGATGGTTATTAATGGAGGACATTTTTTTGGGGATTTTTTTTGGTTCTGTTTAGGGATTTTGTTTTGGATTTCAAGCCGTTATTAATAGTAGGGGAAAAAGCTAGCAACAATTAGAAATCCTGTGGTTAGCTACCATGTCACTCCAGTGGCTGCACAACAGGTCATGCTAACACTCGTCAGGGCTAGCAACAATAGTAGGGGATATACCAACTACATGGAGGTTTCTCGAATAGGGAGCCCCCCAAGTTATGGTTGGCTTATTACTATAAGTGGTTAAGAAAAGATAACTTGGGGGCGTCCCCTATGAATTGAGAAACCACCATACTCGCTATGTTGGTTTCTCAAAGTCCATGGTAGATATAAGTGTGACATACTACAACTGGTCAACTAACAGTTTCTCCAACTGATACTCAGGTGGTTTACAACTGTTGTTGACTATAGTAGACTAGGGGTATCAACATTTATACTTAATTAATCAGTTGGTTTAAAGCCAATTATAGTAGACGATTGGGGTATCAACAAGGAATGTGACGATTGGGGTATCACTAGGGGTACCACTGGAAATTTAGGAGTATCCCCAAATCTAGGGTTGTGACAACTGGGGTATCAACAGTTTTTATTTGCAGATATGGTTTAAGCTGGATGATGATGGTTGAAGCAGTTTACATCAAGAGCTTGTATCAATAGATATCAACCGTTGGTCGCTAGTCATGGAATATCTAATTTAACACCACTATTGTTTTCATACATCTACATACTATACCCATCGACGTTATTTCATCACTTCTCCAGATGATTGAAATGACTATGATTCTGTACAGTGTTATGATACACAGGAATGGTTGAAGCATAAATCAGCATAAATCAGCCATTTGATTCACTATGATTCAGCTTAACCAGATGTTACAATGTAGTGACCTGCATTGAATGATGGATCATAGTTCAAAATGCATGTTCCGCAAGAATCATAGTTCAACACATACCAGTATGGATAGTTGCTGTTTGGGTGTTTCTCAAAATAGGGGGACCCCCAAATCATCCCATATTGATTATTACAATCAATAAACCAGCCATTTTTTCGGGTACCCATATTTTGAGAAACCACCGTTTATGGAAATCCCACCAGCTTGTGGATAGCTTCTTGGTTTCCCCAGCATCATTTCGTGGTTTCTGACTCCACCACACCCAGTGCTGTGCTTATCCACACAGCTGGTCTCCCAAGTATTAGTATCACTGGTGATTGCTTTGAGGTGCCGCAGGCATGGTGATACATTCATGGCAGCTGATGGTTTCCAGACAGAAAGGTAGTTCCAAAAGTTATAAGCTTGTTGATAAGCCATCTAAGGACCAGAATAAAGTTACAACCTGGTCAAGAAGGCATCTTCAAGAGCTATATCTACCAACCATTTGCCTCGTAGTGAGTCATAAAATCATAGCCAACATGGTTGATTATTCTTGGATATGATACAAGATATGGCTGATGATTACTACCACCAAGTGGCTGATTGAATATGATCCCTTATAACTTATAAGCACCTTATTCATAATCACCTTATCAACCAGCTTACCGAAGTGAACAGGCCCTGGGGGTACCACTCCCCCATGGCCGGGCCGCAGGAGTTTCGCACGATGGACTTGAACCACAACGGAATCATTGAGGCACCGGGCCAAGCTGGCGGTCACCTTGACGATTGAAGAATGAATCAACTACTGGTTGGTGGTTTCAATTTTTTTTTGTTTTTCATACTAGTTATATCATAAACAATTGGGCAATCCAGAGTTCCAGCATGTGGTTGGCGCAAGAAAAAAGAAAGGACTGGCGTACGGGCTGCGGGCTTGTGCGCCATGGGACCTGCCCGCTGTGGTGTGAATGATTGACCAATATTTTTCAAAGGGGCTGAAACCACCAACCAGACCATTGTTGGCTGGGAATGGTTCATCAATGATCCAATCAACAGCTACATGGGGTGTTTATGGTGCACTGGTACTGTACCATCAAAATCATGAAAACCATGATCCATTTTTTTCAACCATCAAATCAACAGCGCTTCGCTGGTGCCATGGAAAGCCCTGAGCTTCAGAATCCCACAAACCACTCGTACCATCGCCACCGATAAAGCTGGTGGCCCATAGAATTTAACGCTGAGAACCGGCTGTAAATGGTTGATAGTCAGCAGTAACCGGAACAGTTGACTGGAAACTAATTTGGTTTATACTGGTGAACAACTAGTGGTTAATAAAAGTCAACAACCAGGCAATAGCAAGGATATAACCGTTCTATCACTATCAACTAGTGATTCAAATTGGATATCCTCAGGTTAAAAAAGCAATAACCAATAACCATCTAGTTTTTTGCTATATCCGAGGTTATTATCATAAAATCTATATCACCATGGTTTAGCTATATCTTTATGGTTTAGCTATATCCATCTATATCACCATATAAGCCGCCATGGTAACCGCTACCATCCACGGTCACATGAGTGACCGGCACAGCCGTGGATCTTTGAGGCGGACGAACTGCGACAGAGTTTGAAAGCCGCCGCTGAGTCGTCGCCAGGCGCCAGCAACGGGGCGATGAGTTTAGCATAGTGAAGCTGGTAATGGCTGGTAATAGATGGTAATAGCTATGATCTATGGTGGTTATAGCTGGAAATAGCTGGAAATAGCTGGGAATAGATGGTAATAGATGGGAATAGATGGCTATGGGTCATAAATCCGACCATATTTAAGCGTAGTGAAGCTGCATAGTGAAGCTGGCAACCAGCTGAACAAGACTGGTTGCTGGTTGATATGAGCACTAGTAATGGTTGATAATGAGTGATAATGGCCAACAACAATGGTCAAACAACTATATAGCTGGTAACAGATGCCAATGAAGCTGGTGATAGATGGCAATAGCTATGATCTATGGTGGTTGTAGCTGGAAATAGCTGGGAATAGATGGTAATAGATGGTCATAGATGGTAATAGATGGTAATAGATGGCTATGGGTCAATATTGACCAACAATAGTGGGGGATGATAACCAACAATAGCAATGGGAAAACAACGGTTGGTTGTTTTGAACATTTGTATTGTCCTTTTCAGTTATTAACACATGGTTGGTTGATTGATATTTTTCATAAGGATTGAAACCACCGACCAGTATTAGATGGTAATAGCTGGTAGTAGCTATGATCCATGGTGAAGCTGGTCAATGATCAGTTCAGCTGCTTGATGATGAATCGAGGTGGTTCATGATCAGTTTGGCTGGTTCATGGTATCATAAACCCAACCATAGCTGGTCAATAATAAGTACGGTGGCAATCGTTAAGCATAAGAAAACACTGGCGGATAATGAACATGCTTGCAACTTCAGGTGATGAATTCTACCTATTGCAGTTGAGCTGGTTCATGCTAAGGGATCATAGTAAACAGCTTCATCCGTTTCGGTTGTTGAGTTGTCATTTCTAGGGTAACTGATGGTTGCTGAAGATTGGCACCTCCGATGGTCATCCAACTCATGACCAGCTGCAGCCGTGGTAGATCTGTTGTTGTTCAGATGGAGTGAGCTATTGGTACATGGGGGTTGCGATGGGCTGAAAGGGCTCCATATGGGTTGAAATGGGTTCATATGGGTCAAAAGGGTTTCAACACAATTCTAGAATAGGGTTTGACACCATATCATATCATAGCTACCTATAAGAATCAAACACTCAGGAACAAGAAAACACCCACACACGGATGCAACGGTGTGAGCTGTGAACACCCCTGGACACGTTTTCCTGATTGGTTGTTTTGCATCTGTAGTCGTGTTTTATGACATCAGAAAAGGACTGTAAGTGAAAGCCAATGAGCAGCTTGGTATTCTAAGTTTGAGCGTCAATGTGAAGTAAAACTTCGCGTGTGCCTTGGCTGAAGCTTGTTTTGACATCACGCCGTCATCAAACTTGCGGTTGCGTATAGTTGCCAGAACCATCATATCATGTGACTCAATGATCGACCATGAGGGCCGATTGGACCATGATATTCCTTTGTTTCTAGATCCAGGCGTTGCTCTTTGATCCACATTGAATGACATGTCCAACGACTTTGCCGCACCTGTGGAGGTAATGAGGAGACACAGGAACTGCACCCAGCCGCTAAGCCTATGCAGGCAGCACAGGCCGGGCAAGCTACAGGTGAATGGGATATCTCCAGCGGTTACTCCTAAACTTTGGTAAACTGAGAATTTCCTGGGGAAGCAACAGCCATTTCTGGGCTTACCACCAGTCTTGTGGACACGTTCATGTAAAAAAAGAATCCAAGTTCAATCAGTTAGAATGATTATGACTTGCGCTAATTTCATTGTCATTCCTCTTACCGCCAAGGATTGGTCCATGGCTTCTTGGACAGGATGACCATGTTTTTGGGTGAAACATCGAGCCTTCCGCACATGGCACATAATTTCAAACTGCAATGTACTGAGTTGTTTCAAATGATTATGGTACATACATGTACATACTCAGTCACCGCAAGGATCATTTCGGGAGAAACGTTGTAGAAATTCATGTCCAGTGCCACGCATGATCAAGTACGAATCATGACGGTCGATGGGTCATGGCCAAGCCCCGGGAGCACTTTCATAGGAGTCACACATCACCAGTGATGTCGTGCCCACATGCCACGAATTTTGTGCTTTGAAAGGACCCGCTGTTGGTCCAAATTGGTGGCTTCTCCAGTCGGGTCACGGCCAAAATGACTTCTGTTAACATTTGTTAACAAGGTATAACAAAATCATGTGATGTGGAGCAGCACGTGCATCTTCTGGGAAAGCTGGGAGAGTCGCTCACTCTCTGGTAAACGAACCGGGTTTCGTGGAAAATCCATCATTGATTATAGGTGGTTTTCCTGAAAAGACGGGCGATATCCAGCTTCCAGCTGGGTCGTTCTTCCAGGGTCGTTTGCCAGAGTGTCTCTAGAATCAAGAACTGGTTGGTGGTTCGAAACCCAATAATCATTAACTACTAGTTGGTTGACTAATAATTTTAATTAATAGGGGTTGAAACCAGCAACCAGAGAAATTCTGGCTGAATATTTCAACTTGGCTCTGCCTGTTGCCACCAACAGCTGTGGATGACTTTAAGCGGCGCTTTCCCCAGTTCTGCAAGGGTTTTCCTAAATGTATACCCTGATCATTTATTTGATATCGTTACGAGGTGGGTCGTTCTTCAAATAAGGGACCCCAAGTTATGGTTGGTTTATAACTATAAATGGTTAATCAAGGATGATAACTGGGGGTGCCCTATTTTGAGAAACACCAAGGTGGATCGTTGGGTGACAAGCCAATGTAAAGCCCCGAGCATCAACGGTGTGCCATGAATCCACAGTGTGTGCAGGTTGAGCCGGTGGCGGCTGTGGGGGCCCCCTGGTGATGCCAGCACAAAACCATAACCCAAAATTTCGGTACTCAGCACTCATATAAGGTTCATGATGCCAAGCTTCGGAATAGATGCTTCTTCGACAGCACTACACAAGCCGTAATCAAAGGCATGTTCCACTGTGCTTGGTTCATGGTCACCATGGCTGTGGGGAGCTGCCCCAAACGATGCCAACTGTCGTGCGGAGTCATGAGTCCAGTCCAGTCCACTTATCGTACCTTCACATGTGTGCAATGTACATAATATGTACATAATACAACAGTGCATGTGTATACTCACCATATATCACCACAACTTGCTTGGGAAATTGCTGTAGGTCTTTGGAATCAGATCGCCGCTTCAGCCGTCACGTCATCCTGGAGGACCATATCCCTCGAAAAATCCCGCAGAATTGCAGACACAGTGGCTGCTGTTTTGTTTTTTTTGATCTCCTAATGATCTCACCAACCAGACGATCACAGGAGTATGACTAGCCTCAAAACTGACGCCGATTTCCAATTGAAAACTGCCACAAGTGCGATGACTTTGGGGCCCATCGCATTGTATACAATGATTGCAGATTGACAGTAATTAGTGGTTTGTCCTTGAAACCAATTTTAATGCAAAAAACAAATATGGGTGTTCCTCAAAGTAGGGGTGTAGTAAACCATCCATTTCCGGGGTTCCCTATCAATTTGAGAAGCCACCATATACAGTAGCTGGTATATCCCCTACTATTGTTGCTTATTATCTCCTATCATTTGCATTGACAGTAGTAAAATCAGCCAATATGAGCCATGAATCTCCGATGATTTTGGTTAACCAGTATTAACCAGTATTGGCCAATATTAACCACTATTAGCCAGTGTTGCTTATTTTTTTCCTATCATTTGGTTACGGAAAGTTCCGCAAAACATAGGCCCACGCTCCTGGGATCCCCGACTCGATCGAGGCGCCAGCCGCCAAGCCGCAGGGCTCATCAGAACTGCAGGCGACTGGAACCGGGGACCGGCAGGCTGGGCTTTCGACGGTGGAGGGGGAAGATGATGATGATGGTGGTGATGGTGGTGGTGGTGGTGGTGGTGGTAGTGGTTGTGATGATGATGATGATGATGATGATGGTGATGATGATGATGATGATGATGATGGTGATGGTGATGATGATGATGGTGATGATGGTGATGATGGCTGATGGTGATCTATGGTTGAAAGTCATTATCCACAATGCTTAGGGATGGTTGATCATGATGGTTAGTTCACTATGACTGATTAATCATTATTATTTGTGGTTATAAGGTAAATGCTGGTAAGCTACTAGACGATTGAGTCACCTGATCCTAAAGGGTGACCATCAATAGATCCAGGTGATCTCTGTATGAAAAGGCATCGATCGAAGAAACTCTGGGGCGGAACCATTTTGATGGGCGCAACCAGTTTGAAAGGAGCTGTTCAGTTTTCTTTTGGTGGCTAGCCCTTGAGAACCCTAGTGCTTCAAGTTGTGGACTTAGCCTTGGGGGTCTACCATTCGACACCTCGCTGCCCCAAAGCATAGGTTCCCAATTCCCAACGAGGGCGTTCTAGCAGATCACAGCAACGAGTGTTCATGGCCAAGCATTATTGACCAGCCACTTTGGTTCGCCATGACAAAAGCTATTGACCACCATTCTTGACATCAACCAGCATGAACCATTCCCCTTCATACAAGTCTTTAAAAACCACAGTTGGTCATGCATCAGCTCAATAATCTTAACCCTTCAGCTTCATACAGGTCCTTAATTAATCACCACTATGAACACTGAATAGCCTGAATAGCCATACATGATTCATACAGGTCCTTAATGAATCATGCATTGTTAGCCATGAATAGCAATAAGGCGGGCACCAGTTGCTTCGATATCAGTCCCAGGCCTTCGAATCTTCCGTACAACATTCTGCTGGGAGAGCCGCTTGGCTTGGCTTGTTACCTGTGAGATGTGGCTGGTGAATGGTATGGGAATGGTGCACTGGTGGATGATGGTTGACCATTCACTGATGGTCAGCTGATGGTTCACTGATGCTGAGCTGGTAGCTAGCTGAAGGTCAACTGATGGTTGAGTGATGGCTCACTGATTGTTCACTCGTTGTGCACCGGCGGTTAACCATGGTTCAGTGATGGTTCACTCATGGTTCACTCGTAGTGCACTGACGGTCAACTGCTGGTTGACTGACGGCTAAGTGGGTTCACTCATGCTGCACTGACAGTAGTGGTTCAAAGGGTTAATGGTTGGTAATGGTCCTGATAATGATAATGGTCCTGATAATGGTTGAAAATAGGTTCAGATGGTGAATGGTTAACACGGTATTGGTTAACCGTCAATCATGGTTGAGAATGACTGGTTCTCGCTATTGACACTTGATATCATCGCCACAAAAATGGCGTCGGGAGGTGCACGGGTGCATAGGTCACAGGTGGAGATGGATCCATCAGCGCTGGCTGTGCACCAGTCGCAGCTGTTGATGAACAGCTGCGACTGAACCATCCGTGATGATTGGGGCCTGGGGGATGCCAGCGGATGTCACCAGCAATGATAGATCAACAGAAATGGTCAAAAATCAGCAGTAACTTCATGTGAATCGGCATATGAATCAACGCCAATGATTAGGGAACAAGCAAACAGCAATGACCCGCAATGACCGTCATGTACGCTCCTGCAGCCACTGAGGGAAACAGCCAGAACGATGACCAACCTGGGGAAACAACCCTGCACCCAGTACATCCAAGTAGTATATATGTACATATCACAATAAATTTGGTAAACAACCAATACAAATGCTGCCCAACAGGAATGTGTGCACATCCAACAGCACTTGGGTACACGGTACACAACCAACAACAGTCAATAGTCAGTCACCAATACCATTAGCAACCACCTTTATGACCATCGTCAACCATTATCAAGCACCAATTGACCATAAATGGCTATCCATCATTAACCATAACCACAACTCACCAAGAGCAGCGACTAATCAATGACCCACACTATCACCAACAGCAATGTGTATGCAGATACGTAGCTAACATGTGTCTAACCGACAATCTGATCCAACTTTTGGACAGGGTACTGTAATTTTTGCTTTTGTGTCATTTTTTGATCATTTTGTCCAAGCAAGTTATGTTTGCATGATAAACAGGGTGTGTGTATAAATATATATAAGTATATATATATATATATCAGAACCTGTTTTTTTCAGAAAGATATACATATAGAATCTAGAAGCATCTTTTCTTTGATCCATGTGCTTTGTTTGCCAAGAGAAGAACCCTTTCGCTCAGTATATTTAAGATACATCTAGGTATATTATGTTGTTTCTTCTAGTTTCTTGGACATACATGACTTTATTTTGTTGTAAGTTATAGCATTTTGCAGACCTACAATATGATATGTACACATACACATTGACGGCAAACCATCCATATACATGATGTATAAAACATTTATATATTTATTTATATATATATATACAATGATAAAACACATATGTTTCTATATAATTATCTATAATCAAATTTATATTCATATATATATATATATACATTTATTTCTATATAATAAATTTCTATTTCTCCGCCTCGATGTCTTTTTCCCTTTGCTTCGCTCGCTTGGCTCCGAGGTCCTGGCTGAGCTCTTCGAGCGCAAGGCCGCCGAAGCCCTGGAGCTGCGCAACAAGGACCGTGAATCCGCGCTGCGGCGTAACGGGGCTACGGCGCCGGGTGGGGAGTGGCCCATGGTTGATCCACCGTGGTGTTTCTCAATAGCTAGGGGTACCCCGAGGCAAATCTCCCTTACTAAGCATTATTTTTGCAATAAACCAAGCAATTTTTTGAGGTACCCGATTTCGAGAAATCAACATAGGGAAGTTCAGGGGGTGAAGTTGATGATGGAACCAGTGAAGTTCGGACTAGTGATTCATATGGAAAACTGATTTTCATAGTGAAGTTCATAGTGAAGTTCGGGAAATGGTTGATGATGGCTAATTAACAATGGTTGATGATCAATGGTTGGTGACAAATGATTGATGATCAATGGGGACACTTTTGGTAAAAGGCTACTTGAAGAATGTGTTGATGGTGAGTTGATGATTCACTGCTGCTGGCTGGGTGTTTCTGTTTTGCCAACCAGTTTGCGTTTCTTTATTTGGCTGTTTTGGTTCTTGTTGTTGTGCAAACTCCTCTTGTTGATTTGTCAAAAAGGAATGGCAGTACGAGGAAAGATCAGTGACAACCAAGTGCTTGGATGTGCTTGGATCATTTGACAGCTATCCTTTGATGTGCTCTACAGCGAGAAGATCCATGTTGTTCACCGCGGAATGGGAAAATCTTTGAATGTCCTCAAAGGTCCTGAAATATCCATATTTCACTGCTTAGCTGTCGAATCTTGGAATCGAGTCGTGTCCTCAAAGGTCCTGTTTCATCAGGCCTCGTTTCTTGGGCCGATGTTCAACTGTTTCTTTTTCATGCCCGACCTTGTGGTACCAATTCAGCGAGCTGTCCATGCTTGGAGATACGTTGCCTTTTCCCCAGCTGCCCAGCTGCCCCCACTTTTGATCTACAAAGGTTCTATCCTTCATCAATCAGCGTTACTCGGTGCTCGTCGGAGCTGTTTCAAAAAGGATCATGACCAGCACATGCCATAACAGCTGTTGATCCCCTGCTGTCATGCGACCCTTCACATGGCAGAATCATGCAGAAACCATTGCAGCAGCTGTTGCAATCTGCTGCACGCGCTTATTTTCTTTTGCCTTCATCGTTTGAACCAGCAGCTGGTTGTCTTATTGACATTGTAGGCACGTGTTGAATCTTCATGCAGGGGCAGTACATACATGTCTTGAATGGCTCTCACAAATCAACAATGACCACAAGCAAGTATAGCTGATGATTCTCCTCAATCAATACCCCCCATAAGACACCACCTTTGGTGATGATAACCTCATGGACCAGACACTGTGGCCTCAATCCTTTCCCCCACAACGAGTATTAAAGCCTGGAGAGCGTTCTCGCCGATGATGTTGACTGTAGAGCATCTTATTTCACATGTTAGTAGCTATAACCATCAAGTGTTTGTATATACAAACATGTATTAATATAATCATTACACATAGCTTCCAACTGTCCCAGAAAACTATGTGCACAACTTAGATATCATTGATTCATGATTATCAAACCTGAAGAAAGCTGTAATGTAGACCTGCTTGTTTGCCCTTTGGCTTATAACTATAAACAGCCTATATAGTATGGCCTGTTTGTTTGCCCATTGGCTTCTCACTTGCCCGCCAGTTTGGACCCATCCCCCAGGATCCTCACCCGCCAGGATACCCTGGAGGCTCAACGCCTGGAGTCCACAGCTGCACAGCTGCGGGGAAAGGTGGAACAGCTGCAGAAAGACATCCACAAAACGGTGGCCCCTCGGACAGCAGGGCGGTGCGGGCGTTGCGGGGCAACCGGGAGTCGATGTGGCCATGGGTCAAGCAGTTAAGCAACCAATTTCATGGGGGATGATAACCAACAATTTCATAGGGAAAACAATGGTTAATGATGAAGGCACGAAGGGGTACAGGGTTTTGAGCCGCTGCCATGTCTAACATGGCAGAAACCTTGAAAAAAACATGGAACACATGGAACAAACAAGCGGTTTTTGCTGGTGGTAGTTGGATTTTGTGGTTTTGTTGCGGAGTGCTCCTATTGTTTCTGCTGGTGGTGATGGTTCTGGTAGAGTTTTTGGTTCCGCCGTTGTCGCTGTTGTTGTTGATCATCAAAGCAGCTCCTTGTTGTTGTCGTTGTTGTCGTCATGGTTGTGATTTTGCTTGTGGTTGTGGTTGTTCTGGTGCTTCTGATTGGTGTTGTTCATGTTGCTGGTGCTGTTTCTGTTGTTGCTGTTGCTGTTGCTGTTGCTGTTGCTGTTGCTGTTGTTGTTGTTGTTGTTGTTGTTGTTGTTGTTGTTGTTGTTGTTGTTGTTGTTGTTGTTGTTGTTGCTGTTGTTGTTGTTGTTGTTGTTGTTGTTGTTGTTGCTGTTGCTGTTGCTGTTGCTGCTGGTGGTGGTGGCGGTGTTGGTGGTGGTGGTGTGATTGCAGGTGATGGTGGTTTAGTACCATGGAACGTTTGGGTAGGTGTTGTGTTGTGAGTGTTGTTCTTGTTGCTGCTGCTGTTGTTATTGGTGGTAGTGGTGGTTTTCACAGGTGGCAGTGCTGGTTTTCACATTGGTTTCGTTGGTGTGATTGGCATGGTTGGTGATGTTGTTGCTGTTGTTGATGTCATTGTTTCTTATGGTTGTTCGTTCTTGATGTTCTTGTTGTTGTTGGTGGTGGTGGCTGTTGTGATTTGTGCTTTTCGTTGTGAATGGTATTTACTATCGTCGTGGTCGCGGTTGAGTTGGGTTTTTGTTTCTTTATTTTTGCTATTGCGATCACGATTGTTGTATTGTTGCTTGCCACTGTTGTTGCTCTTGATGTGTTCGCTTTCGTTTTCGTTGCTGCTGCTGCTGCTGCTGTTGCTCTTGCTTGCTTTTGCTGCCTTTGATTTGCTTTGTTGTTTGTCGTTGCCTTTCTTTGATTTGTTTCTGATGCAATGACTGGCTGGTTTTTTCCTCAACACATTTACAAGCAGGTAGGAATCAAAATATGACATTTGGTAATCACAATGGTTTCGTTTCAATCCTTCACTTTTTGCGGGGCAGCCCGCTCGTTGACAGGGGGTTATAACTGGATCGTCCTCAACAGTGGTACAGCGACCTCACCAAGTGTGCCACACCGCTCATCTCGACTTCTAATGGCCACAATCAACCATTCGCACTACCAATTGACCAAACAACAAACAAACAAACCAACAAACATCTCACTATAAACCAGTCATGTTCCTACGGAACAATTACCCGGGCACCCACCCGGTGATGCCGGCCTGATGCTTCCCACCCCGCTGTTGCTCGTTTCACGCTCAGGCCTCGGCGGCTAAGAGCGCGGCGGATGAAATTCTGAAGAAGAGCATTCGGGAGGCGCTCAGCGCTGCGGAGTGGTAGCTGATGCGATGGGCTGCCGTTGGATGAAACTGCTGGGAAGCACCCCCGGGGTCCAATGGTGTATGATTGCAGCATTTCACTGGTGGTGAACCACAAATTTGGGGCACCGATGATCTCAACGGTATATTGCTTGCACCGTTTGGGATGTGAGGCAGTGGCAACAGGGCTTTGAGGGCACACCTATAGAAATGTATCTGTATCGGGTCTTTATACCATCGACTCGGTTCAGGGCCAAAATCTGCCTTGCTGTTCATTGTTATAAGTAGTGATGCTTGCTGATTTCTTGCGGGGGCCATAAGAATTAAGAACCACAAAAACATAAGCGCTCTCAACCAGTAATCAACCAAGCCAATCCAAGCCAATCCAAGCCAATCCAAGCCAATCCAAGCCAATCCAAGCCAACCAATAGCTCACGCTTGTTGATGGTTCAAATCATCAATGCCCTAATCAGTATCGTTGTGAACAATCATGAACCGTTGGTGTCCAGCATAATCGTGGTTCATGATGGTTGACAAGCCATTCTCATTGGCCATTCTCAATCACCCCCTCTTGTTAAGCAGCAGGAACCATAGGTGAATCGTCAATCATCAGGCAAAGCCATGGGTCAAATTAGGAAATCAGGAGCCCATGACTTCAGATTAGTCTGGGTGGATGAAATCGCTACTACCTTAGCTTTTTAGCCTTTTTGGGATATGATTGATTTACCATTTGTCGCCACTAAAAGTTAGACTTTTAGCCAGGGATCTAAAAGCCACCAAGTATTTGCTACCTCCTCAGGCCTCCCATTGAAGTCTCCGCTACAGATCGCTGGCTGCCGCGCTCCACCGCGCTCCCCAGCTGTTTAGCCTCAGCCACGGGACCCGACAGAGCGCCATGGGACGAAAGCTGCCGGTCCTTGGAGTGGTGTTTTGGATGCAGGAAAAGGGCGGGCATGGGCGGGTTCAGATGGCTAAGATTGGCTGAGGATATCATGGTACCCAGTTGGAGATTTCTTGGCCCAATCAATGACCTTGAATGATCTTGATGGAGGCTTGCCAAAGAATTCATGATACTCTTTTTTGTAACTGGGACTGCGATAAACTAGGGCAGGTCATTTGGATCATTACAACGGTGACGATCTGCTTTTCCAACCCGGAAATGATAGAGCGTCTACTGATTCGAGCATGACTAAACGACCTCAGGCTTCACATGACAGGGATACTTCGTGAGAAACCGTCGGAACAGTTGCGATGCTGAGACCAAGCTGTTTTGCACCTTCCTTCCGGCTGTTTGCAGAGCGGCGACCCAAGGACTTGATAGTACGAAGGGATACAAAGGGGGTGCCAGGCAGACGCAATTGCGAAATTCTGGGTTCGAACATCCACGAGCTGCAGGCAGCCATTCTTTGATTCGATCATCCATCAACATCCATCATCATCCATCAACCATCATTTGCCAGCTCCTAGTTTTGTTCGTAGAATCTGTTCATGTCCTCCCATCCACTCATGTATTTTTTGTCGACCATAGCTGGGGGCAACCGCAGCGACCCAGGCGGCATGTGCGGCCACGGCAGCGCCTCTTTTTGTGGTGCCGAAGGCCTGTGGGTTGATGTGTCATGATGGCGCTAGGATGGGCATCATAGGGTTTAATCATGCCATTGATGGCAAATGATGGCAAACGATGGTTTATGATGGTTTACGATGGCCAATGATGATTCATCGTGGCTTATGGCTGTTTATGATGGCTTATGATGTTTAATGATCGTTCATCATTGTTATTGATGGACAACATGTAGTATTTGCTACTGGTTAGCGCTCAATGATGGTTAATGACTTTTCTGCACACGCTTTACGGAAATGATGGATAACCATCGTTCACAATGGTTTATCATTACAGAAAAGGAGATGAATCCCCTCTTACAAATATGACCCCTGTAAAACAGGGATGGTTAAGAGTTCAGAATCTAGACACTTGAATGTGGAGGAAGTTATTTGGGTTTGATATAATTTCCGGATAATTCAGCCCACAAATTACGCTATAGCCTACGTCACAACTAAGATACAAAGGGCTGCTGGTGAGCTTCAGGGTGGGCAGCTGTGGCTATGGCGTGGGAGGTCACTGCGCCAACCCACATCGAATTCTCAGTGATAGATCAGCTGTCGTTATGGTGACTTCCAAACATCATGGTGAAGGCTAGAGTGATTGGTTAACATTGGGTCCATTTGGATAAACATCTATATTTGATGGTAAACACAAGCTATTTAAGGTAAACTAATGCAACTAATGGCAGTTGATTCATATGGATCTACCATTGATAATCATCCCAACCCGATCATGACAAGGTGGATGGACAGGGAGTGATAAACAGTAGTGCCCATTCGAGCAAGGTGAAAAACTTTGGTCCCTACTTAGGACCAAGTTTCCATTCAATCACCCAGCAGTGACCGGTTGGATATTCTCCGTATACCGTGGTGGGGAATAGCTATGCTACTGACCACCAAAACCGCGGCTAGTTATGGCTAGTTGATGGTTTTAAGCCTTCCTACTTTCCCCAGTATTGACAAATGAGTGGTTGGTGGGTTGACTTGCGCATAGCTTTCATGACGGTGTGATTCCACCAACCACATGATCAGTATCAATTAACCTGTACACTCAATA
Source organism: Symbiodinium kawagutii (assembly GCA_009767595.1). Classification (NCBI taxonomy): domain Eukaryota; class Dinophyceae; order Suessiales; family Symbiodiniaceae; genus Symbiodinium; species Symbiodinium kawagutii. Next base: position 426,232 of record VSDK01015185.1, read on the forward strand.
TAACCCAGTATGAACCACAAATTAGCCATGGTTACAACCATCGTGGGCACTCGTTGACCATGGCAATCATTGTTAACGTTTACAATCATCAGAACCATGGTAATACATGGGAATATCGGTTTTATAACCATCATGAACCATGACTAGCTTCAAATAAGCCATGGTTACAACCATGAGAAACCATCAATAACATTTACAATCATTATGAACCAGTATGAGTCACACATGAGCCATGGTTACACCCATCGTAACATCAGCTTTGACCATGGTCACTTTGAACAACCGAGTCACTTGCCATCGGAGGCCGCCTCCTCGCTGCCGTTGCCGTTCCATGACGATGCGGGAACCTTGCGGCGGCAAGGCGTGGTGGCGGATGGGTGACTCATCGTTAGTTGAAGAAAACTCAATTCAGGACTGTGGGCCTATGGGTCAATAGTAACCAACCAATTTCAAGGGGGATAAGAACCAACAAAACTATAGTGAAAACAATGGTGAATGATGGGGGAACCAGGGATACAGGGTTTTGACCCACTGCCATTTATGACTATTACCAGAATGACTTGATTTGTATCAATCATTACTGATTTGTGAATAAGATGTCATTCTGGGATATCATGCGTGTATTGTTGTTTAGTCGTCCAATGATATCCAATAATGGTATCCAATCAGGGATTCAATACCATAGGTATTGTGTTGACCCGATAATTGGTTGTTGGTTTTGATGGATTCTGGATGGTTTTGATTAGTTAGTCATGGGTCATACTTATCCATAGTATCCCATAATGATCTCCCAGAATAACTTAGTCATGATTGGATGTTTGACTAGTTACCAAATTAGTTTTTGGATCGATCCCCACCGGGAGGTTTGAGTTCTGGTTAATTGCCAACCGGCTTGCTATATAAGCACATATGTAGCAATGGTGAGGTAATTAACCAGAGTTAACCAAATTTAGCCAAATTGAAACACTATATTAATATCCAATGAACTATTATTCAGTTCTTGACCAATGATAGTACTGTATGCAGGTTTGCAGTCTTAAGCAATAGTAATCGCTGAATCACATGGCAATGTGTACTGTAAATTGAAGTAGTTAGTAGTTATTGATCATAACATCAACGGTCGATTGGCCAATTAGAATGCTTCAGAATTCCTGATTGATTATCAAGCACAACATGACTAGCCATCAGTAGCGAGTTTATTCACCACCATTAAAGGTAGTGTTGAATGTCGGATGGTGCGGGATGATTCAGAAGTATATCAACTCTTTTTTCATCAACGCAGCCAGGTACCTATTCCGTGCATTTTTGAATCAACTGCTTGGAATTGAAATTAGGAATCCCCAAAAATGGATAGTTTATCACTAAACACGTTCCCTCCAGCCTTAACGTTCGCCCCACCACATAAAGCGCCACTGCAATGGAGCATGTTGTACAAGGTCGAGATGGCTTGGACAAGATGCGAAAACACTGGCTATACGCAGTGATTTATGGTTTAGGGTTTTAGGGTTTTGGTTTTAGGGTTTTAGGGTTTTAGGGTTTTGGTTTTAGGGTTTTAGGGTTTTGGTTTTAGGGTTTTAGGGTTTGAGGTTTAGGGTTTGCTAACTCAGAAGTCAAAAAACAATGGCCCTGTGCAGGAATTTGAGCGTTGGGAAATGTTATCAAACCCATGCGGGGCAAACCCTAAGGCTCGGGCGAACACGTTTGATGTTGGATGATTTGGTGGTACCCATATTCTGAGAAACACCCAACGACCAAGCAGATCATTGGAAGGGACATGTTCGGTTAAACCACAAAACAGTGTAGGCCCATGAAGCTTGCCCATGGCCGGAGTCTTATTGGTTGCATTACTGTCCGTCATGGTGCTTTTTAACAGGATTGGGGGTTTGTGCGCTATTGCACTCTATGTGTGTTTCTATGGCTATTTGTCGCACGCATCATTTAAATTCATTTACTGGATGTTTGTCGAAAATTCTGTGTGTTGGTTACCTATGCGTGCACAAACACGATGCTGGTCGATCATCGAAACTTTATGGTTGGTTTCTTTGATAGTGAATCATCACTAGCCAGCCGCTAACCAACCAAAAATTAATCATGAATCAACCAGCCACAAGTACCACATTGTTGTCGTACGAATCACAGGCGGAAACCATGAAGCCCTTCATGATGGATGGTGCGGCATGAGCAACACTCTCTCCACCCAGAAAGCTGTTTGGGATACTGTTTTCGATGTCACCAGATGGGAATTTCTGGATGCAATCATGTTGCTCAATGAAATTGGTACTTGAGTTCTTGCTCAAGCAACACGTAGATTTTAAAGAGTCATGCATGACACTCATGAAAGATGGTAGAGACCCGGGAAAGTGGATAAGGTGGCAAATAGCCTTTTCTAGGCATCAAGATTATGCCATTACCATGTTGGACAATAATGGTAGACATTAGACCATTTTATTGCTACACCATTTCCTTGGCAATCATGATGAAATGGGCGATGCCACGGACATTCCTGTTGTTGCTGTTGTTGTTGTTGTTGTTGTTGTTGTTGTTGTTGTTGTTGTTTCCGTTAACGCAAGGTTGCCATGAGGTCGTGGCAGTGCCGAAAAAGCGCTATGGGTTGTCAGTCATGAGTATGCAATAGATAAGCAGATGAAATTCCAAGATAGTTCAAAGATTGGTGGTACTGAAATATATCAAGCTTTACCAAACAGGGGTGTACATATTTCATTTATGCATATATATCTATAATATGTATATATATATATGTGTGTGTGATATACATAGGTGGAGAGAGAGAGAGAGAGACACCAAAAGAACATGATTCAATACATGCACACATCCATAGATGATGATAGCTCCAAAGCACCAAAATCGCTTGCGGTTGTGGCGGCCCAACCATGACCGGCTCCACTACTCCGATAGGATTTGGAGCTGTGAATTATGTGTCACCAGTGCCGGAGAAATTGGTCTCTCTGTTCACTGAAAGCCACCATGAAGTAAGGGCAAAGGTCCAACACATTGAACTTTTCAGAGTACCTTCGGCGCAAGGGATCAGCTCTTTTTGTGCATGCGGTAATGTATGATATGTATCACTCAATGAGAGATCCATGTTAATGACCCCCTAAATTATGTTTGATTGCAGCTGTTATGGCAAAACTGAAGCTTGTTTATCCACCACTTGATGAGGACCCACCATATCCATCTTTATCCCACCATCCCACTTTCATGCTACCATCTGGCAATCTAACATAGAAATGGAAAATCCAGCAATTATTGATGGTTTCCCAGGGTTTCTCTTTAAGACCTAGTGATCTTCTAGCCAGTGAACTATTAGATCACCGGAGTGCAGGGCCTCAACGCTCTTGCAGGCCGGCCCTTGACTGCACCTGCGGCGCTTAGCTCCCAAGCCACAGCAGCTCCGGCTCCGCGAAAGTTGCTCGGCGGCTTGCGGCAGCTGCCCCGCCAGGGAACTTGATGAGTGGGATAGCCAGCTAGAAGTGGATAATCTACCATGAATTGGAGGATTGGATGATTATCTACCACCATCTACCATTCTCTACTGGGATAGCAGGCTGGTTGATGGCCGACTTTTGTAGAGGATCAACTGACACTGGCGGGCATTGATCTCAACTCATGCTTCGTCAAGCCAGCGGCTTGGCAAAGTGAAAACTGTTGACAACACGGAGGGCAGGGCAACGATTGGAATCACTCCAGGGAGCAACGTTGGAATCACGTTTGGCGGTTGATCCTGTACGGTTTCATCCCCGGGAATTCTCAGGCGTTCTACTCGTTGGTATTGACAAACCTATGAACCAAGTAGCAATGAATCCTCCGCCTTGGACTTTGCATCGGATCAAACGTGGGAAGTGTTGCATGTGTTGGGAATAGACAAGTTCTTTGCCAAGCAATGGTGGCTAGTAGCTGGTGCTAGCTGGTGAGCTGGTACTCTTCATGACTCGCTACTGTACAGCTGGTGCTGCTTGTAGCCATGTGTCGTATTGACGAATGACACTATGGAAGATGTTGATCTTGTTTGGTCACCTGGCTCCCCAGACCAAACATTGGGCTTTACCAGGTAGGATGATAGTCACACCCCCAACTACCATTTTTTTACCCTCTGGTAAGCCCGGAAGCTAAAAATCTCAATTATACAGTATGTTTTAGGTCAAGCAGCTATTCATGGTAGATTTTCCGGTTTAGGTAACCGGAGTGTAAATATCATTCCAACCCTTGGGAGCGTGGGAGTCTGAGGTTTCACCAGGACAAATCCACAACTGGTGGCGCCCTCTCGGTAGAGATAGCACTGTGGGCACCTTTCCTGGCAAATCCATATGGGTATGGGTCAATATTAACCATCAATATTAAGCAACAATAATAGGGGAAACAGGGTTGCTAATGATGGGAACCAGGGGGACTAAGGGTTTTGACCCATACCCATATGTACGTATTGCTAGATCTGTTTGTGTTTTGATTTGATGCGAATGTTCCACTGGTTGATTGTGAAAATAGGGCCACTAGGGATTGCAGTGGTTGATAATAGGGGATAAGGGCTCCAACGAGGATGGTTAAACAACCACCGACCTGTCAAGGTGTGGTATGCCAGAGTTCTCGGTCACGTTGCTCGTTCATTGGAAAGGTCTCAATTCAACTCGGGGTTGGCGGCCCCTCCAAGAGTTGATGGCACGGCTAAGCTTGGGACTGTTGAGGATAGCCCATGTGGCTGTGACCCAGTACCGCGGGTGTAGCAGCGGTGTATTCCATTAATTTTTGGTGAACTGATCCCCCATAGTTAGCCATTAGATTACTACCTAATTAGTGTTATCCATCTCATCCACCATTGTTGGTCATTCACCACTATAACCCCTTGTAAACCACTGTAAACCACCATTGTTCATGGTGGTTATCTCCCATAAAATGGTTGCTTGGTGTTGATCCGTAGGCATCCTGAGGGTTTGCAGATCCCTTGGCAGGTGGCGCAATCGCTTGTTGGCCGCAGTGGGTGTGGCTGCAGCCTGGCTGTGGCCCAAGATGGCCTATGCCAGGGTGGCCAAGAGGCGGCAGCTCCGCGTGGGTTGAGAATGGTTGGTTGACGGATGGTGATGGGTTTAATGTTGACCCTGGGTTAAGGCTATTTAGCCAGATAATGATGGCCGATAATGGTGAATAATATCCATATTGTTTAATTCGTGATTAGATGTGAAGAGTAAATCATAATATCGCATTTTAATTTGTTAGATATGGTGGATAATGCCATGACCCATAGATTGACAAGTGCTGTGTTCAATCACGAGTGGCAAATCAGGATTGGTAATGAGGATGAATGACAAGAGTTCACTTCTGGCAAGAATTTGGTAGATTAATCAGCATTGCAGCAGACTTTTGTCACAATCAATCTAACGAGAACTGTATTTGCAAGAGTCCCAACTTGGACTACTACCTTTATGAAAATTCCACAGCCACACATTGAGGGTGCCCAACATATGTATTTGATTTTCCGAAAAATCTTCATTTTCATTATCTCAAACATTATCAAAAAATCATCACCATTGATGGTGGCTGCCTCAATATTATCACGTGTACTTGAATTCACTGAACAAATCATGGAAAACTTACAAAACCTCGAGTTTTGTTCATTTTGATTTTGTTTTATTTTCAAATTACTTTCATGTTATTTTCATTTTGTGTTCACTGTGTCTTCAATTTCTTCTGCCCTAGCATTTTTCTTCACCCTAATTCCAAACAAATGGTGAAAAAACCTCGAGTTTGTTTCATTTTATTTTCGTTTTATTTTCAAATTATTTTCATTCTATTTTCGTTTTATTTTCAAATTATTTTCATTTTACAAATGTTGTCTTAAATTCAGGTCCGAAGGAAGAATTGCAAACAAACGATGATAAAATTGATGATAAAGTGAAACAAATTAAAAAAAAAAATGTGATTTCCAATCTGTGGCTAGCTCAAATTATCATAATACTACCGGATACTTCGGACAAATCAACCATTAACCATCATTAACCACCATTCATCAACCAGCAATCTTGTCTCCGTTGGTCATTGGAGTATGGTTTGGGTTTTCACCAGGGGATTGATCTCAGCAAATGATCGTCCCAGCTCAGGTCTGCCAACTTTGAAACAGGAGGATGCTTAGTGCACTTAGAGAAGTTGATGTAAACTATGCTGGCTGGCGGTTGTAAGCATGTTTTCTTTTCCCTAGCAATCATTAACAATGGCTGCTTGACAAGCATATTTTTCATGAAGGGTGGTTCAAGCACCAACCAGAAAACTATGGCTTACGAGAAAGGATTATAATGTCGCGGTGGTATAGCTACATCCAACTGGTATAGCTACATTTCAGTGGCTGAAGGCACCAAACAACTATGAATAGCTCTAGGTCAATGGCTGATTCAATGACTCATTGATTGCGTTTTAATATGTTTTTGCCAGCTGGTAAAACCAAATGACGAATTAAGCATATTTATGCACTTACTAGAGCTACATTGGCGGCTATCAATATTATTAATTTTTGAATTGCACCTTTAGCCATGTTCATGGCAAGTTAATTAATTATAATCAATCAACAAACTACAACTATGCTTCAATAGTATAGCCATTTGATTAACCGTGTATAAGTTGGTTGATAACAATTAATCAAACTATTGTTTAGTGATATATTTCAATAGTAATGGTGAGTTAAGGTTTAGTCATGATTGACATCACAGTCAGCCGTTCCTCGATCATTGTTGGTAATGGCAAATTCGATGGCATAACTACAACGACAATATGCCTATATAAACGTTGAAGCTACAGAATATGGATGTAATTGTGCAAAAAAGGGGTACCCTAAATCATCCAAGATTATATACTGTAGCCATTTATAGAAAGCATCAAACCATTTTGAGAGAACCTTATTGTAATAAGGCCACATATATATACATACATTTACAGGTATATAATTTGATTATATAATGAATATCATTGAATATGTATGTATGTACATATATAGATATATAAACTTAAAGTCAGATACTGTGCAACTATATACATACATATATATACAGTCTCAATCTAAAACAATCAACTACAGTATACTGGATTATAAATCAACTATACTGGATATAATCCTATACTTAATATATCAACTATAGTTCTTAGTTGTTCTCCGGTATTATTAACCATATAACCAGCTAGTTAACCATTGGTTGGTTGGTTCATATTGACCCACCATATATTATAAATCAACAAATCCTTATGTCTCACTGAACCATCAATCAACGATGACTGAACCGCGACCGCCAGGGTGGTCAGCCGCGCAGATGAGCGACGCGCAGGGCTCTACACGGTGCCTGGCAGCGTGATGGCGGGGCGGGTGAGCCGCCCAACACGGATGGCTGGGGATGCCATGGCATGGCCGGTCTAAGATGGTTGGTTCAAGTGATGAATGATGGTGAATTGATGGTTGATTTATATAAGTGGTATGATGGTTGATTTGTGGTGGATTGACGTGGTGAGGGATGGTGAAATGATGGTTGATTTAAGTGGTGCGATGGCTCATTATAGTTGATTTAAGTGGTGAAGGTTTCTGAATTGATGGCGGGTTGATCAATGATGGACAAATGATTGGCTAAATTATGGTCAACCGATGGTTAAACATGCTTAAATGATGTAATATGATATGATGTTCCACTGGTGTTTGATTGCTGGTTAACTGACGGTTGACTAACATTGATTGGATTGATTTCTTCAGCGTGGTTAATGATGGCTAATAGTGGTGAACTCGGGGTAACAATGTCAACAACGATGTCTGAAAGTCATGGTGAAGAAACAATAACAACTGGGTAATGGTAATAATGATTGAGAATGGATAGCGAGGATGCTTAAGAATACTGGATGATGTGAACACTGTCAGTACGTGTTAGTACTGGTAGCATTTCGCTACTATAGCAAAGCACCATCCACCAAGGCCGATATATATAACTCTTTTAGATCCTTTGTTCATCACCAAGATCGTCTACAGCCTTGATGCTAGCTAGAACGCAAGTCAGGACTACATTTTTGCCAAACAGCTATGGTTCTTGGTGTGAGCAGCAGGAATGGCACCTGCATTTGATCTGAGTGCCAGACTCTTTAACAGTGTTTGGTGTATGGTTCGCCATTCCTGAATCATAGTTTCCCAAGCTTCAGGCAGCCGCGAAGAGTGGCGACGAATTGTGTTTCATTGCATTCAGAAATGCGAAACCACCATATAGCTGGTATATCCTCTTTTAATAACCATCATTATTTAGTAATAAAGCTGGTATATCCCCCAATTACCACTAAAATCGCGCATTCACAACATTCGGCTGTGGGCAGTTTGGCTGTTTCAATGATCGCGGTGGATGGCACAGCTGTGGCCGAGACTCTGGCCATTGCCTTCTTCTTTGTGGTTGCCTACTTCAACAGCAGGACCCGGAATCCTCTCATCATCCCGGCACTGGTTGCAACCAGCAACGAACTCATCCTGTTCGGCAGTCGTTGGCAAAACATGTAGATGGTAACGGTTTCTCTTAATTGTTCGGCTTAGATTGTACTGCAAATATTCAATCATAGTATCATGTTTTTTCTTCGCTGTTCGCCTTAGATTGTAGTGATTCAACGGGAAACAAGTGCTTTGTAGTTGGTTCAAAGGGATTTTCATTAGCAGTGATTCTCATGACCACCAAGTTAGTATTGCCTTGCGTGGATCCCTCATGGGTATGCACTCGCATGGCATTCAGCCAGCATTGGTGGTTGGGTGTTGCTCAGTTCGAACTCGTTCCGTTTGGTCAGGAAGGAGGATGATAGCGAAGAGAAGCGAATCAAAGAAGAGGTGAGCTATACTGGCCATACTGTGCTTTCTTTGCTGACCACTTTTGACTAAGCATGATGAGCTAGAATGATTCCTAGTCAACCATTCTCAACCATCAGCCATGAACCATATGTTTGTTTACATGTGCCAACCGCCATTAATTAACAACGGTTAACCATCGATCCACCAGTATTTAACCACCATGGATCACCATTCCTGAACCATCAGCTTCACAGTGCGCTCGGTTGTGGTTTCAGGTCAAAAGGCTTGTGCGATTAAAGAAAGAGTTTGAAGAATCAGAGGAGCAGGAGGACGAGTGCCGAGCCTGCTGAA
>VSDK01015185.1:435418-455191 GCA_009767595.1 Symbiodinium kawagutii
TGAACAGTGTGGGTTACCAACGGTAATGACCAACAGTACCGACTCTTAAGCTCAATTGAGCTGCTTGATGATGGGGGAACAAAAAGTACAAACAGCAATGACCAACAGGACTGGTTTATCAGCAGCTAGGTAGTCTTTTTGATGCTGTGGATGGTTCGGAACATCCCCACTTTCCTGACGTTTCCCGACATTATCTAGCAACCAATCATCGACAACCCGAAGACCCGTTGTTCTATGCTTTATTGTTGTGTGTATTTGACCTGTATCATGATACACCTTCATGATCATGTCTTCAGGTGGTTTGGGACACGCGGAAACTTGATTGACACCCCCATCTTTGCACACGGGCTGTAAGAGATCTGATGGGTCATGGATGAATGGACGGCCAGGCATGCAAATCAGTGAACGCTGATCGTAGATTTGATGCTGGTTGATCAGGAATTGTGGATCTCTCATAAATGGTGTTGAGAATGATGGTTTCTTAACCACAATTGACCACTACTAAGTAAGCAGTACCAACTATTGACCATTCATGAACCAATAAGTACCGTTGTTATCAGTTGACCGGCATTTACCGACCATCTTTATTTTTGTCAATAGGCCATGTAATCGGTATATGACTATGATCTATATTCCTGTTCTTCTTGCTCCCTATGGATCATCACAGTTCACCAACCATATAATTAACATTGAGTAATCATCCATTGAAGCATTGCAAATTGTGTGCAACCAGCATTGGTCGTTGACAGCCATTGTTAACCATTCCCAACCAATATCGACCATTATTAGCCTCAACCAATTATTTACCTCAACCATGGCTAGCATTTATTGACCATCATTAATTAAACATAAGCCAACCTCAACCAATCTCAACCACTCCTCACCATTATCATCCATTAGTTAAGGAACTGGCAATGCATTGCTTAATCATTTGTGAAACTACTATTGACGCAATACTACAATCATCAATCAATAACAGCACTCCGACGTGAATTAGCCTTTTTAATATCACGTTACGTGATTATCAACCATTCTTATCAGCCATTAACTGCGTCACTGTTTTGTATCAAGCTTGATAAATCAACCATTCGTAGTAATCATTGGTCATCAGCGAATCAAATCTGCTTCTATTGGTCATGAATCAACCATTCTTGGCCAAGCATGGTTCGCTCTTACCATTATCATTCACCAGTTCCCACCAATCTTCACTATAGAGAGTTGGAAATCGACCATTATTCACCCCATTATCCACTATTCTCCACCATTATTCACAAGTATTCAACCACTCTTCACGCTGAAGCGTTATAAATCAACCATTCTTCACCATTGGTTATGAACCCACCATTATTCACTCTCAATCAACCATTATTCACCCCAATTATTCAACCATTACTGGGTGGATGATAGCTACTATTCAAGCTTTTTAGGGCCGTTAGGCTTTTAGCAAGGGATCGGATCGTTCAGCCACCAAGCAGTCACTACCTCCTCAGGCTGCAGTCCGCCAACCATGGTATTTCAACCATTACCATGATATTCACATCATTAAATGGTAGCTGGTATCGATTGATAATGAGCCAAATGGTAGCCATTGATTAAATGGTAGCCATTGATATCTACCATTAAAGAATCCACCATTCTTGGCCACAGGAGCTGGAGGACGACAGCTTGGCCGCCTCCTTGAAAGCGGCCCAGCAGAAGATGGACGGAAGCAAGGCGTGGCGCGCCGCGGGGAAGTGCCAGGAGGGCCGTAATGGATGGTGAAAACCTGTGGTGTCAAATGGGTGGTGAAACCTATGAACACCTATGAAAACCTGAGAAAACCTCAGGAAACCTAAGAAAACCTCTGACCCATGGTGTCAAATGAATGTTGATTGGTGAAAGAATGGTTGACTTTGGTGTCACATGGTGATATGAAATGGTTGACATTGGTGAATTCTGGGTACGAGTTCACCAAATGACAATATCAATCAACTCAAAGCGAAAGTTGCTTGGAAGCACCTGCGGTGGTCACCTTGGAGATGTGTGGGTTCAAGTCCTGAGCTAGCGGTTGGGGTGGTCTTGAGTCTTGAGCCACACCAACCCAGATATGTTTGCTAGATTCATAGGTTAAGAGCGATATAGATCTATAAAATTTGATCATAGTGATCGCATTTTGAGATACCAATGAGTTCATCACATAGTACTATCATAGTACTAGTAGATTCACTTTTCAGGGACCTAACAAATATGATGAGGCTAAACCTCATGGAAATGTGTAATATAGGTGCAGTTTGGTGCCTGAATAATGTACCAATATTGTTCTCGAAGAGCCTTGGTCATTTTGTAGAACTTGCAACTCTGACTGAACTTGCAACTCGATGACCAGGTCACTGACTTGGCTATATTAACCAACCAACGTTCGTGGAGGATTTACCAACAATAATAAGGGAAAACAATGGTTAATGATGGGGAACCAGAGGTACGGGGTTTTGACTCACAGCCACTTTGCCATTGGTATAAGACAGCCACAGTTTCTTGAGACCAGGTCCAAATGGTACGTGCCAAAAAGATAAAACAATCTTACTATGAAATAGATTCCTCCTTGGCACTGTTCGCAGAATAGATTTCTAGAAATTGATACAAGGGCTGAAGGGTGAACATTTTGGGCTGGTGCTAGCACGGAACAGCCTCTAGGTGGTTGCCATTTGTGGGAGAAAGTGGGCATTTCGGGGTATCATCGATTTAGGAATAACCCAGGACCCATCTAGGAATCCTGAACGTCAAGTAATCAATTGTGCAAGCCAAGAAGTGGATTATGAGAAGGAGAGAGAGTTGATTGATTGGTGTAATTGCATATGTACAATAGACGCATAATTGATCATACTTGCATATATGCTATACATTCCATTGTGAAAATAATCCATGATATCCAATCATGGAACTGAACATCGGCATACCTTGCTTGCAAGAGTATATCATGTGTGATCTCGACCCCCTGATTTAAGAACCAACAGGCCACTCTACCTTGCTGGTTGGTAGGTCCCATTTAAACAGACCCATTGCTGGTCTTACAAAAAATGGTTATAAACGGTGGTACAACACTTATATAGCCTATATAGCTGGTCCTTTAAACAGTAAATTCAGTATATCCTACATTCCGAGCTACAACACAAGCTATGGAATGTCGAGACTAGGAGTGGTTTATCCACATATATGGTCTCTTTGTCTCATTTCATTTCTGTTGGTTCTCAAATCCTATTGTTAACCGTCGTTTTTTCCCGTAGTGGTTCTCATCCTACATTTGGTTCTTAAATCCTATTGTCAACCCTAATTTCATCTAATTTCCCATGACATCTTAACCATGAATGGTCATCATGATGGAAAAACTTTTGATGGTTCCCATGAACTCATGTAGTTTGTTCGTTTCAACCACTTCCGTGTGGCTCCAGGAGGGCGAGCCTAGCGAAGGCGCTGAAGCCGGCGAGGCTGAGAAGAAAGAGCCCAGCGAAGGCGAAGTGACTCCAGGCTCAGATGCCGAGTGTTGGTCGGTTGGTTGCTTGGTCGCTTGCTTGGTTGCTTGGTTGGTGGGTTGATGGGTTGGTTGGTTGGTTAGCTGGTTGGTTGGCTTTTTGGTTGGTCGTTATGGGATACGGATGAAATCAATTGGGTCTATCATGTGGGAAGGATAGTGAGATGTGCAACTGATCCATGCAGTTGGGATATTTGGGAGATGTTCAACTCGTTGGATATGTATCAACAACTAACAGAAAATGGCCACACAGTCCCCGAACAATGGTACCTATTCTGTGACTTCTTTTTTTGGGAATTTAATCGGTTTGCAGTGATTCAGGTGTTTGACATACATTCATTTGTAGGTAGTCATGGTGCCTGGTGAATGCGTGGTCTAGAGGTTCTGAACGCTGGGTTCAACTTTAGCAGTGTTGGGACATGTGATGCAAACATATGGCATAGATGGTGCTGCATGAACTCCGCATGGTTGCATGCCACTGACGGATAATGATAGTGAGAGCCACAAACGCTTTGTGAATACCTCAACTGGTTACAACGTAGAGCTAGTTGGGCAAGCTGCTGATGGCATGGCGACACATCTACCAGCTGAGGGTACGCCTGTGGGTCAGTAGGATTCCCATGGCCTGCAAGATACAACCAACAGGTGACGTGAAAGCAAGAACAGTGCAGGGTCCGGCATGGATGTTGAAATTTGAAGGAGCCCTGGGTCACCTACACGATAGTTAGTGAACAAAAATAGTGCATCCTATTGTAGGTACGCTTATGATTTCAAGGCAACCCAGCAAGCAACATATATTTCAGATGAGCGACCTATAAACACATTTAAAATACACTTAGATAGATGTTTACACATCAAGATGCATGTATGATATATAGATATTCGAAGATATACACCTACACATATTTATATATATATATATTTGTATATATATATATATATTTATTTATTTACATATATATATATATTTTTACATATTTAAAAATATATATATATATTTTCTGAATGGTAGCCTCACCACACCCGTAGCGCCAGCGTCCAACGCTTTGTCCCCGATGCCTCGATCCACCCCGCGACCCACCACTGAGAGAAGTGGCCGCGAGAAGAGCTGAGATAGAACCGGGGGTTTCCACTGGCATCTCATGGAATGTGATGTGATCGGAAGCAGAACTGAGGGAGTTTCACATACCCCTTACTCTGAATGTTGTTTTTCCAACCCATGAGTCACCATAGGAAATTGCTCCCCGAGAACCAGGCCAAAAATCCTTTTCCACCCAGGATGTTCCATCACGATCCTTCCCATAAGTAACTCTGTCAGCTATCAACCTACGAATGTCAACTGGACATTCTGGTACCCCGATAGGCGAAAAGAGCTTATTACGAGGGATCCGGTGGACACGAATGACCTGATTACCACAAAATTCCCATGAGTCTTGTTGTGGCGTTTTAGCCACCAAACACTGTGCTGAAGTGCTTGTGGAATCGTCTGATCCAGCTTCTTTGGCCCATTTGAGCCGTTGACGACGATCAGATCTCTGCTGGAGTGTGCGAGCTTCATCGAACAAACAGTACCGACCACTTTTGAGTATCTCCCGTAACAAAGAGCTATCCATTGATTTTGTCAAGCAATCTGCAAGTTGAGCGCTCGACGTCACCCATCTCACTACGCAATTGGATTGGAGTCTTTCACGGATAAGAAGACACTCTATGGTAGTACGGTGTTCCTCACATTGAGGAATGGCTGTTCGAGTTAAAAGGTCGAAGGCTGATTTGCAGTCGGTGACCAGGGCAGCTTTACGAGTTTCGTGAAGTGCCTCCTCCGGAGACTGCCATCTGAAGTCAGGATTTGTCAACCAACTCCAGATGATTCGGATCCACATAAGGCGGTCTACGGTTCCACTCAGAGCCACTGCTTCTGCCCCCAAAGTACTACGAGTTACCCTATGAATCTTCTTACTGATCCAAGCCACTGGTGCAACCACTGACTTCTGATTCTCTAGCAACTCAGGAGTTGTGGCAAAAATGATGGCTCCTTGGTGGGCAAACCGTTCAGTGCCAGACAGAAATGATGCATCGGAAAAGGCACAAAAAGTGACCTGAGAAGGTGCAATTGGAAGTGTCATCAAAGTCACTGGATTCTCCTTTGCCTCCTGCAAGATCTTGTTCCCAAGCATCAAATCTTTGATTTTGGCATTTGGAACTTTTGATTGGAGTTCACCAATCTTGGCCGCCATGTCCGGTCGTGTATGTACAGCTGCGTACTGCATGGCACCGATGATGCTACGCAGTTGGGTCCTTTCCGTATCAGTGATGGCCGCTTCCAGTTGACTCTTCCTACCCTTTTCGATAGAAATTGGCTGAATCTTTGACAAGTACTCTATCTGATCCATCTCGATGCTACCATCATCCCACTGACGGAACTGTATGCCAGTAAAACAAAAGGCACCCTTTTCAAAAGACCCAAAGCTGAACTTCTTACGGATTCGGTCCAAAGCCTCAAGAAACACTGAATCACCTCCTCCAATGCCATCGTCCACGTGGATCCCTAAAGACCCGTGGACCTTCAGTTGGCCAGGAGACCCGGAGACCAGCGTGAACACGCATGGATCCATTGGGCATTGTCGAAAACCCTCGTGAATCAACGTGTCCCGAAACTTACAGAACCATAAATAGGGGGCGTCTACCCTACCATACGCTCCACCAACCAATTCGCACTGATGTCCTTCAGACATACCGAGGGCTTCTGACAACTCAGCCGGTGGGTGGATCCCAAGCACTCTACCATCTCCATCGCCATGGAGAAAAGCTGTAGAAATGTCGAAGCTAATCAGCTCCCAGCCAAAGCTGCTCACCTGTTGCACTATCATCTGCCTACCATCCTTTGTGAGGGTAGGAGAATCGTTAGAGACCGAACCAACGCCAGGGTCTTCAAAACCGATCACCACAAGACGTGCCTTCGCCTTCAAACCACTCTGAGGATTTGCATCAGGGTCTGAGCTAGTGGCTGGTTTCCAGCTGAGAATCCACCTGCATCTCATGATGGCGTGCTCTGGAATTTTTCCTTTGGCCACCTTTCGGACTGTGGAATGTTTCAGCCATGCCCCGATCTCCTTGTGTTTAGCAACAGCCATACGGAGCTGGTCCTCGCTGCTAAGAGTGCTCATCTTTACTTCAACCTTCTTCTTCTTGGACTCTGACACTAACAAAATACTTTCATCGGAGGTCGAAGCACTGAGCGCCGCGACTTCTTGGCAAGGATCCATTGGTACCGTAATTTCCCAAAGATTATAACCACACGTCCCCTCATTAAAATCAAGATCATCCCCAAACAACAAATCATCTTCTTCTCCCTCACTGATCCCTTCGGGTGTTGGGGGGAAAGGAACATCTTCATCTGGGATAGGTACCATTGCCCCATCAGTCGCGTCCCCTGCCTCACTGGCTGGAATCGGTGGTGTTTCTACTGATCCCTCGCCCTCTGGCTCAGCAATTGAAGGGGAGTACTGTTCATCATCGATACCAGGTAATTCTTCCCCATCTAGGTCAAGATACTCACCACCTGTGATACCCGGAGACGGAGGATTGGCGCCATCGAGCTCCAACACCTGATCTTTCAGGGATTTCCACTCGCGGAAACTGGCAGGACGGATCTGCTCTGGGCAAGCTCTCACTAGTTTACCACTGTGATTCATCCAAACATTTCGGGTTCCTTCAACAGCCACAATCGTTGCTGGACCATACCAACGACCACGCTCCCTCTTCATATTGGCTCCCCTCCTACACCAATACAAAACCAAATCACCCACTTCATATGGACCTCTCATCGGACGACTGCGACGAAGAAGAGCCCGACGAAGACTTGATGAATTATCCGCATCGATGAATGCTTTCCTAGCACTACATCGAAGTTCCAGGCTTTCTCGAAACATGTCACTAGCAGCACCTTGGCCCTCAGCAAGTGTGAGACTTCCTGATCCCTCGCTTGACGCTACGGAGCCGGGCAATCTCGGTGCTACCCCAAGGACAGCTTGTTCCGGAGAGTAGCCCCGAACGCGGGACAATGAATTCTTCGCTCGGAACGCTTGAAGAAGTGCCTTTTCAAACTCAGAGGCAGTACGGATTGGCTTATCCCCTTCCATCTTACTCAGCATCCTCTTGACGATATTACCATGGATCTCCGTGCGACCTAGCTGCCAATGAGCATCTTTGGCACTCATCTTCACATGGATATCCATAGACTGCATATGGTCTTGCCATTGGTTGGACTTATACTCCGAGGCTGGGTCAACATAGATCACTTGAGGGCTTCCGGCCCAACTGGTCCATACTCTTTCCAAAACCCTTGCCTGAGTATCAACATCACTACTGGTCACCGGTGCTCCCATATGAAACAAAGTCCCTTCATCCAAAACATGCGTGAAAGAAAACTGTTGACCAGAGCCATTTGTCCAAACCGCAGTATCCATGCCAACTACTTGGTTGAAGCCGATGTTTTCATGGATGGGGGGTGGGGGGGGGGGTTTATGCGTGAAAGAAAACTGTTGACCAGAGCCATTTGTCCAAACCGCAGTATCCATGCCAACTACTTGGTTGAAGCCGATGTTTTCATGGATGGTGGCTGGTCGGGTCGTTTCGAAACCCTTTCCAGCCTCGAGACAGCTGTCACATTGAAAATCGAGGACTCCCCTCAAAAGGTGGGGTTCAGCATGCCGTTCTTTGAGAAACAAAACCAGTTTGTCCGGACTGGGATGTCCCAAATTGTTGTGGAGACGTCGAATCAAAGCCTTCTCTTCACTACTCAGCCCAAGAAAAGCTGGCCCATGCCTAGCAATATTTTGGGGCTCCCTATGAACACCTACTCCATCAACTGTTACCTCCTCATCCAATACATCCCGTTGTTGGGACTCCGGACCACTAGGTTCTTGGACACCCAAACCGTCATTACCGCTGACATCTCTCTCTCTCCCATCAACCACATCCCCAAAAACAGTGAGACTTATCTTTGCGGGGTGTCCCTTACGTATTTGTTGAACCTTCGGCAGCTTAGTCCATTCTTCAGCTGGCCCTACCACTACTGGCTTTCCAGTTGTGCGATCCTTAACAATCGTGACTCGCAAGGGAATGGATTCTCGATTGACGATCCTGTCAGGTACACGGTATCGCTCAGTACCCCTACAACTTTCAATCCTACGGACCTTCACCCCAGGAATACCTCTCTGAACCTTGTCCAGTACCTCACCATCAGTCCATACTCTTTTACCTACCCGAGGAACATCAGAATCAATCTTGCGAAAGATCGCATCCCAGAAATCTTCGGATGCACAGCCATGGTTTGAAATCAGCGGCTGCTTCTCAGTGAATCGAACCCTCTTGGGTTCTGGAGCGGGCTCGGCCAGAGCATCCTCTATTGAACTAGTTCTCTTCCGGTCGACTGCCGTTTCTACAAACACTGGATCAACATCAACTACCAGGATCAGCAAAACGACAACCAACATACCTAGCCACATTTCGACCAAAACCAGATGAATATCTTGCGGCGTATTCCGAAAGAGAAATCCATTTTCCCAAGTGGAGCACTTTCCCTGCGATAGGCAGGTGTTTGTGATCCTTCGGACAGAGACGGTGATCGAACGCTTCGTGGAATCTTCTGGAGGAAGTAAACACATGGGTGCGCTTCTTCAAAAAGGAGTTGGATCTAAACTTGGCACCAGGGGCTAGCAATTTACCAACAGCACACATATCAAAACAAGTTCTTAGGGTTCCCTCATAGATATCCCTCATCTCAGGCTGGTAGATTGCTTCTGAGCCCTGGGGCTGTTCAAGATGAAAATGACCACCCCTTGACATCTGAAACCAAAACACTTCATTGCAAAGCCTAAGATGAACTCTTTGCTGTTTGCGACCTTCCAGAACCTTGTTTGCTGTGCTGATGCTGCGACCAAGATTTCTGCGGCTGTAGTTGCCCCAGTGCTTGCATTCCGGTGACATCCATACTTCCCTTGGATTCTCTTCCTCCAGTATCCTCCAGAGACGTTCCCTTCCTTCATGCGTGGACAAGTCGCCATCTTGGACAGAAAATCTACGAGCCTTTAATCCCAATCTTTGACACTGTTCAGTTATTTGAGAATCAGGACAACAGTAGATCTCCAAAACATCCAACTTCCAAGATGACTTGCCCTTCCCAGCTGGTGGAGCCGTGGACCATCTCTTCTTCATCTTGAGTAGATCTTGATGAACGGTAGCGCAAACAGTTTCCAACTGTTGAGTGATCTGTTGAAAGTCCGTGGAAGAGATGTACTGGTCACTCACTCCATCATCTATTGGGGATCTGGGAGTTGCTCCCTCAGACGATCCAGCTCCCGTTGCATCGCTGCGATCTCTGTGATCTTCTGGGCCTTCTCGGCTTCGGTCAAGGTCACCTCCATCTTCTCCCTTTCGGGTGGCGCAGCACGCTTCAGTGCCACCTGTGATCCTGTCGACGTCTTGTGGTGGACCACTTCCCAGGAGTGATGACTCAGAGCCTGTTCTGACTCCTTCTTCCATGGAGGTTGTGCCGACATGGCACGGATCTGCTCGATCATCTCCCTCTCGGCTTCTTGTTGGCGCTCCTTCTCTTCCTTCTCCGCCTGACGAACTGTCAGGACATAGGCTTTGAAACTCAGAGCCCAGGGTGAAGTCAACCTGGTGTTGGAGGCCACGTGATTGGCGTAGCGAGCATCCTGTTCCAGTGCTTCTTGGAATGTCTTGCCTTTCCATGATCCGTCTGGAAAGACGGTCTGTCCCCATTGGCGGAGAGTCTGAACTCCTGGAGGGCGCTTGTAGCCGCCGGTCGGGATGGTCTCCTGCTTCACTTCCATGCTTGGGTCCTCTGGTCCCGACAGAGGCAGATCCATCAAGTCGGGGTTCACCATGTTGCTGTAGACCGAAGGATTGCGAGCAGGCGGCATGGGTTGGATCAAAGATCACAGAGGTCTTGAGAGCACGATCTCGCTGTTCAGAACTACGAGGTTGAGCCACTTCAGCTGGAACATCACTCAACTTACTGTGTGTATGCTGCTGCTGCTGAGTGTTGTAAACCTCACTACTTCGATACATGTTGGTTTCGTTGCTAGCCATCGTGATTACTTCCTCCAAGGTCTCTTGACCATGCAAGTGGCTTGCTGCAGCAATTAAATCAGCAAGTTTCACTACGAAAAGTCCCTTGGCGTTCTTTGTCAAAGACACTTCATGTTTCCAAGAGGGAACATGAAGGCAAGATTTCGCGAAAACAAGGCTAGCTCCTAACGACTGCAAAAATGCGTTCGAAAGCAAAAACGGAGTCCATCCCTGCACTACTTCGATTCGCAACCAACCATGACCAAAAGGAATGAAAAGGGCCCCCAAACTCTTCAAGGTACCATCATTACCAAACCTAAAAATAACATCAGAACCACCCCATTTGACATGGTTGCGACATGAAGGAGGCAGAGTCTCCAGCAGAGCACTTACTCGTTTTTCTCCAATCACGGATTTGCTGGCTCCCGTGTCCAAAATGCCAGTACCAGGATTTCCTAGTCTCTCACTATCGCCACTCCTGGTAGCGCTGAACACCAACTCCAAGCCGTTACGTAGGGTATCCCGAAACTTATGAAAATCACGATCCCATACCCTGGTAGTTTGGGTTCTCTTGGACAGGGGAGCCTCATGGACATGCAAAGCAAACTCATGGGATGACTTGAATTCCTCATTAACTAGGTGGTTCCTATCGGTGAGATCGTGCATCGTGACTCTTGAGCAGGCCTGCAAGTTCAGGTTCATGGCATCATCGGGCAGGTCTGTCACGAGTTCGGCAGAGGCCTTGTCAAAGTCCGTGATCATCACATTGGCCTCGGCATTGGTTCCGCGGTCACGTTGTGGGCATTCTTGCTTCCAATGACCACGAGCTCCACAGATACGGCAGTTCGATGAAGCGATTCGCTCTGCCAAACTGGAGGTCTTGCGAGGAAAGCTGGGTTTGCCCTTCTTTCCTTTTCCACGGCCCTTTTGGCCACGAATGGGCCAGAACCCCCTTCCCCGGAGCTTGTCCTTGATCTTCTGCCTGGCATCCTGGTAAGCCGAGAATGCCATCGCCAAGTCAGGTGAATCCTGACAAACATGAATCACCTGATCCTCGAACTCCTGCACCAGCATCGCATGCTCGTCATTCTCATCGAGCAGCAAGGCGAAGGCAGCTTCCTCGTCCATCTCGTCATCCAAGCTGTGGTTGATCTCCTCCTCACCGTCATCGGTGTAGTTCACTGGATAGATCTTCCCTGGGCATCGAATATTGATTAGAATCAATATTCTTCAACCCATATTGATTTGCTCTTAAAATCAATTATTTTATATTGATTTTTCAAAAGTCCAAATCAATATTTTTTTGAGAAAAAAATCAATATGTAAAATCAATATTTTTTTTCCAAAAGTTGATCAAAAAAATCAATATTTTTTGACCATTTTTTTGACCTTTTTTTTTGATTTTTTAATGTTTTTTTTTCAAAAATTTTCTTATTTATAACTTATTTTTATTTAATTTATAGCCTTTTTTTCCATTAATTTCTGGTCATATGCCAGGCCGCTTGCATGAATTGATTTGTGAAACTTAGCACAGTTGGCTGCTTGTAGTCACCATGAAAACTACCCCTTTTTCAAGGGCAACCTTTTTCAAGGAAGTCACATCAGAATCCCTTTTTCAAGGGCAGCACCAAAGCCCTTTGTTCTTTTTCAAGGCTCACCATGCTGGAAAGTCCCCTAGGCTTTTTTCAAAGCATTGTTTCATCTTTGCTCAGCTTTTTCCTTTTTCAAGGAAACCCCCAACCTTTTTCAAGGTTCAATATACCTTCCTGCATCTTGCATGTCAGGTCTGGTGAGCAAGAAATGCAGGAGGACTCTATATTTGGGGGCTAGCTTTGTGCTGAGCCTTGTAGATGAAACTCCAGGGTTGACACTGGCAGTGAGGACACTGATTTTGCCAACAAAATCTTCACTGGCAAAGCACCAATGCACCCTGGGATTCAAGTATTTTGAATTTTCAACTAAATGTTGAAATGTGTGATGCTTGATCACTATGTTAAACAAAGTCCTCCCTTTTTCAAGGGCCCAAGCAGAGAGGTATGCATACCTGCTCAGGAAGGCTGTTGCCAGGGACATTGCCTGACCCCACTCCACCTCAGTCAGAAAAGCATTGCACTGATCAAAAAGGAGTGTGAGTTGGGACATGCAATCCAATGCTTCCAGCATGGTGTTTTCATGGGCTTGTCCTTTTTCAAGGACTTCTTCTGCAACTGGAAGGAATGCATGCAGAAAGCGTTTTGTTTCTGCAGCTTTCAAGTCCAAGGTTGCAAAAGATGAATGTGGTGCTTTAGGGTCGGTGAACATGGTGAGCCTTAAGTTGCTCACCCTGGTTGGGGCATTTTGTTTTTTATATTCCTTTATCAAGGCTTCAAACAATGCACCCAACCTTGCTTCAGGGGCAACTGTTTGGCTGACACCAGGTCCATTGTAGTAGCACACATAATGGATGATGCCACCCAGCAAGTGTGACAGCACACCCTTGGTGAAGATGATGTGCAAGCAGTCGCCCCTGACCATTTTGGTGGTCAGCCCAGGGACATGACCATTGAAAATGCAATGGTCACTCCTGGGGTGGTCCTTGGCTTCTTGGTTGGTAACAATTGTGAAGCCTTGCTTCCCTTTTTCAAGGGTTTTGTACCACAGGCTTGGGGGCTCAGCCTTTTTCAAGGCATTGCACTCCCAACAGGGCTTGTTGCTTGCCCAGTGTGGCAGCTTGAGGTGGAGGGAAAAAAATTCATGATCCCCTTGAATGCTCCACACAACTGCTTTGAGCCCAAAGGCCAAAGGCTTTCCTTTTTCAAGGAAAAATGGGGAATCCTTTTTCAAGGGCTTTCCCCAGGGATCATGTGATGGGTGATACCCATGTTGGAGAGCACATAGGCTCCAGCTAATCCACTCCCACATGGTATCCCATGTGCCCTCAACAGTGGTGCTCTTAGGGAAACTTGCTATCAACAAGTGGCTGCACAAACTTTGTTGCTCAGCTAGCAAGTTTCCAAAAGAGTATACCATGAGGGTATCCCTGTTTTGGTACTCCACACCATCCCCATGCAAGAAAAGGGGGATGGTGGTGGATTTCCATCCCCTGACCTTCATGGGATGGTTGTCCAGCCTGTCATCACCTGTCTTCTCAGCTGTCTCCCAGAACTTTTTCAAGTTCTCTGTGGGAAACAGCTTGGGGAAGCAAGGGTATTTTGACAGCTGTGCAAACATCACATGGGGCAAGAACACACTGGCATTGGTGACATCCTTTTTCAAGGTTTTCGAATTTTTGCAAGGAACTTGGATTTCAAATCCATTTGGGGTCTCAATGTTCTTGCAAAAGGTCACCATCAAGTCTCTGTGAATATTGCCAGAGTGAACCCCATGGGAACCACACTTGGCAATATTGACCAGCTCAGTGTGCTCAGCACCATCAAGTGTTGCACATTCTGCTAGCCACCTAATAGTGGTGCCTGACAATTTGCCATGTGCCCACAAGGCCAGCAGAGCTGTGGCCAACATGCTGCTGCTCTCTTTTTCAAGAGGCTCAGCTGGTTTTTCCATGGCTTTTTCAAGCTCCCACCCTCTCAGCCTCTTGGCCATGCTGAGAACTGGTGGCTAAGGTTTTTTCAAACCTGTGGAGCCAAACCTTTTTCAAGGTTAAGGCTTAAGAAATGAGGGGTAACCTTTTTCAAGGTATAAGGACAGAAAAGCAAAACTACTTGCAAGACAGTAAGGTTAACTAACCTGTTGAGCCAAAACTGCAGGAACCAGGGCCAACCAGCACCTACCCCACACTAACAGCCCAACTACCTTGCCACAGACACCTAGACAGCAACCCCTTTTTCTCCTTCAAGTTTTCTTTCAGCTGCAAAGCAAAACACTCTGGTTCTGCTTACTATACCTTGCTCCTAGGGCTGTATGCCTTTTTCAAGGCATACAGTCATTTTCAAAACTGTGCACCTAAAAAGGTGGAAACCTTTTTCAAGGGTTCACCCTTTGCTGCTAGATGCCTTGCTCAAAGCCTTTTGGCTGAGCTGGGTAAGCTCTTTGGCTTCCTCCCTGACATCTTTCAACAAAGCCACAGCTGCTGTCAAGTGGTTCTTGACAACCTCCAGCTTGTTGCTGTCTCCTTTTTCAAGGATTTTCTTTGTGGCTTGCAGCATTTTTGACAGGTGCTGCAGCAACTGCTGCTTGTCACTCTTGCTTGCCTTGCTGAGGTAAGGGCTTTTCTGAACCTTTTTCAAGGCTGCTTCGAAGTTGCTGTGGCTGGTTGTCAGCAGGCCCCTCAACTTCTTTGCCTTTTTCAAGGCTTCTGGCAGGTCCAACTCAGGCTCATCTGCTGGCTTGTCCTCAAGTGCCAGCTGGCCTGGCTTGCCACCACCTCTACCCCTGCCCTGGCCTTTCTCAAGGCTCTTGCCTTTACCTCCTTTGCCTTTGCCTCCTTTACCTTTTTCAAGGCTTCCCAGCATGAGGGAGTGCAGGTCCTGCTCAAGGACTTTGCACCAGTTCACCTGGTCTTCCTCATCCTCAATCTCATACTGCTGGTCATATGTCCAGTTTGTGCCAACCTTGCCCATGGTCTCTTTTTCAAGGTCCATGGTGTCCATGTACTCATAGACTCCCCAAGTGCTTGGACACTCCCTGGACACAAGCCTCCCTGAGCCCAAGTGGAGGTTGATCTCATCCTCAGTCCACTTGTTGTAGACCTCCTTCTCACTCATCCACTTTTCTCTCTTTTTCAAGGAGGACTCAGTGGAGGCTCTTTTGGAGACAAGGCCAAAGGTAGCTTTGTTCTTTTTCATAAGAAAAAGAGCTGTGGCAGTGCCTTTGGAATTTTTGTTCAAGGATTCAAACTCCTTTTTCTCAGCCTCATTACCCTTCTTTTTCAAGTGGGTTTGGTGCTGGTTCCAGGCATTGCTCTTTTCCACAGCTGTCAAAGACTTTTTCAAGGCTTCAGCAGCTTCTTCTGGGTCCTCATGGTCCCCTGCCACAGTTTTAATCTTATCCTTCAGGCTCATCTCCCCCAACTTATTCAAGTTGGAGGCATTGAGCTTGTTCTTGAGGTTATCCTTTTTCAAGGAAGCCTTTGGTGAAGATCCCTTTTTCAAGGGTTTCTTCTTCATGGGATTCTTGAGAATGCCCATTCTGACATTGGCCTTGCTAGGCCTTTTCATCTCAACTACCACTACTAATCAACCATCTAACAATCCTAACTTGAGTGGCTGAAATGGCTGCAGGGACACATTCATCTTGGTTCATTAAGGTAGGTTTGAAAAAACCTGTGGTTACTAACTACTACACCCAAGTGATTTTAAACAAAAATTCATTTTAAAAAAACCAAAACAATATTTTTTTAAACCACAAAATTAAAAAAAATGGAAAAAATCAAAAATGATGAAAAGTGATGAAAAGTGATGAAAAGTGATGAAAAGTGATGAAAAGTGATGAAAAGTGATGAAAAGTGATGATTTCATCACTTTTCATCACTTTTCATCACGTTTCATCACTTTTCATCACTTTTCATCACTTTTCATCATTTTTATTTTTTTTCATTTTTTGATTTTTTTCTAAAAAAAAATTTATCACCTGAGATTTGTATTTTTTCTTTTTTTTTTCAAAGTAGGATTTTCTTGTTCTGTTGGAAACCTTGGTGGGAAAAAAGCAGTGTTTACCTTTTTCAAGGTCTACTACCTATTTCTTCTTAACTATTCAATTTAAAAATGTTAAATGATAGATTTCAGAAATATTATTTTTATTTGATTGTTTAGAGTTGGTGTTTTAGAATTATTTTTATCTTGAATATCATTTCAATTGATTTTTTCATTTTTTCCAAAACATATATATTGAGTTTGTTCTTTTTGGATTTTTTTTAATTTTCAAAAAAAGAAAAAATGAATATTTCATGTAAAACTATTTTTTTCTATTTATTATATAATTAATTTAGTAAGAGAAAAAACATACTTTAATATAGGTATTTTTTAGAAAAAGGAACCTTATCTACTGTTTTTAGGATATTTTGCTTGTAAAATAAATTGGAGTTCTTGAGAAATTTATTTCAGTTATTCTTAAAAAAATATTTACTTAAAATTTAAGTTGATATTTTAAAATAAATTCTTGAATAATTATATTAAAATTATTATTTTTTACATAAATTATTTTAGAAAAATATATATGGATATAAATATATATATATATATAATATATATATATAATATATATATATATTTATCTTTTTTATATATCTATTATTTAAAATTTATGATTTATAATTTTATATTTTTATTTTATTTTATTTTATTTTTTCCTGGGCTGCTGCAGGATTAAGCTGTGCAAAAACTGGCACCCTTCCCAAGAACCAAAGCAACATATGAACAAATTTAAATTTATACCACTATGATCAAATTTAGTTTAAACCAGTTAGGAAGGGTGCCAGCACACTTTTTGGGCACCACCCATTTTAGGTGGTGCCCAGGCAGGTGAAACTGCCCCAGTTCCTTTTTCAAGGGACTGAGGTCTTGGGTGAAACTGGTTTTCCTTGGCTGTCCTTTTTCAAGGCTTGGATGACTTGGCCTGGGAAACAGCCCTTTTTCAAGGGCTGTGGGGCTTATGCTGCTTTGGCCTGGCTTCTCCCCCAAACCTTCTTCAAGGTAACCTTTTTCAAGGTTCAGCTCATGATGGGAAGATCAACTTCCTCAAAAGAAGCTTCTGGGGGAGGGTGAATTTCCTCTTTGGGGTGGTACTTTTTCAAGTACTGCTTCACAGCCAGCCCAAAATCAGCATAGGTCTTACCCCACTGCTTCTTGTTGGCAATGGGGTAGACATCCATGCCCCATTCGGCTGCCTCCCAGCACACATCTGGGTTGTCATCGAAGATGACAGAGGCCCCCTCTTTCCAGGCCAAGTCAACCTTGCCACCCTCACCAACCAAGGTGAAGGTGCACTGGCACCTCTTGACCTTTTTCAAGGTCCAGCTGGGCAGGCACTCCATCTGCTTCAGGGTGTTGTCCTCCCTGTCCTGGGAGCCCACCCAGCTGATGAGCACCACCTCAGCCACAAGCAAAAGCTTGTTCAAGGCCATGAGGTTCTGAGGGGGAATCTTGTTCCTCACCTCCAGTGTCCTGTGCCAGTCCACCATGACAACAGGAGGTTTTTTGGCCTTTTTCAAGGCTGTTCTGTCTTCCTGCAGGTCACTCTCACCATGGTCCTTTTTCAAGGAGCCAGGCTTGGAGGAACTGGCTGCAGCATGTGAGCTGGTGGCTGCAGGTGCAGAGCTGTTGGCTGCAGCAGAGCTGCTGGCTGCAGCAGAGCTGCTGGTCTCCTTTTTCAAGGTTTCCAGCTTCTGCCTGAGCTCCTCCTTTTTCAAGGCCAGCTCACCTGACACCAGGCTCACCTTCTTTGGAGCAGCAGAGTTGGACCTGGGGCCAGTTTTGCCACTCTTCCTGAGGGCAGGCTTTTCAGCCTGAGCCTTTTTCAAGGCAGCCTCTTCCTCCAGCATTTCCTGAAGTTTTTTCTCAGCCGAAACCTGGGCATCCTTCAGATCATCCAAGGCCTTCTGCATGGCAGCAGAATCCAAGATCTTAGGATCGGTTTTGGCAAGAGAGGACCATTGCTTGCCCTCTCTTCTCAACCTCCTAGCTTGGGAGGTGGTTCCAGACTCTTCAGGTCTGCCCTTGTTGTTCTTCATCCTTTTTCAAGGATGAAGCCTTTTTCAAGGGGCAACTGAAGAGTCAGAACCTTGGCAAAAGACTTTTTCAAGTCAAGCCTTTCTCAAGGCAGGCACACAAGGAAAAACTAACTAACTGGCTAACCTAAAGAAAAAAGTGGTGCTGTTAGCTTGCTTTGCATGTGTGTGTGTATATGCCTATGTGGCTGTGTGTGTGCCTGTGTATGTGCTTGTGTGCTTGTGTGCTAGTGTGTTACCTGCTGTGGTGCTGACATGCATGCTGCTACTGTTCATGCTGTGAGCCAAATCAGCTGCAGATGAACAACAGTTTTCAACCCTTACCCCCACTACACCAGCTACTGCTCCCTTGGTGGTGACACCCCCTACAGGACAGGCAGCTTTATTTTTTCAGCTGTCAAAACTGCATCCTTAACCCCTTTTTCAAGGGGCCCTGGAACTACTGGAGTTACCTGCCACCCCTTGCTTGTGAAGGGAGGCTTCTGTACAGAATTTCACCTTTTTCAAGGTGAACATGCAATTAATTTCTTGTAAAATGGGTGTGGAGGAAATCTTCCTTTTTCAAGGAAACTTGGCACACAAATCATCTCTCATTTGCAGTGCCTCCTCCTTAGTGAGGTGATCCTTTTTCAAGGCATCTAGAATCTTATCTATCACCCAGGAGTAGTTGTTACTCCTTCTTTGGGACACTTCCACAATGAGCCAAGGCTTCACTGCCAAGTCATGTGTCCCCTGAAGGTAACACCTTGGAGGCTTCTTCCCTGTAGTCTTCAGGACCTTGACCCATGGAAGCCTGCCCTTTTTCAAGGGGGTGCTTTTGGCTACCTTCTGGCTGGCAGGCTTTTTCAAGCTAGCCTTTTCCTGTTTTTTCAAACAGCTCTTTTTCATAGGTGTGGGTGGCTTCTTTGCTTTGGCCTTTGCAGCTTTTTCCTTTTTCAAGGAGGCAGGCTTCTTCATCAGACCCAAAGACTTTTTCAAGTCTGGGTGGCCTGCTTCATCCTCAGGCTCCCTTCTCTGCACTTTTTTCTGTTTCAAAAAGTCAGGGGATGGGCTTGCCAACATCTTGGGGAAGCCTTTGGAATCCACAGAGACATCACTCTCAGTTTTCCTGAGCTTCCTGCTCTGGCTGGGCCCTGGGCTGGCATCCTCCAAGGGAAGAGCTTTTGCCTTTTTCAAGGCTGGGTCAGCCTGGGGTGCTGCATCCTCCTTCACAGTCACCTTTTTCAAGGTTTTTTGAAGGTTGGCTAATTCACCAGCAGTCAAGCAATTCACCATGCTTGACAATTGAGGGTTCCTTGCCAACCTTCTAACATGAAAGAGGATGGTGCAGAGCCTGCTTGACCTGAGCTCCACCCACACTGAGCCCTTGTAAGAAGTGTTGTTGAGATGTGGATTCTGTGTCAGCATCTGCAACAGAGCACTTCTCAAGGGTTGAGGGTGGATTTCTGCAGAAGGCTCTAGAGCAATGAGGTCGTCCACCAAGGGAAGAAGGCTATGCATTGCCCTA
>VSDK01015186.1:9158-18497 GCA_009767595.1 Symbiodinium kawagutii
CCTTCCAACACGTGACTTCCAAGTTGTGACTTCCAAGTGACACGAGGCCATTGGGCCCCAGCGCAGCTCCGCCATCGGTCCAAGTTCCAGCAAGGCCACCGGCCTGGACACAGAAATCGCCGCAGTGCTCTCCTTGGAGAGCGAAACGCATGAAACGAATGAATAGGAATGAATGAATCAACGTGGCAATGAAAAATGATCAAGGAGAGCACATGCGAAACGAATGCTTGCATGATCTACACGTGATCTACATACTCTGCATGTGTACCAAGAATTTGGGCAACTCTGCGCCTGAAAAACTATGCCATTCTCATCCCGATACTTGGAATGAGAATACTACCGACCTGCAACTGAAATCCTCTCTTTGGATCAGAAGTTTTGCATTCCACCATGGTTTCAAGGATGGCAGTCAGAGCAAAAACACATCATCCATAGTGACCGTGGTGCAAAGTCCCAGATCCAATGGAGTTTAACCCCTGAATTCATCAACAATCAAATATGGGTCACACAAATTATCCCTCCGTTGGTTCTAAGATATTCATTAATCGGCAGAATTAAACCGGTGGCACACTTGCCATTGAAACTCACATCCACGGGCTGGCCTTCCACATCAGCTGCCCAGTCACCAAGGTGAGGCGGTAAGCCGTTCCTGACATATCCTGTCGGATGAAATCGGTCCACAAACACCCCCAAATTGGATGGTTTAACACTAAACTAAAAATAATCACTCTGACCTGTAAATACTTGTAACATGTAAATCAAACACACAGATATCTTTAAATAATTTTGGTGCCCCACTTTGAGACACACCACAAACAAAAACCACGTGTCCCCGAAGAGCTGCGGCAGAGTTTAGGAGTTGCCTTCTGTTCTGAGCTTTCGGGTGACTGAGATGAGTACTGAGATGAGTGAGATGAGTTTAAGGATGAAAGACATACTTTAAGTATTTTGTCACTCAAAGTGACTGACTTTCGTTGTGACACCATGTGTCAATGTGAGGGCCGTGCCCCCTGGAAGCCTGAAAGACCAGCGAGCTATCGTCGGGGAAGAGGGCCAAAAAGTTCCACACGGGCATGTCCGGCTGATAGGTCCACAAAATCTCTCCGGTACTGGCATTCAAGGCCTTCACATACCTTGAGAAGACGATCACTGGTTCCGCTGAGCAAAAAATTGGGAGAGTCCCACTGTCAAATTCAGCTGCAAGGCGACGAGAACAGAATTGATCTCAAAATCACATTGCTCGTCTCAACCGCTTCGTTTCGGTTTCAATCGGTTTCGGTTTCTTGCTGCATCACTGCCTCAATTGTTTCAAACAATTTCTGCGATCGATCAATCTCTAAAACCAGAAATCCTTCGGAAGCTAAACAAACATTGATGCGCAAACCATTTTAAACCATTGTTCCCTCCAACATCGAGCCTCCATCCTTTGCAACAAGATACTTGTTGGCATATCCCTCAGGAGGTGCTGCCGTGAAACCAGCCGCAGTGAGCACAACCTGCACGCATGATCTCCACACCGTTCCGCCCACTAAAAACTCCAAGCACTGTATCAGAAATTGCTGTGGCAGCTACCGGTTTGATACTATCGATGAGGTTAGATATAACGTATCAATATAGCCCTGTAAACCCATATCCTGAAAAAATCAGGATGTTTATTTGTTCAAAAAACATGGTTGGCATAACCTGGTCGAAAGCCTGGTGTTTTGCACAATCTGGGGTTGCAGGGTCCCTTACAGCTTGCAAACTGCAAAAAAAGGGTTGCAGGGTATGTAACGGTATGTATAATATAATATCATTGTGTTGCAGGAACCCTTCAACTTGCCCAAACTGCTTCGCACCGCCGCAAGACGAGCAACCCCGTGATGGACCATGTTGAAGCCATTGTCTTGACCGATGTCCTTGGACACTTTAGTCATCCAAACCCTGGGCGGAGGGCTGTCATGAGAATTGCCCTGCAAGCAAGAGCAACTACTCAACAAAATGATGATATTTAAGCAAAATTGCCGCTGTTGGGAAACAAGGGTACATCACAAATGTATGCAGCAGTGGCGCAAATAGATACATGTGAGCATCTGGGCAAAGAGATTGAAACCATGTAAAGTAAAGTGCCACATGCTCCACTGCCACGAAACCAATGCTGATGTGCATCGCAACACTTCCTGCCTCTCCCCATTTTGCATGTCAAGAGCTCGCACTCCGCCCATGGTGTCACTGGCGTACACCTTCCCCTGCACGGCTTCAGCCGCTGAGGATTTGTGGGTCGATCCAAGCATATCCCTATATTGCAGTTGAGGACGGCGGGCTGAGCCGCAACTGAAAAAATGCTGGTTTAAGAATTTCAGAGAACATCAGAGCTGAACAGTATATCAGAATTTCAGATGACTGAAGCAGACCTGAAAAGTACGTATATCAGAGCTCCTGTAGCAGCGTGGTGGGCAATCATGACGAGAGAACAACTGCGAAAAGGCAATGGGATCATGGACGAGCGCGGATCGGGAACAAGGAACCAACGGTGAAAGAAAAAACTCTTAGCTGGAATGAGGAATGCAGTGAGGAATGCAGTGAGGAATGCATTGGAACGCTGCAAATGGTTGCCAGGCACTGGAAGTGAGATGTCGGGGAGCCGGTTGCGGTCCAGCTCAGGCGGCAAGAAAAAATCTGACTGCCATTCGGTCGCCTCTGCCCTCACCCGACAAACACAACACATGTCTCAGTCTCCTCTCATTCTGTTCACTTTTTCTCACTCAAGGGCGCAGGGGCCATGAAGCCATACCAGCGACTGCCAGCCCTGAATTTTGGACCTCTTCACCCGAACTGCACCCCGACCTGGCCCTGATGCCCCATGAGAGCCTACCAAATCTACACCAAAATGCATTGTTTCGCATTGTTTGCTGTGTTTCAAATTGTTTCAAATGTAACATGCTGTAACCACCAGCCGGAGACGTCAGGAATGCGCCGCACCGAACCAACTTCCAAATGTCCATTGCTGATGCATCTGCCACAAGCCAAGACAAGCCTCGTAGATCACCGGCGCATTCATGAAATTTGCCGGCATGCAAATGTGCTCCCACCTGAGATGCGACCGCAATGCTGTTATTGTTTGCAAGGAAGTTGTATTCAACGAAAATTGGAAATAAAGCACCAGAAGCTGGATGAGGGGCATAAATGTCCCAACAAAAAGGAAACAAGCGGGGCTGTTTCCAGGAAGGAACAGCGATTTATCAGATTCATCGAGAAACAGCAACTCTCCGTCTTTGTCGAACTTGCGCATGCCATCGGCGCAGGAGAGGTACACATTCAAGTCATTGTCCTTGGCGCATCCGTGAACCGCGAACAATTTTTTTGGCGGGGTCCTGATCTATCCATGGGCGGTAAATACCAGCTGACTGTCAGGTTGGGTATCATTTTGGACAACCGCATATTGCGTAATGTTTGAAACATAAAAAAAAAGAAAGAAAGGTGAAAGGAAAGAAAACTGAAAGAAAGAAACAATGGGAACAGAAATGGATAAAACAAAGATAGATAAAAACATAGAAAAACAAATTGATCAAACAACGATGCTAGATAGATGGACAGGTAGATAGGTAGACAGACAGACAGACGAACGGTCAGACGGACGGATGAGCAAACAGATAGCAAGTAGATAGACAGATCGATAGCCAAACAAATAGATGTAGATACATCCGTGGTTAGATAGATAGATAGACAGATAGATAGATGGATGGATGGATGGATGGATGGATGGATGGATGGATGGATGGATGGATAAACAAATTTTGATTGATTGATTGGTTGACACATTGATTGATTGATTGATTGATTGATTGATTGATTGATTGACTGATTGATTGATTGATTGATTAACTGGTTGGTTGGTTGGTTGGTTGGTTGATTGATTGATAGATAGATACGTAGATGGACGGATGGGCGGATGGATGGATAAATTCACAAATACATAGCACGCAATACATGGATACACAAATTCATAGATAGAAATGGATACCAAACATATAACAAGCAATTTACTGTAACAGCACTGACGGGAAGAAGAGATGACACCCCTGTTTTGAATTCAAGTTTCACACGTTAGGTTAACGTAGTTTGAATGCAGAACACATTAGTTTTGAAACCTGCGGCTCGGCAGGTGGCAGGGGGAAACAAACTAACTACGCAAAAAAGTTGTTTCCGGCCAAAAAAAAACAAACGTTTTGGACTCAGGTTTTTGCCCGGGAAAATAAAAGATTCAAAACTAAAATTTCACGGCTCGGAAGTTCTCGTTTTAGGCCGGGACGTTGAAAATTAGTTTGTTTTGGGAGGCTAGGGGTCAAGTATGGATGTTTGGGAAATGGCATTTTTTATTGGCAAAAACGATGTATATATGGCAAAGGGAACGAACCGTCATGTCCTACAGGGACACCAAAGGCACCGCATACAACAAAAACACTATTCAGCGCATGGTTCATGACTTGGAATCCAGAGTGACAGGAACTATGGAAAACAAACGTTTCTGAACGGGGAAGCAAACGTTTCGAAACTTGAGTTTCTGGATGGACAGCCATGGTTTTGCGCCTGAGTTTTCGAGACGGTCAAATACAAATTCCTATTTTGCAAGAATGTTTTTGGAAAAAACCGAAAAGGTTGTTTCCGCTGCGAACTCAAATCCCGCACCCGATAGTTTCAAACAAAGGTTTTTGGGGAAACAAACAACAAAACTATGTGGAAAATTGTGTGTTTCCAAACCCTCTCCCGCCAAGTTTGTTTAGAATTTGATTTTTTCACAAATTTTGTCCGAAAGGTTCGTTTTCGGTGGCGATACTTTAACTTTGCGTTGAAAACCTCTTCCTTCCTCTGGACACGTTTGTTTCCTTCACGCAACAATTTTTCCCAGCTCATGAAAACCGGAATTTTGGGGTTCAAATTAGAAAAAACACGAAGGACTGTTGTGGCCGCCCAAATCTCACACTTAAGGCCCCATGTATGTATAGAATATAATTCTTGTGAGATTTGGGTGTCACAACAGTCCATTGTGATAGCTTGTGGGTTGATACATGTTCAAGTTTCCTTTTGAACATCTAAATTTCTTTCTCTTTGTTCTGGATGATTTAGTACCCAAGGATTAATCTGGATTAATCCCAGAACCAAAAAAACCAAAAAAACAAAAGCAAACAAAAAAACGAAAAAAAACAAAAAAAACAAAAGAACCAAAAAATCAAAAAAACCAAAAGAACCAAAAAACAAAAAAAACAAAAAAACACAAAAAAAACAAAAGAACCAAAAAACAAAAAAAACAAAAAAACACAAAAAAAACAAAAGAACCAAAAAAAAAAAATGTTTTCAGGACTACTTGGATCAGGGCTATTTTTAGACTAGTCTCCAAAACATTGGTGTTTTTGTTTTTTTTTGGGTTCTTTTGTTTTTTTGCTTTTTTGGTTCCTTTGTTTTTTTTGGTTCTGGGATTAATCCAGATTAATCCAAATGCAAAAACTCAAAAATAGCACAATGTCCAGACGAGTCTAAACATTGCCTCAGTCCAAGTATGAGCCTAGGTATTACACTATGGATAATAGTTGGTAATGCAGCACTTGGAACGCAGGAATTACGAGGCAATCCATCATAGAATCACTTTTGGCTGTGATTATGGAACATATTTACTTACTCATCTATGTACAAAGCGATATGACCAAAAAAAAATACACGCTGCACTGCATAACATATCGGCTAGCGCATAGTAATACTATCATATCTAAATCATTCCTGAAACCATTGATGCAATGAGCCCAATGGCACCCATGTACATAAAACTTATTCTTTCCATAAAACAAATGCAAATGCTGTAGCAAGGCCCAAAGATTCAATGTACACAGTGAACTAGGAGGAGGCTAACAATATTCCTATTAACCAACTGCTACAGAGAGATTTGATACAAAACCTTATGATATTGAAAAAAATATCATATACAAGTACCCAGTGTCAAAAAATTTTTGAGAAAGTTCAAATTTACAAATGTTGTGCAGGAACCAATGATTTCCATGTAGTACAGAAGGGCTGCGCAAATACTCACCACTGTAAATGTTGACACCTCGGCAATTCTACAGGTGTGGGCTTGTGGGCCTTTATGTTGTCACCATAATTGTAAGAATATTTTCCAGGATTACCCATAATAAATTGCAATGAGTAAGAATCATAAAATAGTATCAATTACAAATATGCAGGGTATAAGGCGCCCTATATACCATACTACATATACATGCAAACATAAGTACCATAAATCTCAATGAAAACCAAGACAAACGCCACCATCAGAATAACTATAATATGCCATTAGTAACCATATGGATCACAGTGGCCACAAGTAACCTTGTGATCAAAAGTAGCCATAACAAGGATCAAATCCATCAAAGGCAAAGCGCAACAATCATGATTTGTTCATCAGTCTCTTGATCGATGTCAACTATCAATACAGCAATTGCTGCAAATCATAAATCCTTTAGGACTTCTACCCACAGGATGGAGGACGAAACCCAAATCTATGAGCTATTTACGTATTCAGCGCCAATTATTTCACTAGCATGGAACCCATTTCAATAAATTCAATTCAGCACAAAGAAAATATACGTCAAATACTAGTTATGCCCTAAATAAAAGGAAACTAATACATCATAATATGACCACCCCAGCTTGCTTAAACAATTGATACCGGCCCCTCTGCTTGTAAGCAGAAAGATACGTATTGCGCTGCACCGCGTTCCATACCCAATTCTTCAAGACGTGTAGGTTTCCCAGTGAAATAATCAATATCTAATCAACATTTTGACAAGAAGAGTCAAAAAGAGGCGGCCACAACAGTCCCCTGCCAAAAAAAAACAGCCAGCACAGCTAGGAAATCTCAAATTATTTTTTTCATTTTTTATCATTTTGGTCTTCGTTTATGTTTTCATCTTTTTCATTTTTGTGTTAGAAAAACCTTTTCTCGGAAAAACGTGTTTAAACCCCTCAGGTTAACTAGGCGGGGGTCATTTCTACCGACTGACCTCAAACAGTTCGATACTAAGCCAATGTGTATTGCGATGCGGCACCATTGTTCAACCCGGGTAGCTTTCCTCTAGGTTTGTCCGTCGCCAATGGGAGACAATAGGAAAGGCAATGGGAGAAATACATGAAACACCCAGGGGGCAAAGGAGGCAAGCGGGGGACAAAGTCAAGCGTGAGACAGATGGCAAGACGAAAACAAGCGGGGGACAAATAAATGACAAGTAGGGGACAGGCGCCAAATCATCCTGAATGGCAATCCGGTGAAAACCGTTGGGGTTCATTTGGCTCAGGCACCTGTCTGAAGCACTGTGGTTGAATTTCAAAAAACACCGAAAGCTTTCAATATCCAAATGTTGGGGTTGAAAAAACGTCCTGGATATGCAGGGATGTGGCCCCAGCTTGCGCCCAGTTGCTATGGCTGGTTCATGGGTCAATGTGTGAAATCGTCCTTCTGGGCGTCGCCAAGACCTCATTGACATGGGCCAAGGGGCGCGCAAAAATATTGAACAATTGATCAGATTGGACGATCATCAAAGCCAAGGAAAACCAATAGCGAAATCGAGCTGGTTCACCAAATAGGTTCCTGATAACTAAAGGAAAAGCCGCCCAAGTCCCATGGTGTTTTGCCATCGTCTTTAAAAAACTTTGC
Organism: Symbiodinium kawagutii; assembly: GCA_009767595.1. Taxonomy (NCBI): domain Eukaryota; class Dinophyceae; order Suessiales; family Symbiodiniaceae; genus Symbiodinium; species Symbiodinium kawagutii. The sequence goes on from VSDK01015186.1 coordinate 16,840, forward strand.
TGCAAGCAAGAATCCCACTAGAAAAACACCATCCAGCACTAGTTAGCTCAATGTCTGTCAACAAGCTTTTCTTAGCTGTTGAACAACAAGTCACTGGCAACGGACGGGCGAAACGCACCGTTTGCTGAGAACGCAGAACGCAAGGCGGGCCTTGGGCTGACTGCGCCTGAAAAGCCTCCATGGAAATCGCACATGGAACTGCACACCGCAATTCGCGCTGTCACAAGAATACATTACATGCCTGGTCAAGGACGCATCTCAGCTCACAGCGCCCGAAATTTTGGTTGACCCAAACGCGTTCATCTACGATTGTAACCGGTTCTCTGCTTATCATTCAAACGTTGAAGCAAAGTGGCAGATTTTTCGGTTACGCCAAAAGCACCTGATTTCACGTCGTCGGACAGTCCGCAAGCATGGGTAATAGTCACCCCAACGGATTTTGCCTCTCAGTTCGTCTTCACGAAACACTTGGGTGCCCAGAGCAGCGCGACAATCCGCAACCGCTTGTTTCATCCGAGAGCAGGGCGAACAATGATGGGCATCCGCAATCGCAACGGCATCGGCTAACTCTTCTGCGTCTTTTTTCGAAAAAACAGCGCAGCTTTGGCTTCGGGCTTTCAACTCGGATCTACGAATCACCATCTCGCGGTAAATTGTCAATCGTCCAAGCAAGTCACCAACGCCCCGCGCTAAAGACCGGGCTTCGGCAGTCAAAATGGTGGTCACGGCCCTGTGTACCTTCTGCTTTTCCAACGCCAAAGGACCGGAAGGCCGGAAGTATGCTTGGCCTTGAAGAAGGACACTTCGCCGAAATCGTCCTAGGTCGAGGACTTCTTCATAGATGTTTGGAGATGCAACTCATAACTCCAAGATGGATGAGTTGGTTTGTGTCCGGAAAGGTGGAGACGATTGACGGGCGAGAAATTAACTTCAACGGTGGAAGATTGAAGAGGTACGTTCCGCGACGTGTCATTGTTGACACGAAGGCTTGTGTTGATGAAAGGTTGGAAGGAGCTGAGCTGCCCAAAGAAAGGATGAAGCAGAAGCATGACCGCTTGACAGAAGATGAAGTCAGTTTAATTAGTTTGAAAGGCGTGTGGCTCACTGTACCGGCAGAGAGGGGGAGCCTGATGCGGCAGCAGCCGCCTCATTTTTCTCGTCAGTCCAGCAATCCTCCGACGTAGCGCTTCGCATCCAGAGGACCGACGAGCAAAGGATGCATGGGGACTTATCGCCAGTGCCTCCTGGGCAAATGCGCGTGGTGGAAAGTCGGAAGAATGCTTGCAGTTCGCTCTCGCCTCCGCCTTCTGCTTCTCACGGGGGCCATACTCTGACTTGATCTCCCTCTCCATCACTCGCTGACTTGCACTTGGTTGGGGCCAACGCCTCTCCGGCCCTGGCGATGTCTTCCAAGCGTCTGACAGACAGATGCGGCAATTGCGGGAAGCCAAGGATTGATGGACCGTATGAACGCCTGCGCTCCACAGTTCGGAACACCAATTGCGATGTGCCCACTGCTCACGGCACGCAACTCAACGGACTGATTCAAACATGAAATTTCTCTCAAAGTCAATCAACGACCGCAAATTCCGAAGCATCTTGATGCGCAACAATAATGACACATCGCCCGGAATGACCGAAACCTCCCAAATTCCTGC
>VSDK01015186.1:18671-86171 GCA_009767595.1 Symbiodinium kawagutii
GCTGAACAAGCAATCCCTAATCGTATAGCGGCTTTACCCAAAACTTCACCTGGACCACTAGCCCGATGAGCTCTTCATTGCCTGGCCTCATTGCCTCTTGGCCCAAACCACTTGAAGTCCATACTGCTCATTCATCCACAGCGAGATGCGCCGTAGATAGCCCGAGAAACTTCTAGGCGAGGAGTGAAGTGATCCTTGGGGCGGTCTGCTTCTGCACGCATCTGCTGCTGGTGAGCTGGTCAAACTCCAAGCTATCTGCAGCAGTCCTCGCAGATCCAGTAAGGCTCCTTAGCAGCCTAACACCCCGTTTCTTCTCGTTCACTTCTGTCTCAAACTTCCACAAACTAACGTTCTTCTCAAACAGCAGAAACATCAATCCAGGTTCGCTGCCATCCCAAGATGGCGGTGGCAGTTCACCACCGAAAACAGGGGCGCCGCCGGGGTCTGGAGCCATCAGGCTTCGCTACCAGTGAACAAACACTTCAGTAGCAACGGACGGACGCAACGCACCGTTCTTGCTGGGAACGCAAGGCCCGCCTTGGGCTGATCCCGTCTGAAAAGACTCCATGGAAATCGCACATGGAACTGCACACCGCGACTCACGCTGTCACAAGAATACATGTCTGGTCAAGGATGCATCTCAGTTCACAGCTGTGTTTGATTCTTGCTTGTACTGGACCCATGCCCAACCCAAATCAGCCTAAACTGCCAAACTGCAAGTGGAAAAACATGGAAAACCCAAGCAGTGTTTAATTCAACCTCCATGTCTCAGCCACAGCTATACAAATCCAAGATGCCACGCGAGAGTATCGTTGACATAAAACGGGACATTGTGCTCGGAGACGGCAAAGAAAGGAAAACGTCCGCGTCCACTGGGCCAAGGATACTTTTCCACTCGCTGCTGCTGGTGAGCGGTCTGCAAAAAGACACTGCTGGCAATAGGAGAATCACAGTCCTTCGTTCTTGCGGGGCGCCAGGCAACAAAGCATGCTGCCAAAACAAACAACGCCTAAAGATCCTAAGCCCGCTGTATAATTTTTGCCCGACACTTTTCTGGAATCTTATGAGAGGGCATTCTGAAGTAAGCTCACGCAAGACATTATTGCATGGCACTTGCGCAAGAATCTTGAAGACAAGGTCTTGGGGGACTCTTGGGAGATAATTAGGCCTGTAACACATGCAACGCTCTTGTGTGGCAAGGCAATCCTGGCCAACAAGGTTAGAACACTTTGAAACAATGTTGGAAGATCTTTGGAGACACTCTGCGACAGTTGTGCAAGGCGCTCTTGGCACACGCTTTTACAAGGTCTGTAGGACTGTGAAAGAGCGCAAGACTGCAAGATTTTGATCGAGATCTCGACACTCCTCTGAGACGCGCTTACCAAACATTGGGGACGCCCAAGCAGGCGAAGTTGCGGCGACACACGCGGGCACCCCCGAACCTTGACAATCATTCGAGACAAGTGCCTTCCCGCGTCACCGACGTCAGACAAGGTGAACCCATCAATGGACATCCACCCAAAGCCCATGCAAGACAAACATAATGCAAAATCAGGATTAACATTTTGCAAATTAAGCAACATCCTCACAATCGTCGAGATTGAAGCAATACCACTTTTCATTAGCTCCATCTGCATTTCCGCTAAATTGTGTCCAACCACCCAATTCATCATTCTCACACGCATCCCAGAATTCGGGAATACCAAGTCCTAATATGTCCACATTGGTTTTTCATAAGTCCGGTTTCTGAACTCGGAAAAAGCGGCCACTTACTTGGGGCGGCCAAATGGCTTATTGGGCCCCTTTCAAAAAGGAGCATTTTGAGGGCGCTGTTTGTTTGTTGGCTATGTTTTAATTTCTTTGTTGGCTTGGATACATGTTTGACCTGTTAGTCAAACAACAGTGCGGGATCTGAGTGTATTTGTGTAAGCTGAATTAATATGGTTTTACTATGAAGTTGGTGGATTCTACTGCAATATTTTTTGCGAGCACTGATTTTTATTCGGCCCCCCTGAAAAGGACCATTTTGAGGGGGGGCCGAATGGGAGGTAAAGGTGTTGTTAGTTGTGCTTGCTTTGATCTATTTGTTGGCTTTGCTTTGGTTTATTTGCTTGCTGTCCAATGTTTTTAGTTTTCAACTGCTGTGTGCATGTGTGCATTTTAATTAGTTAGGAAGGTGACATTCCTTTTTTTGTACTAATGCTTAAAGGATAAATGTTTGCTGTTTTTTTGGAGGTTTTTATACTTTGTCCAACATGAGCGGCCACTTGCGGCTGCTTGCGCCCGCATGCAGCCACTCGTTGGGGGCGGCCAAACACCGCAAGAAGGATCTTTTTGAGGGGGGCTGCGGGGTATGCCTGGGTGCTCTCATATAGCTGAGGACGATCCAAGATCTTAAGCAAAGGCTGAATGCACTGTGCGCGAACTGTGGGCGCACTGTGGGCGCGCATTTTGGACGCTCAATGCGCGCACTGCTGCTACAAATAAAGCTCTGGAACTGTTAATATATACTATAGCTAAATTGAACCTTAAAGTGGGCCCCTATAGGATCTGTAATTAGGTGGCAATTTTTGCAATTGCAAGAAAAACTAGAAAAGCTAAATAGTGCACAGCGTGTGTATGTGCAGTGTAAAGATCTTATCAAGAAGGGGTTTTGTTTTGAAAAGTACTTGTTTGTTTTTTGATGAGCTTGTGATTCGATGTTAGCGAGTGAAGATCTTATCAAGAAGGGGTTCTGTTTTCACAAGTGCTTGCTTGTTTTTTATGAGCTCGTGATTCGATGTTAGCGCATGAATATCTCATCGTAAGCCGTTGTTTTCGCCCCCACCCCAAAAAAAAATGAAGAACTATTTTCGGGGGGGCAAAATGGGGCTGCGTGTTGCTCGGAGGGGCCACTTGCAAGTGGCTGCTTTTTCAAAATCGGAAAGCTACGCTCCTGCAAATTCTATGGATTCTTGATTTCCAGCGCCAATCGTGAGTAGTACCGTTTTAGAGTCTCAAAAGCATGCAAGGAATTGATCATGGGGACGCTTTCATTTTCACAACTGTTGAACACAACTGAAGATTCAAATTGGCACGCATGAAGTAGACCAAAGCAGAGTGCCTGGAAAGAACCAAATGGAACCACACTCATTATTCTAAATATCGGACACATAACTTGCTTGCTGCTGCCCATTTAGGGTTCGCAACTTTTGGTCAACTCCCAAACCTTCTCAACCTTTACTACAGAGGGCTTATTTTGATCCAGGGTTTGCATTACTGTCACCCCAAATGCATCATTTCAACGACTCCCAGAAATTTGAAACGTCCCCGAAAAGCGAAACCCCAACAGGTTACCAAGGCATATTAGAGGGTTAGAAATGCTTAGCCCCACTGCTTCGGCTTCGAAAATCTCCAAGCACAGTGCGCCATCTCCAAGCAGCTCAGGGCCAAGGGTCATGGGCAGCGCAGTGCACTGCGCCGACTGCAGACAGGGCAGTGAGCGCGGCGCGGAACATGAAATGGCTCGCATGGGTCGCCAGCTTGAGGCTGAAGTGCTCAGAGACTGTTCTTAAGCAACGCGTTGCGATCTATATCAATGAGCCCACATTAAACACCAATGACTTTGCACAGAAAGGTTTTGACAAAATTCTATTTGGAACAGCTCAAAGAGCCCTGCGTCATGTTTCAGAGGTGCTGGTGACCCAGAGGTTCTACATGCATCTACATGCTATATATATCATATATCCGTTTTGATTCACTGAAGGTAGGAGAAAGAAATGTCAAATACCCAGATGTCCGGAGAATGGGATGTCACGAGAAAGAGAGGACAAGGGAAAGATTTGTCGAGAGACAAAGATTTCAGGGAAAGGGTTGTCAAAAGAGTCCAGTTTTCAAGACACAAAAATGTCAAGAGGAAAAGTTGTCGAGGGGGAACTTTCAAGAAGAGATGTCAAGAAAGATCAGTATTCCCTAACGGAGAGGCGTTCTTGTAAACAAGCTACAGGCCCTTTCCTTCCTCGGACCTCTATGTCATTGGTTCCGAACCTTCCACCCCCGCCTCCATGGACGGACTTTTCTCTGTAAAATCAAAAGTGCCCAACAACAAATTTGTCGTGGTTCCATCACCATGATTTCTGTGACAGAATCTGACCGCATGCAGTCAGCTCCCTTCAACCAGGAATGTCTGGACTTTATTGCCGCTATCTTTCTGTGAGGATGGCAGGGCATCATTTGAAATCAATTTTCGATTTACATCGAGTGATTATAACTATTTCGTTCTAATAGCCTGCTGTTTGTTATGTGGAAGAAACGCATCAAACACGAACTGCTTTGAACCTTTGGCGCTGTTATTTTGTGAGCGAGAGGAACAACTATTGGAAGGAAGCTTAGAAGTCAAACTTCCAACTTATGGAAAGATGCAGCAAGAGTAGAGAGCAAATGCCCGCAGGTGAAAAGCTGGGAGATAGAAAAGTCGCGAAATGCCAAGGGTTTTTTCCTCGTTTTCGTCTCCTCCCTCGTAAGGTAACCTCGCTAAAGCGGCGGGTGCGGAGCCCTCTGGCCGAAGCTCCGCTGAAAAAGTGCACGCCGCGCGGAGCACATTTTGAAGCAATCATTTTTGAGAAGGATATCATGAGCACATTAGGAAATTGTGCCTTCTTTTGTGCAACTTTCGGATAACATCATCCTCAAAATGCGCACGGCCGCGCGAAGCACATCTTCAGCGAAAAGTGTAAAAACAAAGCAGGTTTTGAAAATTTTTAGTGCCAGGGCAAAAACATGCATGCCGCCTAGGCGCGGAGCTAATTTTGGCGGTGGACAGATTCAAATGTGCAAACGGCCTAGGCGCGAAGCACATTTCACCCAAAAACAACAAAGCGTTGAGCGCTGCAAAAAATCAAAACATAAAAGTCTATGGTTTCGGAGCACTTTTGGGAATACCTAAAACATCCCACAACCACCACCACAACAACCACCACCACAGCAACTACCACCACAATCACCACCACAACAACCACCACCACAGCAACTACCACCACAATCACCACCACAACAACAAACACCACAACAACCACCACCACCACATCTACCACCACTACCAGACAGCTAGACAGATAGATAGATACATAGATAGACAAATAGACAAATAGATAGAGGGAAAGAAGATAGACAGACCGACAGCTAGACAAATAGATAGAACGATAAGTAGCTAGATAGTGTCACGAATTGGCATCATGTCAGTTCATGTTGGTGATTTGTCTATCCATGGCCCTTTCTGTTCAATCTAGGGGCCCTTTGAGCTGAGCTAGGTCACTGTGTGAAAAAATGGCGCAATTACGTTTCGCCCGCTGTTGAGCCCAATTTTCATCTAAAGCTGTTCAGTTTGACCCTATCGGTTCAGCGGAAAGCATCAGATTGGTATTTCGGAGCTGCAAGATCCAGGGACTTTGAGGATTGTTGCGTCTTTGTCTCTTCCTGTGGCTTTGGGTTTCCATCCTGAAAATGTCTCGAAAAAGTAGTTCCAGTGCTTTTGGGGATGAAGATTCCAAAGGTCATAGCAAAGTACCATTGTGCAATGGCAAGCCAGAAGACTTCCAACACTATGTCCGAGAGATTCGCTGGTACCTAGCTGCGGCCAAACCTGCGGACAGCCCTTTTGCTGCAGCCAGACTTTTGAGGCAAATGTTGGATTCAGAGTACACGAGTCTTAGGACTTTGATGTACAAGCTGAACCCACAAGATTTCAATGAGTCAGGTATCCAGTGCCTTATTCAGTTTCTTGAAAGCTCCCCCATGAACAAGCAGCCGATTCCAGACGCCGGAGCTAAGTTCTCCCAGTACTACCGGAAGCTGTCTAGGAAGTCCAATGAGACCATTGCCCAGTTCCTTGTGAGGGAATATACGCCTATGACAACATGTGGAAGAGTCTCCAAAGGCTTCGAGAAGCAATTGGATATTTCCACGAGGTCAGAGAAGAAGAAGAAAGACTTGGAGTCTTTTGAGGCCAGAAGGGTCATTGAGGAGCTCTAGGAAGAAGACGAAGACCTTGATCCTCGATGAAGGTGGAGGGGATTTGATCAGCGACGACTGAGAATCCTTTTGGATCACGGCTACCTTCTCGTGCGGGATCTCATGGAAGATCAAGTCGGGCCGAGAACCCCAAGAACTAAGAAGCCCAAGAAAGCAAAAGATCATTTGTGATTTGTTGGAAATGTTGATGGGTAAAGGATTGATTCCTTTAGCCTTGGACAACATCAGAGGTTGGATGGTCCTTGAAGCTACATCAGAGTATGACAAGTGATCAAGGCATCAACCCAGAAATAAAATGTAGTAGATCGAATGTAATGGAGTATCTCTTGGAGACCAAGAAATCCGTAGTGCTTTGCTTAGCATGCATGAAGATCGTAGCTGTGATATGCTTCCTCATGGACCTCGTCATCCCAAGTTCTCCAAGGGGTACCATGCCAATTGGGTCGATGATGATCAAGGTGGTTGGGCCCGAACAAGAGCAGTTGTTGGGCGAACGGCATGGAGAAGACTACCCACCATGGGAAGACAACATGTTTGGTCCACCGGGAGAACCATGGCCGGATGATCCAGATGACACAGAGGAGAAAGACGGCAATTTTGATCGAAGAGAAACAACATGCTGCAATAATGAGGAAGAACCAGCTCCAGGAGGAAGAAGAACCTGCAGTTGCCAAATGGCAAATCAACGCAATCTGAGTCAGGCTAGACAAGCAGTTGCTGATGCCAAGCGCGATTGAGGTTGGCCAGGACGGCCGGGGAAATCAAAACCAACCACAACATATGTTCCCAAAGGAAAGGGGAAAGGCAAGTTCAAAGGTCAACCATCCAGCCCCGGTTTTTACAACTCTCCAAGTTCAAGTTCACAAATGATGCGGAACTTCAAAGGTTCTCCCAAGGAAGGATCCGGATTTCAATGTTCAAGAGGAAAAAGGGAGAAAGATGGAGAAAGATGGAGAAAGAGAGGAAAGGGTAAAGGAAAACCTTTCGGTTTCGAATCCATCTTAGCTCTTGAGTCCGATCGAGACATCTTTGCAACTTCGAAGACTTTGAAGACTCCTGGCTCTCCATCGGGTACAGAGCCTGGTTCAACTAGGTGTGTGGTGGACACAGGGGCCACCATGAGTGCAGGAGGGCAGAAAGCTGTCCAAGATCTTGTGACTGAGCCAAGGTTCGACCAGACAAGTCACAAGATTGCGGAGGAAGACAAACCATTTTTCCGTTTCGAAAATGGCAAATGGGGTCAAGCTCTCTTTAGGCTTCAGATTTTGACTGGTGGTTCAATCCTTCAACTTTACTCCTTGCGGTCAATGTACCAGTTTTGTTGGGTATGAGGGAGTTGCGTCAGTTGGACGTCATCTTAAATTGTCGAAACAATCATGCTGTAGTTGCTGGCAAACCGAATGTTCTGAAGACAACATCGAAGGGAAATGCTTTGCTTGATTTTGCTACAAATATCCCATTTGCATGTACTCAGAATGATCGCGGTAGTCGAACATGCGCTTTTGCAGAAGAAGATTCATTTGCTTTCTCAATTGAAAGTTCAGATGAGCTTGAGTACCTCCGATGTTTTGCATGGCCAATCCTCTATGCATGATGAACCCACAGATTTCCATGTGTTTACTTTGGATCCGTGTTTTGAATGATGTACAGATTTCTCAGCATCTGGGGATTGATGAGTCGCAGAGGAGGTTTCTTTCTCAATCGTCGGAAGTCTGTGACACTCGGCGAGTGACATCTCATTCGAGTTTTGTGTCTCATCCGAATCATGGTGGAAGAGAACGATGCCAAGAAGATGATCAAGGACTTGGTGAAGGAGACACTGCAAGAGATGAGTGCCGGGTCTTCTAAGCTTCCAGAAAATCTGTCAGGTTCAAAGCAGATCAAGAAGAAGAATCAAGTGGAGTTCGACGAGTGGAGAAAGTCGACAGCATGGGGTTCAGATCCTCGTTGGCAACAGGAGCAGTGGCCATGTCGCAACAAACAGATTCTGAAGCACAACAGGTGGGGAAGATATGGGAAGATGGGAAGAATGCAGTTACAACCTTCGAGCCTCCTACCTGCCAACTGCGTCAGCACATGTGGCATCGGCTCTCGAGCGCCGCCAGATGGGTTGGACTCCCGAGTGGACGGCGACGAACATGAGACTGCGCTATATCAAGCTCATCTGCGCAGCGGCCCCCAAGAAGAAAGCCAAGAAAGCCAAGTTCATTCGGAATGAAAGCCTTAAGTTCATTCTTTCCTTCGATTGGGAAGAGCTGAAAGCTTTGTAGCGAAGTTGCGGGCGACCAAAGCTCCTCAGCACACCGAGGAAGTGATGTCGCTTCGTCGAGGTGACTCAGGACAAGGATCAGCTGAAGGCTGCGAGGGCCAAAGCGTCAATGCCAAATCCCTCGAACCACATGGCCATGTGCTTGACGAAACATGCTTGATTGAATGCCAAGTACTCCACATGGCTCCTTCTCAGAAGTCTGCTTTGGATTCCAGTGAAAGTTCAAAGTGGGCTACTTTTGACTCTTCTCAAGCTCTTCGCGATCTGAAAGGCCATGAAGGAAAGCATTTGTGGGAAATCCGACATTGGCACTAAGTGAAGAAATGAAGAAACATCACTTCAAGGCTACACATAACTATGAGTCAGGTTTTGATCTTGGGAACAAACATAAGGTTCAAGCATTGATTGAATTCCTGAAGAAAAGCCGACACGGATTTGGGCATCACCACGGTGCACAGCTGTGACAAGCATTCAGAACTTGAATCAAAGAACTGAAGCTCAAAGTAGAGATCTCTACAGAGGTTACGCAGCATCAGGGAGTTTAGGAATGTCTACGAACCTGGTTGACATTTTCAAGGCGGCATACTCTAGAAGACCTGGTTCAACACATCTCTACATGGAATGGCCCAAGTCGGCAACAGTTGGTTGGCGTTTGAAGGAATGGGAGTTGCTTCGAAAATGGTTAGAAGAAATATGTTCACAAAAGTTGTACTGGACAGAGATCCATGGTTGCATGCACGGTCTACAGGTCAAAGGTGAGTATGTAAACAAACCCTGGTATGTTTTTTGACGACTGACTGTGGCTTTTTCTGCTCTGCCACTATCAAGTGCAACGGATCACATGCTCATCGACAGATTGTGGGTATTGGATGTGCGGTTCATTCAACAGCATTTTATCACATTTCTATGGTTCACAGAGATGTGCAAATTTGGAAGAAACAATGGTTTAGTTTGAACCATTCATCGATCACAAAACAGTTGTATCAGATGAAAGTGCGAGAGAAGGATTTGATTCATCTCCTCCAAGAATCTGATGATCTTTGTGCTGCAGAATTTTTCCCTGCATCCGCCGAAGGGGAGAGAGAAGTCTCATCAGGTTCAGCTTCATCACAACAAGAGACATCAACAAACAAGAAAGATGAAGATCATGGAAGATCCCTACGTCCCAACGGATCAAGAACGAGAGAAACTTCGTGCTATCCTTCACCGACTACATCGAGCTGCAGGTCATCCCACGACAAGTTTAGCAAAACTTTGTCATGCTAAGATGGCACCATGGATTGTTGCTGAAGCCAAAGAGTTGAAATGCCAAGCATGCACAAATACAGAACGAGGTGGTCAGCGTGTTTTACCAGTTTCCTTGTCTTTCAAGTTTAAACCGTGGGAGATCGTTGCCATGGATGCTTTTGAACCTTCCTTTTCACATCAACAGCAGACAGCAATATATATATATATATATATACATATATATATATGATCATGATGTGCAATCATGCATTTTGTTGCGGTCGCCAGCACATGGACTGGCAAGCTGTCGATGACTGGAACGGATCCAAGACACAAAGTGATTGACACATTTTGCAAGACATGGCTTTTGCATAGACCAAGACCGAGATGGGTGATGATGGACGGTCAAACCTCTTTTGCACAGGGTGTTTTTCTGAGTTTTTGCAAACTATTGGGGTTGGTAGTGCAGTCACGGCACCAGAAGCTCACTGGCAGAATGGAGTTGCAGACTCTTTGATAGGAGCCATGAAGAGGACGATGCGAAGACTTTGTTCCAAGGACCAGCACTTGTCACCCTCAGCAGCATTCTTGGCGACTTTTGCACACAACCACATGCATCGTCAGAAGAGTTTTTCACCTACACAATGGGCATATGGTGTGGACCCAGATGCATGGGAGAATGCGCATGATCCATTGTTTGTCAACAAAAATCAACACTTTGGTCCTGAGACGTTTGTTCAATTGCAACAGAAGATAGATTTTGCAGCTAAGATCAATGAAGAAGAGCGAGCAAGAACGATGACAGAGAACATTTCAACTTTTCGATCATATGTGCCTGTGGAGAACTGCTACTCTTCGATCAAAGAAACATGGAGCTGATTTCAACCCTGAGCCAAGGTTCATTGGTCAAGGATTATTTTCATTGAACCTCCAATTCAAGAAGACAGACGTCCTGGGGTTATTTGGGTTCTTTTGGGTTCAACGGTTTACAGATGTGCCCCGGAATAGCTTCGTTTTGCAACTCAATCGGAAATTTTGGTTGATTTGATGCAGCATGGTCGATCTACAGTTCCTCCTGAAGAAGACATGTTGAAGCGATTGCAGACTTACACTGCTGTCACCCGGGAAGCTAAGGACATTCCTTCACCTCTTCCTTCAACTGACCAGGAGGAAGCTGTACCAGATCTTGAGAGCGGTGGTGAATAGGAAGAACATCGTAACATCTTCCTTCAACGAGGCTTCAAACGAAACATGGCTGATGATCCTCGTCCCATTGAGCAATGTAGGAGAGCACATGTTGATGAATTGCGTAGAAGATGGAATTCCCTCATTTCAATTAATGAAAATCGACGACGTGAAGGATTACCTCCATTGAGTAGTCTTCCTGAAACTGAGATGGATATTCCAATGGAACCTACTGAACCAGTTGGTAATCCAGTAGTGCTTCCTATTACTGAAACTGCGAACACCATCTACTCTTCTCCTCATGATTCACGCGAGGCACAGGTGTATTTTCAGGCATTTCTAAAGTTGGATTCAAAAGTCCAGACCGAGATTTTGCAACAAATTGAGTCCATGGAACATTTGATGCATGGACGAGAAGAGATGATCGCACACATTGAAGCAGAACAACGACATGAACAACAAACCTTGTTTTATTTGTAGAAGGAATTCAAGAAGCGCAAGAAGTCTCGCAAATGTTGGTTTATTGAAATTGAAATTTCAGATCATGAATCATTTCTGTCAAATAACAATTTGTATGTCAAGAAGGTGCTGGAATCGGCTACTCACAATGAAGTGCGATATGAGTCTCTTGGTGAAGCGGACAAGAAACTGTTTGATGAGGCAAAGGCTCGAGAGGTTTCTCAAGTCATCGACTCCATTGCACAAAAACGAATACAATCCCATGAAGAATATCAAGATGCAATGCATCACCCAGAAAGGCATTTGCCAATGCGATGGGTTCTCACTTGGAAAACACAATACCCTGCAGAGAAACCGGTTGGAACCGGACCACATGTAGTGAGTCCCACTGGAGAAAGAAGAGCGAAAGCGAGAGTGGTTATCATTGGTTTTCGTCGTCCTGATCTTATTGCATGAATCAAACTGGCAGAGCTATCCTCAGGACCTCTAGTCCTACATTTTCTCGCCTTGGTAAACACCTCCTTCTTCAATCCATAGCTTTTGACGAACATGAATTGGAATCTGCAGATGCGAAATCAGCATTTTTACAGGCTGATAATGAGGAAGAGGGCAGACGAATCTGGACTACGGCAGTGCCAGAAGTGGCATTGGAGATGGGTGTCAAGCCAGGAAGTCTTTTGAGAATCGGTGCAGTTTACGGTTTAACAAATGCACCTGGCATTTTTTGGAAGGACGCTTCTCGCAAGTCACAAGTATTGGGAGCTATACAAAATTCGGTGGATAGATGTTTATGGGTGGTTTACAACACATCTCGGGAACTTTGTGGTCGTATTGGTTCACAAGTTGATGATTCTATTTTTGGTGGCAACATGCAAGATCCATGCTGGTTGAAATTTCGTGAGCTCAAGAAGATTTACAGGTGGTCACCATGGCAAGGAGAGTTTGAATTTTCTGGACGCAAACTTTCACGATCATTGACGTATTCAATCACGATGTCACAAGAAGATTGCTGTAATTCACTGTATCCTGTTTATATTTAGAATGAGAAATCGAGATCACAATCCGATCCTCTTCAACCACACGAAGTTTCTCAAACACGAGCTTTGTTGATGAAAGCACAATGGAGAGCTTTGCAGACGGCACTACAGTATTGCGCCAGAATCAATTTGGCTCCATCCCAAATCACTAAGCCAACCCTGGGTTTATTGCAAGAGGCTAACAGCATAGTCAAAGACAAGAAGAAGAATTCCAAGGATGATCTGGCTTTTCGTGCTTTCAACTATAATAGACCGAAGAAGGACAAGCTGAAACTTCAGAACCTTGTGTTTGTTAGCTGGGGAGACGCTAGCCATAAGAATCGGGTCAACAACTATTCTACTGGGGGGCGCAGTTTGAAGCTACGCCGAATTGATCTGAGAAGCAACGGATCGGAGTCTCAAGCTATCCATGAAGCTGAGGACAAGGGCTTTAAAGTTCGTCTACTTTTTGCCTTGCTTCATGGACTGAGACTGAACCGCGGCAATTCTGAGGAACTGGCATCAACATCTTTAAAGTTTTCTTGTAATGGATAGCAGAGCTTGTTTTGATGCATTCACTTCAACAGAAACACCTGGAATGTCGATGGAGAACTCTAGATCGTCTATAGATATAGCTACTAGTCAAGGACTTGAAGAATGCACGAACCAACATCCTGCATGGGTTCCCTCCGACATGAACTTGGCAGACACTTTGACGAAGTATGCTGACTCATGGAAGACCTTTTTGCTGTAGAGGAAATCAAATGAAATTCACGGATTTTGAAATTCAATGCCTCTTTCATATCCGCACGAAAGCAACAACGATTGCGACGACAGAAGGCCAAAGACCAACCAACTGATTTAACTGATGAATGGTTTGAAGACCCTTTTGATAGACATTTGGTACAGATTCCAACGTTGAACTGAGAAAAGGACTTTGTATTGGTGTGACAAATTGGCATGATGTCAGTTCATGTTGGTGATTTGTCTATCCATGGCCCTTTCTGTTCAATCTAGGGGCCCTTTGAGCTGAGCTAGGTCGCGGTGTGAAAAGATGGCGCGATTACGCTTCGCCCGCTGTTGAGTCCAATTTTCATTTAAAGCTGTTCGATTTGACCCTATCGGTTCAGTGGCAAGCATCACAAATAGAGAGGTAGACAGGCAGATAGACAGATAGATGGACAAACAGATAGATGGACAGACAGATAGACAGAAAAATAACTAACCAAGAAAAGAGATGATGCATTGCCGCATGGCCATGCAATCAAACATTGCCACTCCAAACACAAGTCGCTTCGTCACCCAACCCACACCTTTCCAATGGTCTTATCTTGGGAACTTCCGCCGCCAGATCAATGCAACGAACATCGCAATGCAACAATCGTTGACATCGCTGGGCCACGAGGCCTCTGAGAACATTCGGTGCACAAAGAAACAACAGTTCCAAAATATGTCTAAATGCAGTTTACAAAGTCTGCTATGTTATTTGCATTTAGACATATGTGACATGCATATTTAGACATATTTATAACATGTATGCATTTAGCCAGGTTCTAAACATGTCTACGAATATGTCTACCATGCTATAAGACCATGCTAAATCAAATTGCGCTAGACTGCTAAATCAAAGGTTTTGATGTTTTAGTCCTGCTTCTGCTGGAATACGTAACAGCTCCAAAAAACAAGCGCGGGTCCGCTATTCTGAACATCTACTGCACCGCATTTCAGGTAATTTCGGATACAGCACTTGATTTGTTGGCACAACAAACAGCAAACGTCGTCGCATAGAACTGCTACGTTGTCGCATTGGTACGTTTCATGGTACGTCACGTTATGGATGCGTTTTCAACGAAGCGCTATCTGCGACTGCTCAGAGTTGCACAGACTTTTCCTCGGCGGCGAGACCTCAGTCACGTGCACCACACCAGCCCTATGTTCAAATCCAGGCAAGCTGCACAAGCAAGGCAAATCCAGGTACCCCCTCAGGCATTCCAGGTATTCTCTCAGCGCTCTGCAGATGACACTGCACAAACTTTCCAGAATTCCGACCCCAACAAGAACGTTTGGATTCCAGCAGCCCTTGGTATGACTTTGTTCAACCCTAGAAGTTGGCGCTTTGGAACTCACAGCCTTGCTACCACTACAATATATCCAATCAAGAATCCGCTACAAAGGGACTTTTGGTATGGAGATTCGCTAGCCTGACTACTGCAGCTGATGTTGCAAGCAGGGCACGAGCACATAGGTCCCACAAAACGGAAGGCCCGCCACGGCCGTCAGCCAACTTTGGCCGGGTCTCGTCGGTCTTCACCAAGTCCCCTGGATCACTTGTGGACCCAATGGACTTTGACTACTTCCTGGGATCTGTGTCTCGGTATGTGTCCAGCATTTCCAGGTGTTTCCAACAGTGCCAATCAAAGCTCGCGAAAACTGAGCAAAGCTGCATCCGATGCATCCACTACTTGTTCACTTTGGCCCCGGGAGCAGCGCTATGTTTCCATTCTCCTGTGGCACTGCGACATGTTTCAGCCTGGAATTGCTGCATCCGGTCAGATTATCCGAGTTTTCAATCCGTTCTTCCCTGCACAAGCTTTGTTGGCATACAAAGACGCATTTGGCGTTGAACATGAACACAGGATCTCTGTTGCTCCAACTTTGTTGGCCGGCAAGGAACCATTTGGTGTTGAACATGAACATAGGAAATGCAACTGGTGCTCGTCACGCCAGCATGGTTCGCTTTCGCATTTGTACATATGCAAAATTCCAATACACAGCAGCTGCCTCGCTATTGCGAGGAAGTTTCAAGATCTTTGCAGTATGTATTCTAAATGAATCTCCGTTCAGCTTCAGGCTTGACAACTGCTAGAGTGACAGGCAGTGAGCCCTCAATGGCTTGGCAATTTCCACTTACTGAAATCTCTGGCCTGCATATTGTACGATCAGGAACAGGCGTTGAGCGCTGGAATAGATTTGCGTGCAAAGCCTTTTTGAAAGCATGCCTTAAAAGGCTATGCCATATAAGTATAATTTTCTTGAAACACATGTTTTGTACCCATGCTGGAATAGACAGGGTCCCGTACGGCAGCGTTTCTTGATCAGAGGCAAAAGCATTTTGGTTCGTGGTTTTGCCATAATCACGAAACGCTTAGCATCCTTGTTCTTTCTCCACTAGCAAGTGCTAACTCGATACGCTTATGTTTGACAGAGCAAACAAAGGCGGGCATCGTGATTTGAATGCTTCCAGGGATGGAGGAAGGGACGCCTCTGAACGGAATGCACGGCATCCTGTTCCACAAAGAATGTGTTTTACCTCAGGTAGTCATGTTGATGGTGCCAGTCTGTTTGGAAACCGCGGTACACTTCTGGAAGATTCTAGAAGTCAGACAGAACCAACAAAGTCATATATTTTCTGCATTCCCACATAGTACTGAGGCTTTGCATTCCATTGACTGTGAGGCGTAGGGATGTCAAACTGGCCTTTCTTCTACAGTCAAAACAACTTCTAGGACCTTTCGAAGAATACCAGACTCAGTTGCGTCTTTCTCAACTCAGTCAATGGTAGCACTAGTTGCGGCATGTTGCGGAAGGAATTGCATGTAAGAAACGAACTGGCGACATGACCGATGCGTTCAGTTCGCCTGAGTTCCCGTGATACAACATGATCTGTCACAGGTCGAGCAAAAATAAACTGTGGCACACCCTCTTAAAAATTGATGAACATGCACTGCCTCTTGCTGAGGATGCATCGTCCTGTCTGCATGCAGGTGTGGATGGGACGTGCTTAAACGAAGCACATAAACCACCTGCGTGGATCGTCTTTCCTCTGTGTTCTATCGATCGGCCCGAACATCTACACCTGAGAGGAACAGGATTTAAGGGCAGCATGCATCTAGGCCGAATCTAGGTCTTGCCAATCAAGTCGGTTGAACTTTGTCGAACATATGATCTCAAGTTTAGTCCGATAATTGGATGGATCTCACACTGCTCAAGCTCTTCGGAAAGTTCTATTGAGAAGCAACGATTCATGGAATGTGCAAAGCAGCATGACCGCTCTAGAATCACACGATGTACAGAGATCGTTTCCCGGAACGAGGCTTGATCACGTTAGTCTTCCGCTGCAACCTCAAATTCCGCTGAAACTGATTCGGCTTTGGTTTGTCAAATCACTTTGTGTGTTCTCCGCGCAGTCTGTGCGGACGCGAGATTGAGAATCCATCCATATCAGAATCCATCCGCACTATCCATGGTGCAGAAATCATTTTCTGAAAACTCGAGTCATTGCAAGAGTCAATCACCTGCTGCGGTCATCTTGGCTGTTGTTGAGGACATATCCGATCGACAAAAAGAACTCACACCGTTGTCATAACAGGCAGGGGCGAAGCTGAAAAAAACATTGTTGAATATGGGGGCATGGTCCTCAAACCTCGATCCGAGTTCGCGACATTTGCAACACTTGCAGCTGCACAGCTTCTGGCTTGAGCCACATGGAGTCGCTTCAAGCATTAACATTATGATCCAGTATGTGTCTTTGACACAAATTTGCGCCGCGAACAATTTGCACTTGCTCTATGCCATAGAAGGAAATCCTCAGAGCCGCATTGTTAGCACTGCGGCAGGAACTGCATGGAAGAAACGAACTGGCGACATGACCGATGCGTTCAGTTCGCCTGAGTTCCCGTGGTGATACAACACGATCTGTTGCGCAGAGGTCTAGCAAAGAATCACTGTGGCACAATAGGCTCTTAAAAATTGCTGAACATGCACTGCCTCTTGCTGATGCATCGTCCTGTCTGCATGCAGGTGTGGATGGGACGTGCTTAAACGAAGCACATAAACCACCTGCGTGGATTGTCTTTCCTCTGTGTTCTATCGATCGGTCCGAACATCTACACCTGAGAGGAACAGGATTTAAGGGCAGCATGCATCCAGGCCATGCCAATCCGGCGGAGTTGTGAATTAGAACATAGATTTCCCAGCACTCAACTCCTCAACTTAGGCTCAGCAATAGAATGGAGGGCGTGGCGGCATATCGACAGCAGGCCAGCAGAACTTGCACAGTTTTGGGAGAGGCAGACCCAAAACTCTTCAACTCTTCAACTCCAAATTGGACTTTCATATCTGTCATGTGAATTTCATGTCAAGCGAAAATGCACTTAGTTCTTAGTTCTTTCTCTTTCTTAGCTCTCGACAGAGACTCCCTCCCAAGCGCCCGCACAAAGAGGGCACGTGCAGAGGCAAACTGCTCAGCTCCAGGGGAGGAGTGCATCCGCACGCCGTGAGCGCCACAAAATGACAAATGATAGAGAGACATATAGGAAATATATATAGGAACTATACGACATATAGAAATCTTCAACATATCTTCACATATCTTCACATGCTTTACAACATCAAAAATGACTGTCAGGTAGGGTAACATGGACTTCTGGGAGCTGCCAGTTTGTTACTTTGACACGAGCTTCACGTTCGGCCGCACCCGACAAGTACGAACTCCTACAAAGGAGCTTGTACACAGATGTCGTGGAACTTAACGCGACCGAACGCGAATC
Source organism: Symbiodinium kawagutii (assembly GCA_009767595.1). NCBI lineage: Eukaryota > Dinophyceae > Suessiales > Symbiodiniaceae > Symbiodinium > Symbiodinium kawagutii. The sequence goes on from VSDK01015186.1 coordinate 36,386, forward strand.
GAAGGCGATGTGAAGGTAGCTGGATTTTAGTTTGAATGGGATCTGAGCACAGCAAATGCAAAGGTCCGAAAGAAATAGTTGAGGTATCAAAAGAGCCATGAAGTCCCGATCAAAGAACTTAAAGCATGTTGGAACCACGTCTGAATTTGGGAAAGAATTCTTTCTTCTGACGCAGGAGCACCTGCGGCGGTATCTCTGAACCCGACTTGCTTCCAGCCACATGCTGCATAGCCAATCTTCTCAGGGCAGTAGGACTCTTTTTGCTGTGGTGCTTTATATCTTTTATTCTCTTGAGAAACTTGAAGTTCAGGAATCAAATCTTCTCATGAACTGCCAGAGTTGTACGACCAAAAAGCAACAAAGTATACCGTTTACTGCTAGGTGCTGGTAACTGGCCCCCAACCTTCCGGATGAATGGGATCATTGGGGCCATTCCAAACCAAACATACTTATTTCTAGCAACAGCAAGACTCGTCTGGGGTCAAGGAAATATCGAAATGCATCAAACTTTCCTGGCATCCCAAGGGCAAACAAGCAGTCAAGCTGACAAATGTATTGCAGTAAACAAAAATCAGACGTGAAATGGCACGCATCGGTGACGCTGAATGGAAGGAAGCGGAAAAACAAACAGCTATTGGAATCTCACGCTGAATCCGCCTGCTTGACAATGATCCCATGCAACGCTCGACTCTTGATACTCTTGCATGCACTGCATGGAACTGAATTCATGAAGTTAAGCCTTCCTAGCCACCATACCGTACACAGGCAACTGAAAAATGGACTGACTTTGGACCTGAACCCATGGTGGCACTCAATGAAGGGAACGAGTGCAGAAGACTTGCGGTCTATCCACACGCTTCACAGTGCCAACGAAAGGTGGTGGTATAGGTCCAACTGGCGGAACACGCGGAATGCAAGATCTGTGCTCCACTCATGTGTTTTGCAGTCGTGACATACAGGCACGGATCGAAAGCACGACTGGATAGAAGAAATTGGGAACACAGAAAGCTACAGAAATCTCACGTTCAATCTGCATGCTGGACAATGACACCATGCAACGCTCGATTCTTGATACTCTTGCATGCACTGCATGGAACTGAATTCATGAAGTTAAGCCTTCCTAGCCACCATACCGTACACAGGCAACTGAAAAATGGACTGACTTTGGACCTGAACCCATGGTGGCACTCAATGAAGGGAACGAGTACAGAAGACTTGCGGTCTATCCACATGCTTCACAGTGCCAACGAAAGGTGGTTCTGGTATAGGTCCGAGTGGCGGAACACGCAGAATGCAAGATCTGTGCTCCACTCATGTGTTTTGCAGTCGTGACTTGCAAAGTGGTTCCAATAAGAATCTTTAGAAGTTGAGTCTTTAGAGTCAGACTCAAATTCTTGTGGCAGCCGACTTGGCTCTTGTGAGGACACATTGAGTGGAGGGAACCTGAAGTTCGGAGTTAGGAAGGAGTCGAAGTAGCTGAAGCACGTGACGGTATCGATGGGCCCCTATCTTTTGAGCTGAATAGAGCCAAGGTGATTTGAGAGGCGCCGGCATGGTTCAACTTGGATCTGTGCACTTTGAACGCTGGAACGAGAGCAAAAGCCTTGGGACACCGCATGAAACTCCGAAGATCGAAGAAACAAAATTTAAACCTATCTCACATGGTCCTTGGTAGATCTCTTGATTTCAAACGAGTTTGCTTGAAGGTCTCTGCGATTGAATTCTCCCACCTCAGACTGGAGAAACTTCAGAATTCTTTCCCTGAAATTCCTCATCTCATTGTCCGGCAAGTCCACCGGCAGCCTGGGAAATGCATCGCATTGCCGCCCGATGAACGTCTGGTCACGCCTAGCACTCTAAGCACTGCTGAGTTCTGACAGCGATCACAGCGACACCTCGCTGGTTCGGCCCTCGACTTAAAATAAGTCGCCATGAGCAGACCAATGCGAATCAAACAGTCTGAATCGAGGTACCACACTGTGCACAAGCAGAGCATTGCGAAGTTGCAAATCTGGGAATCCTTCTGCTTGGGCTCACTTCCACTGTAGATTTGTTAGAGCATACGCAGCACAGGGTCATTGCACACCTCAAATCTTCCACTGCAACGCAGACCTTTGACCCCAAACGCTGGCACCCAACTGTGTTTTTTCGATTCCATAGCATGTCATAGATCTTTCCATCGCATCCCAACAGGTTTGCTACGGTGTCACTGCATGTTCGGCGCTGTCGAAGTCCACGTTTGTCAGACGTTTGCATCAGAGCAAAGTGAAAAACTGTCAAAATTATCAAATTTTTCTTCAACCAACGGAAACGTTGGCAAAGAACACATGGACCTTCCCATCCTTCCCCCTAAACAATGATTGCCGCAATGGGATCTCTGGGACGGAGCTCCCTCCCTTGACTGATGCCTTGTGTCAAAGAAGCGATCTCCCTTTGGGCACTTTATAGGCACTCTATACATGATCTATACATAATCTATGATTCTCTCTTGCGAGAGCTCTATTTTTGTGTAGAAGGCCTGTTGACAGCAGAAACTTCCGGTTCTTGCCATGCAACCCACAAACTGTAATGAGCTCCAAACTGTGATTTGGGATTACCTCACAATTCCGAAACAATATTGTTGTAGTGCGTTTGCTGGACTGATTCTGCGCTCTCTCGTTCTTGAAAAAGACATTCGCTCCTTTTACATCTGGCAGTCCACCATTGTTCACGTAGGGGCACTGAAGGCACCATGCAGCAGCTCAAGCACGATTTATTTGAAGCGCTCACAAGTCGTCTGCATGGAGGCCTTGGTCATCTTCGAAATGCCAAGACTTGGCCAAGTGCCAGTCACCAAACAGATCCAACCGGATCCAGCCGATGGTGCTATGTGCTGCTTGAATTTCCCAAACAGCCTAGCATCCCGCAAGTGGTCAGAATGTCTATCCCCGTCAGCTCCGTCAAGCCCCGTTCTCACAAGACAAAGGTCATCCATGAGCTGCTACCCTTTTACAAAAGTCAAAGATTAAAGGACTTTTTACCAACCTCCAAAAGTTCTCTGGTGGCTTCGCTGCACCCGGATGGCACTCAATGATGCTACCATATGCTACCCCACTCAAGGGCAAGATTAAACATTAAAACAAAGATTCATTGACCCAGGTGCTTCATAGTTGTGCTTTGCAGTGGCAACGTGTGGCAACACGCAGGGGGTTGCCAGAAATTTGCAAGAGTCAGACCTTTGCAGCCCTGCTTCAGCTGACGGCATTGTGGACTCGTGAGAATTCAAGCTTTCATGATATCCAAGGCACATGCGAGAAGCGGTAAAACTGAATGAACCAAAGTAGCTGAAACATGTGACGGGATCGATGGGCCCCTATCTTTTGAGCTAAATGGAGCCAAGGTGATTTGAGAGCTATGGCCGGCATGGTTCAACTTGGGTCTGTGCACTTTGAACGCTGGAACGAGGGCAAAAGACTTGGGACACCGCATGAAACTCCGAAGGCCGAAGAAACTCACCTGGTCCTTGGTAGATCTCATGATTTCGGCCGAGTTTGCTTGAAGGCCTTTTGAACAATCAATCATGCCTGTTCCTATCTTTTCTTCGTTGTTCTTTTCGCTTTCTTTTCGTGTCCAGGGTGAATATTTGCATTCTGCGGAAATCGAGGGAACGAGCAAAACAAGAACCTTTGGCTCCAACGATGCGCTGAAAACGTGCCTCTACACGGTAGTGGCACCGCACGAAAAGATTTAACCAACGAAGCAACTTGCTTTCCGAAAATCCTTCCAATCGTGGCTCAACGCTTGTCAGCTCAAACTTTGCGGAAAGTGTAGTCTAAATTTGAATGTCTAAGTTTTGTAGTCTAAATTTCGTCAAACGAGAATGTAGCGCAGGATGCATCGAAACACGTGCTGTCGTCAATGCCATCTGTGCTCAGGTTTCAGGAGGGTGTTCGATGTGTTCGAAAATCGACCTGTTCCCCGCTTCCTCAAACATCCCAAAGGTCCCAAACCTTACGGTGACAACGGTTTGAGAACCTGCCAGCGATTGCTTGAGTGCGTGGAACATGTAGAACCCAGCAAGTGCAAGCCAAAATAGATTCGGAGGTATCCTATTCCCTCAGATTTCATTTCCGAATACTTGGCTGGACAACTCCGTATCACAGCTGAATCAACATCACTGCTCACCCGTGAGAGTTTCTGCCAGGCTCCAGTTGCATCACAGTTCAAGCTGTTTTGGTCGCAGATCCACAGGCTTAAATAGCTCAAGGAAATGCTTCGAAACGAAACTGGAAATTCTGTTGGATCCTCAGGTTTCCTGTGAGCAATTCACACCAAGCAAAGAGAATAAAGAGACTGAACATGAGGAACAGTATGAGTAACATGACAGCAAGGCTTCAGTAAGGCTTCAGTAAGGCCAGGAAAGAAACGGAGCAAACTCCCCTTGTGGCGTGACGTTGGCTACAAGGCAACGCACCTCAAGACTGCTCAGTGCTCACTGTCGCTCACGCCTAACTGCTCAAGCCGCTTCAGGCACTGCTTAAGGCACTGCTCAAGGCACTGCTTAACTTATTAACATTTAGTCACCGTATGTCACCATCTCAACATATCTTAACTTAACGACTGCAGTCATTGCAGTCATTGCATTGGGTCGCATGGAAATTCTCACTTCATCCTATTGCCATCGGCTGCAGGTGTACTGCAAGCCATGATGACGCTGTCACTACACACATCCAAAGGTCGTGTCTCAACTGCTGCAGAAATGCTGGTGACCAACGGGCTCAGTAGAACACAAAAGACTCAAATGCATCAATCAAACACAATTCATACAATTCATTGTCACCCTGCAAAGAAACCGTGAGGCGGATATCTTCATGGCATGTCGCTGATCCAAAAATCGTGTGGTATGCGCTGTACCAAACGCCCGCTCTGCACCTTCCCATGCTTGGTGCTGGTTTGCTTTTCCAAGGCACACAAGTCAAATTGTGGACGCGTTCAAAACTAACAAACGTCCATGCTGAGAAGATTGCTGAGACATCTGTGGCTTGTGATCCTGATATAGAGGCATTTCCGAATACTTGGCTGGACAGCTCCGTATGACAGCTGAATCAACATCACTGCTCACCCGTGAGAGTTTCTGCCAGGCTCCAGTTGCATCAAAGTTAAAGCTGTTTTGGTCGCAGATCCACAGGCTTAAGTTGCTGAAGGAAATGCTTCCAAAATCCTGGAAATTCTGTTGGATCCTCAGGTTTCTGGTCGCTGAACATGACACTAACGAGAAGCAAACTTGTCCACTTGCTCGCATAGGCCCGTTCGCACTTACCACAATTATCAGAAGTGGCAAAAAGAAACAATCCAGCGCAGGCAAACCTAAAACAAACTTGGCTCCCTGTAGTTTGCACGTCAAGCAGTCTGTCTTCTTGCCTTGTCTAGGCTTGGTCGTTGGTGGCGCGATATGAACCTCTGAGTTTGAGCCTTGGGCACCCAGAACTCAAGCGCGCAGGCATGGCATCATGCTGTTTGACGCTGCATGTTACGACTTTTTGCACCAAAATGCAAGCAGCTGTTAGCAACTGGCAGCATCGCAATCACAGTTTTTGACTTCTCGACCGGAGCTTACAAAGCAATAACGCACTGCAAAGGCCCTGTTGGCTTTGCAGTTTCCGATCAGAGCAAACAATGTGAATGCGGTGGGAAGGGGCATTACCACCAGTCGTGATTCTATCGATGCTGACTTTTACAGGAAGGAGAGTAGGAAGGAGGTGCCCCCCTCAAACCCAACTGGGAAAGACTCTATAGCTATGACTACACCATCCAAAACTCACTCACAAGTTTCTCGCCTCAGATGTTTACAGGCGAAGTTTGGGCTTTGGGCTAAAGTGTTGCCACAACCTCCGAGCCACTGCAACCGCAGCAACCCACTTGACTCACCAAAAATCTGTCAGCGCGCTACCGACGCAGCGGTCTTACGATTGCTTCGCAAAAACAAGGCAAGCTCGGCGACAAACAAGGCTTGACCTTTGTTGCACGAATCAAGAATCAACGGAGTTAAATCAAGGACACCAGCGCTACCAGCCTGGCACGCAGCCGCAGAAAGAACGTTGCTACGTGGTCGGAGCCAAACCAGCAATTCACCTGTTCGATCTCTTTTCAGAGCTGTCAAGCTTTCAACTTCCAAGAGAAGTAATCCAAGCTGAGGAAGCTGGTGAATTCAGAGCTGAAGGAACTTCCTTCAGTTTCTTAAGCCAAGCTTTTGGCGCAACGCTTTCACAGAGAAGCTGAAGGAAATCTAGACAGGACATGACAGGACACTGGGTCTTGACATGCAAACTTTCGTAGCAGTGCCGTTGAGAGAGCTCTATGAATTCGTCATGATCTCATCAGCTCAGCACTCTTTGATCTGACCAATGTCTGTTTGACGCCTCTCAATGAGCCACGGCGCCTGGTGTCCCGCACCAACTAGAAAGTTGGAGAAACACTGCACCACCGTGGAACAAATCAGGAAGGACGCACTCTTTGACACAAACGATCTTCAACAGCCAAACGTTAGCACATCTGAGAGGACATTTGCTCATACCTGGAAGGGGGATGACGCAGGTGTCTATCGAGCCAGTCTACAGTGCACAATGCACGGGCTTATTTCAGACGGCACTCCTCTTTGAGCGCAGGCTTCATCAAAAACTTGTTGACCCATGTCTCACTGACACTGCTCCCTAGAGAGAGATCAAGAACTCCTCAAATTCGGATGAGAAACTCACCGAGTTTCAAATTTGGAGCTTTGGAAATGAAACTCCTCAAATTGAGCAATTTTCATTCACTGAAATAATTTGGAAAAGAACAATTTCAGTGAAATTCTCAAATTCTTTTCACTGAACTTCTCAACTTGGCACGATCGCTTCACGAAGATCCCGCAGCCGGGCGAGCCTCGTTTCCCCACCGCCACGTGGTGCTACGTGGTGCTACGGTGCTGCGCGTCTCAGGAATGGCCCGGCTGTGCGTCTCAGAAATCTGTAGAAATCCGTCGAAAGATCAGAAAAATCGATCAGTCCATAGATAAATCTATCAGCTCATATACTAAGTCTGTGTCGAAGTGTTTTTTGGCTTTCTAATCTGTCTACCCCTCTGGGGAATTTTGGAACACTATGCGACAGCAAGAATTCATTCTGGCTGCTCTGCCAATTTGTGGACTTAGAAAGACAATGACGTTGGCGCTTAGAAAGGCCGCTGCAGGGTTGACTTGGTTCCCAACATACAAATGACTCCAGTGACTTGTGAAACTTGTGAACTGGAATGAAGTCACTTGCGTTCCTAAAGTAGTAGAGTGTCAATGGTGGCGGTGGCATTGATTTTGCCTGCACTTCTAACTTGAGATGTGTGGCAATGCACTTCACCAAGAGGTCTGGATAGAAGGATAGCAACAGGAGAAGCAAAGTTGGCAGGACACTTTTTCATGAGGTCGTGGCTTTGCCTCATATGGTTTTGAGATCTGAAATGTTGGGATGGCGGAAAACAGTCAACCGAGTCAATCATCACTTCGCAGTTGAATCTCTCCGCCAAGCAGGTCGGACTTCAATGGAAAGCATCCGGACGCAAGTTCAATATCTGAAGGAGTACCTCAGCAACCAAAAAAATATCCGGTTGCTGCGGTTGTACAATGCACAAATCCGCTTGGGAGCTGCCAAGGCAAGGTCTCTGCCTCAGCCTGCTGTTATAACAGGCACTTGCAGGGCTTCATCTGTGGGCCTCGCATCGTCGCATCGACCTGCATCAGCTGGCGTTGCACAAGGTCCCAACGTTGCGTGGAAAACATGAAGAACATTGAAAAATGTTGGCATTTTCATATTCCATCAGATTCCATCCCTGCATTTTCCATGTGGAATTGACAGCACGGGCAGAAGCTATAAGACATTTCTAATTGATTGTATAGATGAGCCCTCATGTCAATACTGTAGATTACAACATTTCAAGCCAAATGTTTGAAAAAAAGAAAGGTATGGACATTATACAAAATCCTATGTTTTCAGAGTTGAACGAACTAGTAGAAGGTAAAAAGAACTCTGTTGAAAATGATAATCATAATAACAATAAAGCAGATGACGCTTCGCTAGAGGCTCGCGACGCACCTGAAAAACAGAAAATGGAAGATATATATATTCATAAAGAGCTGTCAGAAAACCGAGAGGGACGCCCATTGAAAAACAACAGCTAAGTTGTTTGACCTTGTGAAATCAAATGTTAAAAAACAGAGACTACTACCACATATGTAAAAATGAAAAGGGAGACTGGATAATGAATAAGTTTACTGAATAATGTGATAATAATATTTTTGTGTATTGGATCATTATGAAATCATTAGAATTTTATATCTAGTGGAACTGGTAGTATTGGAAAAGGATGAAATATATTGCGACCGGAGAAAAAAACAAAAAATCAAAACAGATTTAAATATAAAGTGTGCGTTCCAACTTGGAGTGGTCGTGCACCTTCTCACACCTCCAAATCATTGCAGTACTGCCAGTTCAAAGCATGGAGTCGACCACAGTAAAGGGGAGAGACTCGAATCCCTTTCTTCAAACATCGGACTTGCGCAGCCCCAAGAAGGAAACGTGTGAAAGTCAGGACTGCGAGTTGTCGCGCTTGAACGGCGTCATTGAAAAAACAGAACGATGAACAAATGCTTTTGATGAACAGAAGATGCTGTTGAAGATGCTTAAGCTCTCCACCATTCTCAATTTTCGCAACAGCTCGTTTTATGTCAACCACTTCTGTCAAAGAGTTTGATCGCTCTGAGCCATGTTTGCAACTCACAGGGATGCAACCATGGCCTCCATGTCCTGCCGCGCCACGTCTTCCTTTCAGGAAGAGACCCATGATGTGAACAAAATGATGAACTCCTTAATGATGTTCTTTCAATGTTCACCCAATGTTCACCCAATTGAAGTGCCTGCTTGAAGCGCTCGAGGCGGAGGAGCAATCAAAAGCCTGCAGGATTTCTCAGCACGTTGCCATGCGCCACTGCAATGCAGAACGTTAAAACGGGGACATCAAACCTCTCCAACATGTCGCTTGCCTGGCTTGCCTCTGTTCTGGCTCACCACGGAACGAGTCGGGACAAAAGGAGGCACCGAATTAAATGCAATGTTTGAGGTCTGTGAGGATTTGTTGTTTTATATCGTTTTCTCATTGTGTCTTAGGGTCGGGATTTGTTGTTTTACAATTCCACACGACCCAATCCCAAACCTAATCCCGAATTATCCTAGCCTGGATTGTACGTGCATTCCTCGTGTCAAAATCGAGGTTGGAAAACAATCTGTTTTCACTGCAGAAATTCATCGCATTTGTAGCTGCAAGAGCTCTGAGCCAGTTTGCCAAGTTGAACTTGACAGTTTCTGCGGGAGCAGCACCGCTTCATGGGTAAAAAGATCAAAGCAAAACCCGCCTTGTCTGAAAACTAACACCCTGATCGGATTGCGTCATGAATCTCTGAAAGGCAGCTGTATGAACAGGGGTTCGACCATGCAACTCCACAAAAGACATTGGAAGTTCAATATTTCCAAACCTTCATCTGATCAGAAAGGCCTCCCATATGTTATTTGGTGGGACGGGTCTCAAAAGCGACTTCCTTGGCTCAAACCCACTGCCATGATTCTTTCTACAAGACTTGCATGGTATTGGAATGGCCTGTTGTTTGGGCTTGCATAGTCTTTTCGGACATCTTTCGGAAGGTACAGAAACGGCAGTGCATAACTGCGACCCCTCTCCATTACTAAGAAACTACACACATCCCGACATGCAAAGAATGTCAAAGGTGGCGCAGAAACGTAGGTGCGACTATTAAATAATCTTGATAGATGCAAACTACTGGGGGCTCGGTTCATCGCCGCCATCAAACTACATTGCAAACTGGCGCAGAGAAACAGTTTCGCCAGCCTCGAACGTCAAGCATGTCTACTGATGTCTACTGTCAACTGATGGGCCGACACGGTTTTTGTCTCACCGGGGTCAACATGAAGTCTTGGGGATCAATTTCTTCGAATGTCTTGAGGTCAACCCTCAAAGCCCTGCAATACTTGAACTTGCACCGAGATAAGTATGGACAAGATTCATCCGGCAGCTATGGCCCGGATTGGCGGGTAGAGCTTGCAAAACCAAGGTGATTCTGAAAGACTGAAGATGGACGGGTTTGATCTTGGCTTTTTTACTCAGATATGCCATCAGTTTGCGCAGCAGGTTCAGCCAATGCCTGTGACACCACAAAACTGCATTTGTTCCGTCAAACTGCAATTCAACCGACTTTTCTTCGAGCAACTGTGACACCACAAAACCCGCAGCCAGGTTTGCACAGGGGCCACCCATACCGAACATCAAAACACAACAAAGGAAATGGAAGAAATCTTTTGCTATGCATTGCTATGCGCAGAAACAGACAGGAAACAAACAATATGAACGAATCCGAAATGAAACAGGACAAACTCGAAAACACAACGTCAAACACATATTTTCCAGAGCGGACTCGCAACTCGCCTCTGACTTGAAGACGTTGGTGGTGCAGGGCTGGCCATCACCGATTTCCTCCAACTCTGAGCATGACATCCCATGACATGCCACTTGACACATCTTGACACACTATTCATCGGCAAATCAATCAATGTCAAATTGCGAAGAAGAAATTTGAGGTCTAAAATGCGAATTCCTCGTTGGCTAGTGGCAATGGTGTAGAACCCCTTCGAAGCCTTTTGCTTCAAAAAAATCTACTCTCTATCTCAAGGCCTGTGGCAAAACCTGAAACCAATCATCAAAAGAAGTTTCGAACAGAAACTCCCGTGTCGCCAATGATTACAAAAGCTAGCAATAAAACTTCACGTGAAAGAAACTACAGCAAAAGAAACTAAAGTGAAGGAAAGCTAAAGCAAAGGCAGTTCAAGCCAAGGAAAGGTAAAGCAAAGGAAGTTCAAGCTAAGGAAAACTAAAAGCAATGGAAGTTCACGCTTGGAAAGCAAAGCACAGGAAGTTCAAGTCAAGGAAAGCTAAAGCAATGGAAGGGCAAAAAAGGCAAGCTAAAGCAGTGGAAGTTCAAAGGAAAGCTAAAGCGAAGGAAACCCAAGTGAAGGAAAGCTAAAAAACGGGAAGTTCAAGTAAAGGAAAACTAAAGCAAAGAAAATTCAAGTAAAGGAAAGCTAAACCAAAGGAAGTTCCAATCAAGGAAAGCTAATGCAATGGAAGTTCAAGTAAAGGAAAGCTGAAGCAAAGGAAATTCAAGCCAAGGAAAGCAAAAGCAAAGGAAGTTCAAGTCAAGGAAAGCTATAGCAGAGGAAGATCAAGTCAACGGAAGCCAAAGCAATGGAACTTAAAGAAAGGCAAGCTAAAGCAAAGGAAGTTCAAGTCAAGGAAAGCTAAAGCAATGGCCGTTCAAGAAAGGAAAGCGGAAGTGGAAGCCAGGCAAGCTAAAGCAAAGGAAGTTCAAGTCAAGGAAAGCTAAGGCAAAAGAAGTTCAAGTCAAGGAAAGCAAATGCAAAGGAAGTTCAAGTCAAGGACAGCTAAAAAGCAAAGGAAGATCAAGTCAAGGAAAGCTATAGCAAAGGAAGATCAAGTCAAGAAAAGCTGAAGCAATGGAAGTTAAAGAAAGGAAAGCTAAAGAAAAGGAAGTTCAAAGGAAAGCGAAAGCAAAGGAAGTTCAAGTCAAGGAAAGCTAGAGCAATGGACGTTCAAGTAATGGAAAGCGACAGCCAAGGAAGTGGAAGCCATGAACGCTGAAGCAAAGGAAGTTCCAGTCAAGGAAAGCTAATGCAAAAGAAGCTCAAGTCAAGGAAAGCGAATGCAAAGGAAATTCAAGCCAAGGAAAGCTAAAGGCAAAGGAAGTTCAAAGGAAAGCGAAAGCAAAGGAAGTTCAAGTCAAGGAAAACTAAAGGAACGGACGTTCAAGCAATGGAAAGCGACAGCCAAGGAAGTGAAAGCCATGAACGCTGAAGCAAAGGAAGTTCCAGTCAAGGAAAGCTAATGCAACGGAAGTTCAAATAAAGGAAAGCTGAAGCAAAGGAAGTTCCAGTCAAGGACAGCTAAAAAGCAAAGGAAAATCAAGTCAAGAAAAGCTATAGCAAAGGAAGATCAAGTCAAGAAAAGCTAAAGCAATGGAAGTTAAAGAAAGGAAAGCTAAAGAAAAGGAAGTTCAAAGGAAAGCGAAAGCAAAGGAAGTTCAAGTCAAGGAAAGCTATAGCAGAGGAAGATCAAGTCAAGGGAAGCTAAAGCAAAGGAAGTTCAAAGGAAAGCGAAAGCAAAGGAAGTTCAAGTCAAGGAAAGCTCAAGGCAAAGGAAGTTCAAGCAATGGAAAGCGACAGCCAAGGAAGTGAAAGCCATGAACGCTGAAGCAAAGGAAGTTCCAGTCAAGGAAAGCTAATGCAACGGAAGTTCAAGTAAAGGAAAGCTGAAGCAAAGGAAATTCAAGCCAAGGAAAGCTAATGCAAAGGAAGTTCAAGTCAAGGAAAGCTATAGCAGAGGAAGATCAAGTCAACGGAAGGCAAAGCAATGGAACTTAAAGAAAGGCAAGCTAAAGCAAAGGAAGTTCAAGTAAAGGAAAGCTACAGCAAAGGAAGTTCAAGTAAAGGAAAGCTATAGCAGAGGAAGATCAAGTCAAGGAAAGCTATAGCAGAGGAAGTTCAAAGGAAAGCGAAAGCAAAGGAAGTTCAAGTCAAGGAAAACTATAGCAGAGGAAGATCAAGTCAAAGGAAGCTAAAGAAAAGGAAGTTCAAAGGAAAGCGAAAGCAAAGGAAGTTCCAGTCAAGGAAAGCTAGAGCAACGTAAGTTCAAGTAAAGGAAAGCTGAAACAAAGGAAATTCAAGCCAAGGAAAGCAAAAGCAAAGGAAGTTCAAGTAAAGGAAAGCTATAGCAGAGGAAGATCAAGTCAACGGAAGGCAAAGCAATGGAACTTAAAGAAAGGCAAGCTAAAGCAAAGGAAGTTCAAATAAAGGAAAGCTACAGCAAAGGAAGTTCAAGTAAAGGAAAGCTATAGCAGAGGAAGATCAAGTCAAGGGAAGCTAAAGCAAAGGAAGTTCAAAGGAAAGCGAAAGCAAAGGAAGTTCAAGTCAAGGAAAGCTCAAGGCAAAGGAAGTTCAAGCAATGGAAAGCGACAGCCAAGGAAGTGAAAGCCATGAACGCTGAAGCAAAGGAAGTTCCAGTCAAGGAAAGCTAATGCAACGGAAGTTCAAGTAAAGGAAAGCTGAAGCAAAGGAAATTCAAGCCAAGGAAAGCTAATGCAAAGGAAGTTCAAGTCAAGGAAAGCTATAGCAGAGGAAGATCAAGTCAACGGAAGGCAAAGCAATGGAACTTAAAGAAAGGCAAGCTAAAGCAAAGGAAGTTCAAATAAAGGAAAGCTACAGCAAAGGAAGTTCAAGTAAAGGAAAGCTATAGCAGAGGAAGATCAAGTCAAGGGAAGCTAAAGCAATGGAAGTTCAAGAAAGGCAAGCTAAAGCAAAGGAAGTTCAAGTAAAGGAAAGCTACAGCAAAGGAAGTTCAAGTAAAGGAAAGCTATAGCAGGGGAAGATCAAGTCAAGGAAAGCTAAAGAAAAGGAAGTTCAAAAGAAAGCTGCAGCAAAGGAAGTTCAAGTCAAGGCAAGCTAAAGCGAAGCAGTTTTGAGGGCGTCCATTGAATTTTCGGGAAGCCTTGCACAAAAGATTAGTTCTGGAAGTTATTCAAATTATTCTTAAGCTTAACGCCACTTGGCGCAGTTCGTGGATTTGCTTCTGGATGCCTTAGGATGCCTTGCTTCTCTCCCATGTCCAGCCTGTCACAGTTCCACAGAGTTCGCCCCAGCACGGTCCCCCAATGCGCATCGCAAATGTCAGAGTCACCTGCACAGATCTGCATGGCTACCAGTGTGAACGTGGAGGTAACACATGGAACTGTCCTAAAAACCATGTTGGTCAGTGTTGCTTCATCTCAAGAAAACACTTCGAGGAGCTAAGCTTGTGCCTAGTTCGAATTGTGTTTGTTACCAGGCACATGCTCCGGGTGACATTCCACAATGCACGGGGTGACAGTTTCATCAAGTTTTATCAAGTTTCCTTGGCTACAAGTCTGACAAAACTGAAGCATCTGAAGCCTTGGGTACACTTCCTCCATGCGCGTGTAACTGGATGCTGCGCGGCCAACCTGGGTTCTGAGCGACTGCGGTCAGCCTGAATCAGATCAAGTGGCGACCGAATGAAGCCAAAGGGTGACGCAACATGTTCTGCGCTGGGCTCCAGGAGATGTATAAGTCTGACAAAACATGAAAAAAAAGTCAACAAGGGACTTGCCGGATTGGGTTGAAATAATCATGTAAGCAGAATTCGAACGCGTTCTAATCTGTGGGCGAAAATATGCTGTTTTGAACCACGAGTAATTGTTTGACTTCTATGAAATGCCCCCAGCGCATACTGTATGTTCCTTTGTAAACCGGCGCAAATGTGCTTAAAACGCATTCTGGCTCCATCATGCATTTCACCGATGCAAATTGCGTCTCTGGAACAGACTGAAACTGTATTCTGGAACAAACTGCTGACGCAGAAAGGTGCAATAACGAAGACACCGCCGTATGGTGACAAAACATATCATATTTCACAAACTTGAAACCATAGTGTAGTTCCAATGCCATCACCCTCAGCAAGCTTCAGCCATGTCGCGTGGCCTTCAGCCACTGCACTGAGTTCATAGGGCAGCAGGGGTGAAAAAAAAGAAGGCATCGATTACTCAAGGCTCGAGTGATAGCATGGCGCAGCCTGCCAGTGTTCCGCTTGTCAGAAAAGACTGGTCCAGTTAGGATCCGTGAGAAGCAAAAAGAGAACGCTTCCGTACTCAGCAGTCTTCGTTAGTATTAGTACTCTCATATACTGTGCAGTACTCTCACATAAATATACTCAATGAATCTTCCTTTTCCAAACTTTTTCAGTCCTTGATAGTCGGCATCTTTTGCTCAACTACAAGCTTTGGCACCATCTTGGAGAAGAGTCTCTCTATCCAAAATTTCAGTGGACCTGCCGCCGCATCAACGCTATGCATCGCTACGCCACTTCATCTGCAGTCACTTTGGGCGTTCAATGACTTGCGCATATCTAAGCAGGAATCCGAAGAGTGGTAGACTTGATTGCAGCCTTGAAATGCCTTGAATCCATCCCTGTTTGAATCTAATTTGAATGCTCGAACTCTTTGAACCTTGAAGGAGCTGCTCGAAAGTATTGCCTCGGGTTGACGTGGAAGGCAATGCCAGGCAGTGCATCATGATGCTGCAGTCCAAAAACACGATGAGGACATACCAAGAAGGACATAAAGAAAACAAATAAAGAGAGCATTGGGTGTTCTTTGAGAACTTGTCAAAGGGTCTTCTCTGAGGAAGTTAAAAGAGAGGGAAGAAATCAACGAACGAAATATATATGACAGTTGTAGAAAAAAGGAATCACCAGGACCTTGAAAACAAAATGTTCGTCGATGTAGACAAACTAAACACAAAACAAAGATGGTTTTTTGAAGCCCAGCCACGTCTTTCTAGCGTTTCTAGCTCCCAAAAAACCGCACGCCAATGTTGCGGTCAACGCTTGAAGTAAGAACATCCAAGCCCAACCAACACAATGAACCAAAGACTGGCTGAGTCTGGAACGCATCAACTTTCCTATCTGCATCTCACCAGTGTCCGTTTTGCTGGGTCAAGCAAACGAAAGTGCCAGCATGCCTTGGCTTCAAAAGAGCAATTTCGAGAAACTGCCAGATCCGCAAGGAGCTAAGTTCAGTGCATGCTTTTGAACTTGCAATGTTTTCATGTGCTGACAGGATGCTTGTGGCCAAAAGATGCAATGCATTTCAGCTGACTTCGCACATTCCTAATCTCAAACTGGAACTTGAACAACAACTGCTAAATCAGTTTCATTTCTTTGGCGTTTGGAACACACTGAAACAGCTCATGATTGTACAGTCCAGAAATACACTGAGGACAGAAGGACACAAAGAGGAAAAAATCAGACAACACTGGGTGTTTTTTGGGGGTTTTTGCCAAAATGTTTTTTTGAGGTTTCAAAATCTATCCTTATCTGCTGATCATTTTCGATCTATCACTATCTATCTTTCTATCTATCGGTCTATCGCGCTATTTCTATCCCTTTGCATCTATCTTTCTCTATCTGGCGAAAACAGTATGAATCTATCTGCCTTTGTAGCTATGTATCTTTGCATCTCTGTATATATGTAAATATGCAATTATGCAAATATAAATATATATATATATATATATATATTCACCAATCTATCTACCTATCTCTCTATGTGTTACATATCTATGTATTCATGTATCTACTCTTTTCTATCTGAGTATCTATGTGTTCATCTATCTATCTACCTATCTATCTATCTATCTATCTATCTATCTATCTGTTTAAATATCCACCTGCCTATTTCTAAATCTATCTATGTATCTATGTGTTCATATATCTTTCAATCGTTCTATCTATTTATCTATCGATCTATCTATCTATATCTATCTATTTGTCTGTCAATTTCGCAACCTATTTCGCTGCTGCGGAAGCAACAAAGGACTCCTGACCTTGCAAAATTATTCCCAAAGCGGAAGAAGCCTCCGGGCGAACAGCGTCGCACTTGTTTTTTTAGGTTGGACGCGCCTGCGGAATACTTCTGACGCCATCTCGTAGCGGTGACCCGGCAAGAAAAAACCGAAAGAAGGTGTTTGGGCTATGTTCATCTTCTTGATGCAATGTTACTTGTTTTCGGAGCTGCTTTGCTGACTTCCCTCGCCTACTTTCCTTTATCGAACAGAGGCTACAAACCTTAGAGACCTGATGCGGTTATGGCGGCGCTGGGCACGACCAATCTGAACATGATCCATTCGCAACCTGGGAAACGCAGACGAAAACGGCAACTTGCCGCCCAAGCGGTCAAGAAAACACATCGGTTAAATTGCGTCGCGCTGGACCTTCAAATCTTTTTTGCGCCCCAAACATTTGGGACCAAGTAGGAAGGAAAGAGAAAACCTTGAGCCTCCCAAGCCTGCTCGCGCAGCATTGCGTTCAAAGCCTCAGAAATGCTTAATTTCAAAGTTTGATCTTGGCGCATTGCAGCACTGTGTGTTGCGTATGGCATAGGAACAGTGCTGGATATCACTTTATGGCAATGTGGCACACCCATTTGACCAAGCAGCCGTAGCAAGGGCGGCGAACTGGTCAATGCTGGCCGCATTGACCATACGCCGCTCGAGGTTGCAGACTTGCCAACATACTGAATCATCTGCCGCAGGGCCTGGTTGATTTCCTCAGATGTCACCTCTCAGAGACCCTCAATTGTCATTCTCACAGCCCGCTTTTTCCTGAAGTTTACACTGAAATCAATTCTATCAAGGTCTCATCAGGTTTTTCCTGACAGCAACAAGCGGACTTTACTCTGAAATACGAATACCGCAAAGACAGTATCGGAACACCGACGCAATGCACTAACATCAAACTTCGAAGTTAACCATTTGTCCAAGTAGCTGTTGTGAGCACTGCAGATTGCTCGGCGGTTGGCACATTGACCATGCGCCGCTCGAGGTTCATGATGCTTTCAAGGATCATGGAGTCCTCCACCCTGCGAGAGCGGTAAGGGCATCAAGGGCATCGGAGTGCGCAGGCATGTGAACCTCGAGGTTCACAACCGCTTGCTCCAACACCATCCTGACAAAGGATTGGTATGTGGGGAATTCTCCATTAGCGCTTTCGGCCTCCATTCGCGGTCAGTTGTACTTCGCGATAGAAAGGAAGCATCACCTACAATGACGTACAACCATCTTGGTTCCAGGAACCATCAGCAACCATCAGGAAGCATCACCTACAATGACGTACATCACATTTGAGTGGTGCGCTTTTACAATCATTCAAATAAGTACATGAGTCCAAGCAGCAGTGGTCAGCATTGCGAGGCTATCCATGGACGCAACCTGGCGCATGTGCCTCTCCAGGTTGCACACCGCTTGCAGAAGCATCCTGGCAAAGGATCGGTCAGTTGCACCTCACGATAGAGATCTCGGACGAGGTCAGTATTGATGGTTCATCATTGATGGTTGATGATGATGAATAGGGTTAATGATATTGATGGTTAAATGATGGCCCCGTCCAAGTTTGTTGCAGTCTTGTAAGTATGTACCGCGCCTCCGCAGCATACATGAGAAAAATCACAGAGAACAACGTACACACAGCCAAAATCTATTGATTTATTTGAAAAACCAAGAAAATGCTCTTGGGAAACCGAAGCCGAACCATTCTGATCCATCGCTATTCAACATTAATCAAACATTCACCGTCAAAGTCCATAACAGGGGCTAAACCTATCACGGCACGGTCCTTTCGCAAGGAAAAAGAAAATACTTGAGCCTCCCAAGCCTGCTCGCGCAGCCATGCGTTCAAAGCCTCAGAAATGGTTGACTTCGAAGTGTGATCTTAGTTGATTGCAGCAGCGTTGTGTGCGGCAAAGGAATAGTGCTGGATATAGCTTTATGGCAATATGGCACACACACACACTGCAAACCACGCGCACAACACAGCCGCAACCACTGCAATCGCAACCAGAGGCAAGAGGACCCAGGGTGGCAACCAGTCACAGGAACAACAATGTACAGTGACCAGCGAGCAGAGTGACTATATATAAAACGCCTCCGGCTTTCTACTCTACAGTTCCCACGTTCCGCCATTTTTGTCCCAGAGACTTGTCAACATACTGAATCATCTGCCGCAGGGCCCGGTTGATTTCCTCAGATGTCATCTCTCAGAGATCCTCAATTGTCATTCTCATAGCCCGCTTTTTCCTGAAGTTTACACTGAAATCAATTCTATCAGAGTCTCATCAGGTTTTTCCTGACAGCAACCAGCGGACTTTACTCTGAAATACGAATACCGCAAAGACAGTATCGGAACACCGATGCAATGCACTAACATCAAACTTCGAAGTTAACCATTTGTCCAAGTAGCTGTTGTGAGCATTGCAGATTGCTCGGTGGTTGGCACATTGACCATGCGCCGCTCGAGGTTCATGATGCTTTCAAGGATCATGGAGTCCTCCACCCTGCGAGAGCGGTAAGGGCATCAAGGGCATCGGAGTGCGCAGGCATGTGAACCTCGAGGTTCACAACCGCTTGCTCCAACACCATCCTGACAAAGGATTGGTATGTGGGGAATTCTCCATTAGCGCTTTCGGCCTCCATTCGCGGTCAGTTGTACTTCGCGATAGAAAGGAAGCATCACCTACAATGACGTACAACCATCCTGGTTCCAGGAACCATCAGCAACCATCAGGAAGCATCACCTACAATGACGTACATCACATTTGAGTGGTGCGCTTTTACAATCATTCAAATAAGTACATGAGTCCAAGCAGCAGTGGTCAGCATTGCGAGGCTATCCATGGACGCAACCTGGCGCATGTGCCTCTCCAGGTTGCACACCGCTTGCAGAAGCATCCTGGCAAAGGATCGGTCAGTTGCACCTCACGATAGAGATCTCGGACGAGGTCAGTATTGATGGTTCATTGATGGTTGATGATGATGAATAGGGTTAATGATATTGATGGTGAGCCAAAATGCCCAGAGACAAGCCCGCACCAGCCCTCTTTGGAGCAAATGTGGACTGAGCCAAAATTGCTCAGAAAAGTAACCTGAGAGCCTTCAGGCTGTCAGGTTACTTTGCCTGTGTTTAGTGCATGCATGAATAAACCGACCATGTACATATACAGGCATATGATATTGTATTCAAATATAAATGTATATGATATTCAAAAAAATGACATACATGTGTATATATATAGTTACT
This sequence comes from Symbiodinium kawagutii, assembly GCA_009767595.1. Classification (NCBI taxonomy): domain Eukaryota; class Dinophyceae; order Suessiales; family Symbiodiniaceae; genus Symbiodinium; species Symbiodinium kawagutii. The sequence goes on from VSDK01015186.1 coordinate 56,174, forward strand.
AGCTAGGGGTTCACTGTCCATCTGAATCGGCTTGGAACACTCGACAAAGTGGGAAAAGGAATCTTCAGATGCGGAGGCCTCATACGAGGAGACCAGCTGTCACTAGCTGTCACCGGCTGTGACTGATGTGATTAGACTAAACTAGTTGTGATTTGTTGTGACTAAATATGACTAGATGTGACTAGATGTGACAAGCTGTGACTAGGTGTGACTAGCTGCGACTAGATGTGACTACGTGTGACTAAACGTGACCAGATGCGACTAGATTTGTGACAAATGATGTGACTAGACGTGACTAGATGTGCCTAGATGTGCCTAGGCGTGACTAGCTGTGACCAGATGTGACTAAATGTGACTACGTGTGACTCAACGTGACTAGATGTGACTAGATGTGACTGCGCGTGCCTAATCGTGACTGGTTGTGACTAGATGTGACTAGATTTGTGACAAATGATATGACTAGACGTGACTAGATGTGCCTAGGTGTGACTAGGTACGTCACACATGCTGTGACTAGATTTGACTAGCTGTGACTAGGTGTGACTAGCTGTGACTAGATTCGTGACAAATGATGTGATGTGATACGTGTGCCTAAACGTGACTAGATGTGCCTAAACGTGACTAGATGTGCCTAGAGGTGACTTGGTGTGACTAGATGTGCCCAGGTGTGACTAGACGTGACTACATGTGAATAGATTTGTGACGAATGATGTCACTAAATCTGACTAGGTGTGACTAGACGTGACCACATTGTAAATTCACGACAAATGATGTGACTAGGCGTGCCTAGACGGGACTAGATTTCAGATTCTTGACAAATGATGTGACTAGGTGTGACTAGATTCGTGACAACGGATGCGACCAAATGTGACCAGGTGTGACTAGTGGCTAGATGGAACTAGATTCGAATCACATGATGTGACTAAATGTGACTAGATGTGACTAGGTGTGACTAGGTGTGACCAGCTGTGACTAGGTGTGACTAGACGTGACTAGATTTGACTAGATGTGATTAGCTGTGAAAAGATGTGACTGCGTGTGACTAATCGTGACTAGATGTGACTAGATTCGTGACAAATGCTGTGACTAGATGTGACCAGGCGTGACTAGACATAACTAGATATGACTTGGTGTGACTAAATGTGACTGCGTGTGACTAGACGTGACCAGATTAGATTGTAGATTCGTGACAAATGATGTGACTAGATGTGACTAGACGTGACTAGATTTTAGATTCGTGACAAATGATGTGACTCGATGTGACTGGGTGTGACCAGACGTGACTTGAACAAGGGACTTGCCTGGTTGGGTTGAAATTAGCATGACTTTAACTTAAATTCAAACAGGTTCTAATCTGTGGGCGACCACGAGTAGCTGTTGGACTTCTATGAAGTGCCCCCATTGCCCAGTTATGCTCCTTGTAAGCCAGTCAGGTGCAAATATGCTTAGCGCATCTCGGCGCAGTCATGAATTTCACCGATCCAAGTTCCCTGACTGGAACAGACTGGAACTATTTTCTGGAACAAAGAGTTGATGCATAACGGATCATAAAGGTGCAATACCAAAAACAATAAAAATCCATTTATTGGGAGCATTCTCAATTGTATTTCATAAGCTTGAAAACAAGATGTAGTTCCGCAATGCCATCACCTTCAGCAAGCTTCAGCCGTGTCGCTTTCTCTTCAAATACTTCACTGAATACATAGGACAGCAGGGATGGGAAAAATGAAGGCGTTGATTCCTCAAGGCTCGAGTGATAGGACGGTGCAGCCTGTCAGTGTTCAGCTTGTCGGAAGAGACTGATCCAGTCCTTGCCCAAGAGTTGCATGAGCTCCTGAAATTCTTCAAATGTTCTTTCAATGGGGATCCGTGAGAAGCAAAAAGAGAATGCTTCCGTACTCAGCAGTACTCTCAGTACCCTCATAAACTGTGTAGTACTCTCATATTCTGAATGACTTTTTTTCCGAACTTTCTCAATCCTGGATGGTTGCATCCTTTGCTCAACTACCAGCTTTGGCACCATCTTGGAGAGAGTCTCCCTATCCAGAATTTCAGTGGACCTGCCGCCACGTCAATGCTTTGCGTCGCTGTGCTACTTCATCTGCAGTCACTTTGGTTTTGCAATGACTTGTGCATAGCTCAACAGAAACTTGAACAGCGGTAAACTTGATTACAGCCTTGCAATGCTTTGAATCTATCTATATATGTAATTCCAATTTGAAAGCTCGAACCCTTTGAACCTTGAAGGAGCTAGCACTCGAAATTCTTGCCTCAGGTTGACGCGGAATGCAATGCCAGGTGGTGCATCATTTTGTCCAGAAACACAATGAGGACAGTTGGGTGTTCTTTGAGAACTTGTCAAAGGGTCTTCTTTGAGGAAATGAAAAGAAAGGGAAGAAATCGACGAAGGATATTTAGGACAGTTAGGAGAAAAGGAGTCACCAAGATCATGATGAAAACAAGCAAACTGCTTGTTGATGAAAAAACATCAAGCAAAAAAAAAACATGGTTTGAATCCAAGCCAATCCCAGCCACGTCTTTCTAGCACCCAACTAGCTGCAAGTCAATGGTGAGGTCACGATTGAAATAAAAATCATCCAAGCCTCACAAGCAAAATGAGCCAAAAACGGGCTGAGTCTGCATCAGCTTTCGTATCTGCATCTCACCAGTGTCCGTTTGGCTGGGTCAAGCACACGCAGGTGCCAGCATGCCTTGGCTTCAAAAAAGCATTTTCGGGGAACTGCCAGATCTGCAAGGAGCGAAATTTAGTGAATGCTTTGAGTTTGCAGTGCTTTCTAACAGGATGCTTGTGGCCAAAAGATGCAGGGCACTGCAGCGCACCTGGCAAATTCTCAATTTCAAAGTTTTGAAATGATCAAACTGCTAAATCAGTTTCAATTCATGTGCATGTTCTTTATCACTTGAGCTTTTTTATCTGTGACTGCTAACAAGCGTGTCAAACGAGCAGCAAACTCAGGTGCTTGAAATGATCAACAAAAGGACAGCACTGCTCGAATAAGGCCTTGTCTGAGCACCTGCAGTGGACAGTTCATCTCCCAACGCACTCCAGCTTGCGTGTTGCACAACAACTTGCAAGTCTGCAGCACCCAGCCTGTGCACATCTATATGTGCACTGATAGTGTATATAACACAAGCGAGTCGGTCGGTAAACTTCGAAACTTGTGAAGGAGAAAAACTCTGAAATTTTTCAGCCGCTTCAGAAAGCCTTAAACGTCCGGCGAAGCATTGCAAATCAAATCCGTAAAACTCCTTCGAGGCAACGCAGCGTGAACAAGTGGTGCAAGTACACTGTCGGCGTTCTGAGCTGCAAGAGCCGGAGGCTCAAACCAATCACTGCACACACAATTTACAAAGAAAATACTCAGTCTCCAAAATCACTACGCTCGATGCAAAAAAATCTGTCCTCGCCAGAACTTGTTGGGGGGCCGCTGATGCGGCCTGCGCTTTGAAGCGCAATCGGGCCTTGAAGTGCTGAACATGTAAACCACAAACATGAATGTGGTGAGAAAAACATGAACAGAATGGAGCACTTGCATTGAATTCACTTGAACACGTTAAAATGTCAACTCAGGCAGAGTGCATTTGAGGCGAAGAGCAACAGCAACCCATGACCTAGCGACATCAACGAAACAAATGCATCGAATTCCACTCGCAGAAATCTCCAATTCCGCAAGCAAATCATGTGCAAAATGGCAAGGGTGTCCCAAGAGTTTTGAAAAACTTGTTAGTCCATGCTGTGTACAATGTATGTGGAATACTTTCATCAATTCTCGAACAGCCAACTTCGGATCACAAAATGGGGCGCCAGGTTCATCTGCACGGTTGCATCACGTCCCTATTTCAACAATGGCTAACGTATCAGTGACTGTCAATGACTGTCAGGTCAAGGAAAGGTGTTGGAAAACTCTCGATCGCACCCTCCTTGTGGATCTGCAGAGAGTTCGTGTAGCCGATCCAGTGGGAGGTAGAAGAGAGAAGAAAAAAAAGAGAAGTGAGAAGAGGGAGAAGAGGGAGAAGAGAGAAGGAAACAGATTCATGAGGGAAAAAAGAGAAGAGAGACAAAGGTGAAGAAAGAAGAAATAAGACAACACAGGAGAAAGAAAAAAGAAGGGGGAAAAGAGAAGAGGGAGGAAAAAGACAAAAAAAACAGGGAGAAGAGAAAAGGGAGAAGAGAGAACTGGGAAGGGGGAAAGAGAAGACAGAAGAGGCAAGAGAGAAGAGATAGAAGACAGAGAGAGAGAGAGAGAAACAGAAGAGGCAAAAGAGAAGAGAAACAGAAGAGAAAGCGAAAGAGAAGAGAAAGAGAAAGAGAAGAGAAAGAGAAGAGAAAGAGAAGAGAAAGAGAAGAGAAAAAGAAAGGAAGAGAAAGAGAAAGAGACAGAGAAAGAGAAAAGAAAGAGAAATAGAAGAGAAAGAGAATGAGAAGAGAAATACAAGAGAAATACAAGAGGAAGAGAGGAGAGAAGAGGTATTAGGGAGAAAAGAGGAGAGGGATGAGAGAAAGAAACGACGAGACGGAAGGGAGAAGAATGAAGAGAAAAAGGAGAAGGAAGAAAAAATAGAGAAAGGAAAAGAGAGGAAAGAGGAGGGATTAGAGAGAAAAGAGAAGAGGGAAGAGACAAAAGGAAAGAGGAAAAAGACATGAGACAGAAGGGGGGAAAAAAGAGAGAAGACGGAAGAGAAGACGGAAGAAAAGACGGAAGAAAAGAGAAAGAAAGAAGAGAAGAGAGAGAGAGAGAGAGAGACATTGAGAGAAAAGAAGAAGGGAGAAGAGAGGAGGGGAGAGAAGAGAAAAGAAGAAGGGAGAAGAGAGGAGGGGAGAGAAGAGAAAAGAGAAAAGAGCGAAGAGAAGACACCAAGGCAAAAGGAAGAGAGAAAAGAGAAGAGAGAAAAAAGAAAACAGATGAGAGAAGAGAGAAGAGATGAGACAGAAGAGAAAAAGAAAACATGAAAAATAATGGTGAAGAAAGGAGAAGACAGAACAGAAAAAAGAAGGAATAAGGGAACAAAGAGAAAAGAAAGGAGGGAGAGAGGGAAGAGGAAAAGAAGACCCGAGGAAGGAGAGAAACGGGTTCTGTGAGATGCCGAGGCATCCCCGGTGAGCACTTCATCCGTCACATGGCCGTCTAGACTCTACCTGCATGGAAGACAAGGTGAAAGGGCTTTAGATGTCCAACGGATGCAGATTCCTGGATTTCTTCGGCTTCTTCGTTGTCACAGGTTTCCTGCAAATATCCGGGCGCAAAAGTCGTGTGGTTTTCTACGCCGCAAAACACAAATAGGATCACACTGAGCACACACGAACAATAGCATTTGGTATGTTATGAGAGAACACAATAAACAGAGAGATATCCGAATCTCTGTTGATCTGCGGCAAATGTGTTCGGATGTGTAGGCATTCGAACGCCAGCAACAAAAATGATAGATGATCGGCCAAAACTATAATGATACTTGTTTCTACCTCTCAAATCTTGGCCCTGAGCATGCAAAAGAGCTTGCAAATGTCTTTTACGCTAATTTTGCATCACAGTCTGATCAGATTGATCAGCAGCACCTGGACAAACTATGAGCATCAGTGAACTATCAAAACATCACTCCCAACCGTGTCCTCTTCTGCCACTGAACCCATTGTTCTGCACGAGTACTGTTCATCTGTGACATTAAGGTGTCTCATGGGGAAGGTGCATCATGGGTTCTGGTATGTTCGAAGAAATGTTTCCTGCATATATGCACTGGTGTATGTATCGGAAGGGTTTTCGTGTTTTCGTGTTGGGGGGCAGCAAGGTCTCAATGATCTCTTCATCGCCACCCGGGGCCTCCAACCACTCAGCAACGTGCTCCAAGGTAATTGGAACGGTCGCTTTGTTGTGTGAACGAAGGTATGGAACATTCAAAAACTGCGTCGAAAAAATCATGGCTTTGCAGAGGGTGAATCCATTCTTCCAAAATGTCTGCACCCGATGTCCCAAAGTACCGCGTCATCATTACACAATGACCAACACAACGCAAAATAGTCTTTCTCGGGGCCATTGGTCCTATAGTGTTCGAAATCTGCCAATTTTTCAAAACCTTGTTTTCTCAGTTTCGCAAATCACGAGCGCGAGAAGTTTGCAACGTGTCTCTACAAAGATAAGTTTATTCAAAAACTACGTCCTTCGCGGTCATGTTCGGCTTGGAATGGCCACGTCCACACATCTTGCGATTGGGCAAAGCAGAGCAGTGACTTTATGTACGACCATCAAAAAAAAACCCTTTGTGCAAACAATAGCAAATGGCGCGAGTGCCACAAGCCATATCACACAATGGGATTGGTTTGCCACATGTGATTTTCATCTGCAGATTCAAGCTCGCTGGATGGTTTATAGCGCCCTGTGCCCCAGTCATACCATTCAAGATATAGACTACAAGTACTGGAAGCAATCCCCCGAAATGGTATTGACTCTCATTAACTTTCTGCACCTAAAATGCAGCAACAATTGAACGAAGGCAATGTTCGACAACAACTTCTGATATCATTGCCACAGTCCCAACCACAAGAGGCACCGGCCAAAAATCCAAACGATCCGCAATGCCAACATTTTGTTTTTTTGCCACTTTAAATAGATCAAATGCGCATTGAAGCAAACCATTGGCTGTAGCTTTTCTCAAAGCGGCTACCTCAGGATTCAGCGCCAAAAACAATCAGCGGATTGAAAACCCGCGGCTTCCATAGCTCATATTATCACTATGCATCTGTATCAATGCAGAAGTTCTGAGGCAAACGTAGTGACCACATAATGTGTTCTCTCTAGTTGATTTCCAGCTGCAACATCTCAAAATCGTGCTGAGCTGTGTAAAACTCTGGCGCATCGTCATGTCATTTCACCCTCCAAGCTGGAAAAACATGTGAGAGCATTACGGTCAGGAAGCAAAGCCAACACCAAGGGTTAAATACCATATTCCAAATGAAACAAACATATTCCCGAAAAGAAAACCAGCAGTTCCAAGTTGCTGCGCGTGTCTTCGTTGCTTTCAAATCTTTCAGATTTTCAGCAGCGGACGCCGTCCTGCAGCGTGTCTGCCAGAAAGGTTTCCTATGACTCTGTCCGCTTGGAAAGGCCGGTGCTTTGAATCCAGGCCCATCTTCCTATGAATGCCGCACGCTGTAAGACGCTGTAAGACACAGTCATGGAAGGAACTCCAACAACTCCCAATCCAAAAAGCAAAGTCGATGGCACAGAGTGGGGACCATTTTGACAATGTCACAGTTGGCAATCAACCTTGTCTCTGTTGTCAATGATTCCATGTGAATGTCTGAATGTTTGTCTTGCAGTGGCACATGGCATTTGGGTCTTGGGTCACGTTTGCCCGGCGGTTCCCGCATTTGGCATTGGGCATCTCAATATATTTTCATCTTTTCATTCAAGTTCAAATCGGAAGCTGAAGTTTTACCCTCCTGGCCTCAAATTTGAGAGCCGCGGTTACAAGCAACATGGACCACTATTCCATAGCCCATCTGTCCTCATATTTCACCATCGAGGCTTCCAGGTACGGGGATTTGCCGAATCCTTAGCGACACATCCATGCCCAACACTTGTGACATGTTGAAACACCAAGTTTTCATCTGCCGCATGGGGATGGTATGATGCATGGCGATATCAAAGCTGCCATGCTCTTGACAAACAACAAAAAGAAATGTATGAAATCAACAGAGCACACTAACTGACGCAGGAAATTATACCAACCAATGCAGGATCGAGATGAAGTCCACCTGAGGCACGAGGGCAGGAACGAAAGCTAGCAAATATATCTTTCCCAAAGGGCAATCTGGGGTCTCTCCCCACCAGCAACGAGAAACTGCTGGTGAAAAAAATGAAGATAGGCAAACCGCTGCTTGCTTCAACACACGCTTTGGGGATAAGCTAGCGGAGGCAGCGCCAAGCGGAGGACACATCTGAACAAGAGAGGACGACGAGTGGATGATGATTTTATCAATGCTGATCGCTACGTATGATAATGAATGATACGGCAATCACATACTTGATAATGTTGATCAGGACAAGGAGGATGAGGATCAGGACGATGAAAATGATGAGGGAGAGGATGATGAGAACGAGGAAAATAATGATGAGGAAGAGGAGAAGGACAAAAATGAAGAAAATGACTGATAACGATGAGGATGATGACAGAAATGAAGAAGATGATGAAGCAAGAGGAGGGGGAGGAGAACGGAGAGGAGAGGTGGCTGACGTGATGTGGATGTAGGTCTTAGATGCGGATATGGATCTGATGATAAGGGGGTCAATGAAATGTGGGTAAATACAACTTTGGGCTCTCCCTTCTCTGGCTGAAGTTGACACTAGTTGCCACTGGATGAATCAAAAATTATTCAAAGGTGACACTAGTTGCCACTGGATGAATGCCCAGAACTGTGTCGCTGCCGATGCTGCTGAGTCTCCTTGATAAGTCGTCTGCGACATGGCGCATCAAAGGCCTGTTCACTAGGGCTCCGGTTATTGAGGGTCGGCAAAATCGCATGAAATATGAGGGGGGGTGAAAGCGCGAATTTCATGAGATTGGCGCTAACTGAAGATTCGATCCGATTTCTCTTTAAGGACCCGATCTGAAATTTGCTCCCTGAATGGCGTTTTCACATCATCGAAGCAAGATAAATAAATTTAAGTGAATATATGATTACATTGACCACCAATGACCACCAACGATCATTGGCGCTGGGATCTCTCTTTGGCAGGAGTCTCACTGTAGGAGTACGCTGGGACGTCCCTCTCCATGTCATACCAAGGCAAATCCCGAAAGATTTCCAGCGGTTCAAGGGCCCGGATGACATGATGCATTGATTCTCATGCCTGAAAACTGGCGTTCCAATACCTGGACCTGACAGGCCAATATCCGATGAAAACCTGCTGTTTTAATCCTTTTTTACGAGTTTTTCACCAAAAAACTGTCAAAACTGCACCCATGAGATCGAATCGATCTGGTCTCCTATCATCACAAAACCGCTGGCTGCCACGACTCAAAGCATAGCTGGCAAACAATTGTGAGTTTCAAATCCAAAAAAGAACAAGAGAAAATAGACGTGGAAACAAAACGATTACAATCTTACAATAAGAATGGTACACTAGCAATCAATGCGTTCTCGGACAAACAGAACTTTCAAGCATTTTCAAACTAAAAGATCCTTGCACAGGAAACCCCGGCGCAAAGTCAGGTTATATGGGTATGGCTCGAAAAACGGGTATGGAACGGCACGCAGGGTTCCGGACGTATGGAACGAGGACTTGTGATCAAGGGTCTTGTTCCGGACCTCTTCAAAAGGTTGATTGCAAGAAATATGTTTACATATATTGTTAAAAAATATTGTAAACATCTATTTCAACATCTGGTTACGCCTAAATACATAGATATATATAGTTACACATATAAGTGTATATACAAGTTTCGAAATACACATGGAAAAATATAAGTACTTACATTTATATGTGTGAAGCTACATTTCAAGATATGGAGGTATAAAGCAAATATGATATTTTTTGAACAGAAGAACTGTTCTTGAAGCCGTTTCAGTCACCGCCAACAAATGCTGAAGAATGAACCCTGCGATCTACCGCCTTCAAAAGTCCTGAACCCTGCCAAGAACATGTCATGATGGACTTCTCTACGGCCATTCTTAACTTAAGCAGAAAAGTCACATGAACACCTTCAACACTGGTTGTAGCTTTAGAGGTGCAACGAAACAATCAAATTCCATAGCACTGAACCAAATTTGACTTTTCTGGTTCTGCTGGCATTGCGGTGTTCATGAACTCCCGAAATCAAATGTCTACCAATGGGCACGATTGAAACAAAACCAACAGCGTAGCTCTCGATCGACAGCTGTCCTCCTGCAATTGCCGCACCCAAACGGCTTTGGTCTGGGTTCCAGTGGCGGGGCCTTGCAGAGTTCGATGATACAAGCTGCGTCTACTTTGCAAGGTCCCACTTGATCCAGAAAAAACAAAGCACTGTCGCCATCTTCAAATGCGCATTGAAAGCATGGATCTTGTCACTTCATTACAATGAAAACCAGTTACTGTCTACACGTTCTGACATAAAATACAAACCTGTAAAACACAGGTTTGTCAGTTTGAGTACGTTTGAATACTCAAGAAAAATCCAACTCAAAAAAAACACACAAATTAATAAATTGATTTATGTAGGTAAAGACTCACGGAAGACAGGTAGAAAACAAATGACAAACAATGGGACTAAACTTGACCCAGCGTCTGGTCTGAGCTATTGGAGATAGATTGAAACTATATTCTGGAACAAACTGTTGGTGCATCAAGGTGCAGTCCAAAAACAACGGTGACCAAAATACCATATTTCACAAGCTTGAAAAGATGTAGGTCCGCAATGCCCTCACCTTCAAGAAGCTTCAGCCACGTCGCGTTGTCTTCAGCCACTTCAATGAATACATAGGGCAACAAGGGCGAGAAAAAATGAAGGCATCGCTTCCTCGAGGCTCAAGCGATAGCATGGCGCAACCTGTCAGTGTTCAGCTTGTCGGAAGAGATTGGTCCAGTCCTTGCCCAAGAGTTGCATGAGTTCCTGAAATTCTTCAAATGTTCTTTGAATGGGGATCTGTGAGGAAGCAAAAAAAGAAAACTTCGGTGAACCTTCTTTGTTCCAAACTCTTTCAGTCCTTTATAGTCGGCATCCTTTGCCCAACTACCAGCTTTGGCACCGTCTTGGAGAAGAGTCTTCCTATCCAGACTTTCAATGGACCTGCCGCCACATCAACGCTACGCATTGCTAGGCAACTTGATCTGCAGCTCCGTTGGGTTTTCAATGACTTGCGCATATCTCAACAAGAATGTCAACAATGATTCACTTGATTACAGCCTTGAAATGCCTTGAAATGCCTTGAAATGCCTTGAAATGCCTTGAATCCATTCAAAATCCAATTTGAACGCTTGAACCCTTGAACCTTGAGGAGCTGGCACTCGACATCCTTGCCTCAGGTTGACGTGGAAAGCAATAACAGGTGGTTCATCATGATGGCGCAATCCAAAAACACAATGAGGACACAGGGACACAAAGGAAAAAAATGCAAACCGCATTGGGTGTTCTTTGATAATTTGTCACGGGTGTTCTCTGAGTCTTTTTAGACCTATCACTATCTGTCTATCACTCTCAATCTATCTCTATCTATCTATCATGATATATCTATCACTTTGCATCCATCCGTTTCCATGTCTCAATATTTCCTATATATCGACTTATCTGTCTATGGATCTATCATTACCCATCTATCTACCTGACTATCTATCAACCTAAATTTAAATGTCTATCTATCAATCTGTCTATCTATCTGTCTATCTATCTGTGTATTTGTCTATCGATTTAACTAGCTAGCTATCTATCTATTTGTGTATCTTTGGCTGGATCTCTATCTATGTACTTGTCTATCTACCTATCTACCTATCCATCTAGGGATCTTTTTATCTATTTTATCGGTTCTACCTCTCTATCAATCAACCAATCAACCACTCAAGCAACCAATCAATCAATCAATCAATCAAACAACCATTCAACCAATCCTATTCCAGCTCCCAGAAGGTTTACCAGAGAAACGCGCATCCCTATTGTAGCTGAGCGACGAATTCCTGCCAATCGTCTACGGTGCTTTGCATGTTTCTTCAGATTGCAACTTTTGCCCATGTTGGCAGCATTCCACCATGGATAACTACTCCTGTAGTGCGTTCCCGCTTTGCCTGATGCGCCAGCCAAAACATTCAATAGGTAATTTTTTTTGAAAAGTGGCTGATCAAACCGAACAATCAGGGTATCCCGCTTTGCCCAATGAGAGGGCATATTCCCAAACTGCATCCAGGATCCAAAGAAGAATGCACCCTTGGATGATTTTTCAATCCACGGTCTCGTCGTTCAAGCCTTGACACTCTTGAGAGGATATGGCTGAATGCCGAAGGAGATGCTCAGATTGTCAAAGAACTGATGCGCTTGAGAAAAGATCTCGAAACGAACGACATCATCATTGTCCAACTCGCAACTCACTTCTGCTTCCCACTCAGAAACAAAGCTGCGCCAAACGGCTGAAACAATTCGAGCAACATCTCTAATCTGCAATCTCTTCATGGTGTCATGAATACATTGCGGTTAAGTGCACATTCACGGGAATCGCTAAGAAGTGAACACCTGCATCACGTCTGTCTGCATCACGTCTGTCTGCATCACGTCTGTGATTTCAACCCATTCCACCGCCAACCGTTTTTGTCACCGAAGGCTCCACAACGCTCACCACAGCGCAGCTTTGCCAGGCCAGGGCGTGCAACGCCAAGGGAGGTTACAGTAAACTGAAGCCATCTTTCGTTTGGATGGCAGTAGGTACATGATTTGAGGGGGAACAAAGAAATCGGGACATACAACATCCCAACTGTGCATGAATTTACCATGTTCCTTGAATTACGCGTGCGACTAATGTCTTTGAAAGTTACCTTCAGAGCTTCGTTGACGCAAAGAAACAAACAGTGCGTGACTAACCCATGGAAGATCTTAATTTGCAGCAAAAAATCATTACTGCAAAGGCATTCGAATTTGTTGTTTCGCCAGGGTGGAGAGGATTACCTAATGTCCTTGCATTCCTCTGACCACGCTTGTATCTTGAGTATTCCCCACATGTTCTTTGCTCATTGCTTTGCAACGCTACGCACGCTGCGCGCTACCGGATCTAGATGGCCCCCATGTATCCCAATACATGCCGCGCGCGGCTATCCAGGCTTATGTATTCAACAGTTCTTTGGAACCCTATGCATATGGCATCCCCCGCAAGTTTTCCATATCCTCACAACTCCCTGTGTATCAAAGTTTTCCCCTGAGTGCCCTTGTATACTTTGTCCTTTCTCTGTGTTTTTTACACTGAAGCCGTATTCCCATGCACTGCTTTACGTCAGCATTCATTTGTCTCCATAGGCAATCAAATTCTGAACTCTAAATTCCAGGTATTCCTCAGTATTCCTTCCTCTTTTGTGTTCAGCTGGACGCAACCCTGTGCATCCCAGTGGGTTCCTATGTGTTCATACGCACGCACGCGTGCCAACGCACGAACCTGAGCCTCTACGTATTCCATGGGATTTCTCATCTAATCTGATTCAACGTCTTCGTATGCATGTCTGTGTAAAGCGTAGCTTTCCTATGCCTTCTCATGGCAGTCATGCAGAGGAATCCAACATGCTTCTTTGCATCTTCATGACAGTCCATGTATTCGCACGAAACCTTCACGTATGGCTGCGCACTCTTGTGACATGCTGTTCGATCTTTCCTTGCAAAGCAGGGAACTGCTCCCGCGGACTCCCACGCATTTTTGCTCACATTGTTGTCTCTTTCCCAACACACCCTACAGGCCTCTCTTTGGTTGCGTCATAATAATTAATCCTAGCCCCCCACAAATAATGTCTTCCTTCCTCAGGGCTTTTCATTTGAAGTTTTTCCTTTGATTGTATCTATCCGAGCGCTGACAATGTTTCTGACATATATTGCGAAATTAAATTCAGCATTCTTGCCAATCTTTCCAAGCACATTTGCTGAGAGGTTGGGCACAAGGAAGGAAAAGAGAAGCTGGGAAACAAACAGATTGGATAATTCGGTTTACTTTGATGAGCCGTAAACAACTGAGCATGAAAAAAGTCGGACCTCCCACGGCGTCGCGTTTTAATTACGAATTAATGAACCGTCAGCTGCGCATCAGCAGCAGCACCAGAACCAAGGACTTGCCTCCACCCTCTCAAACTCCGCCTCCCACTCATCTTCCTTGAGTTCCGCGCGCAAAAGACGAAACTGGTACGATTTTGAATCTCAATACATACAAGTAGTACCGCGCAAGGCGGTGGCGGAAGTTTCCAAGATAGGAGCACTATAGGAGTGTGCAGTTGTGGCTGCGACAATGTGACCATCGATCTGGCCACTTGGCTGGCAGCCTATCTGTCTAGCTATCTTTCTATCAGTGGATCAGTTTTCTTTCTGTCTGTCTGACTGTCTATCTATCTATCTATCTGATGATCTATTCGTTTATCTATCTGCCTATGTACTTGTCTTTCTATCTACCTCACTATCTATCTCGTCATCTTTCTGTCTATGTATCTATCTATCTACCTGTCCACCTATCTATTTATCTATCTGCCTATCTATCTATCTGTCTATCTATCTACCGAATTATTTGTCTGATCATCTATGTGTCCATCTGTCCATCTTTCTGTCTATCTACCTGACTATCTATCTACTTTTCTATCTGACTCTCGTTTCGTCTACCTATTTGTCTATCCATCGACCCATCTAGCCATCTGAATCTGGCTATCCAATTGCCTGTCTATTCCATCTAACTATTCTAGCCATTCTATCTATCTATCTATCCATCCATCTATCTATCCATCTATTCATCCATCGATGCATCTATGTCTCTGACTATGCATCTAGCCACCCATGGATCTGACTATCTGCTTGTCCATCTATCTGGCTACCTCTTTGTCTAGCCATCTATCTATCTAGCCATCTTTCGTCTATCTATCTATCTGTCTATCTGTTTATCTATCTATCTGCTGATTTATCCATCCATCTGTCTATCTATCTTGTTAAAAACTTGTTAAAAACCACGAGTTTTTGCGACTTCGGACGTGAGAATGTGCTTCGCGCGCAGGCGGCGTGCCATTTTGACCTGCAAATGTGCTTGGCGCGCAAGCGTTGTGCACATTTTGGCCGCATAAATCACGAAAAGTGACGCGAAACGCAAGTGTTTTCCTACTTTTGTCTCCTGTGTTCAAAAAGTGTCAAAACGTGCTGTGTTTTGACACATTTGCTTCAAAATGTGCTTCTCGCCCTGGCCGCGTGCACTTTTTCGGACATGCAACTTTCAAAACTCGTTAAAAACCACGAGTTTTTGCGACTTCGGACGTGAGAATGTGCTTCGCGCGCAGGCGGCGTGCCAATTTTCATGATCATATGACATCTCCGAAAAGTGGCCCGAAACGCTAGTAAAATTGCATTTTTTATTTTGGTAGAAGATTTTATCTTGAAAATTTGCTTCGCGCGCAGGCAGCGTGCCAGTTTTGAGAATCATGAGTCATCAAAAGCGCTCCGAACATGTAGTGTTTTTACGATTTTGACTTCCAAATGTGCTTCGCGCCTAGGTTTTTTCACGATTTTGCAAGTTGCATCTCCCAAAAGTGCTCCGAACCTGACATGTTTTTACGATTTTGACTTCCAAATGTGCTTCGCGCCTAGGTTTTTTCACGATTTTGCGAATTGCAACTTCCAAAAGTGCTCCGACACTGTAGTGTTTTTACGATTTTGACTTCCAAATGTGCTTCGCGCCTAGGTTTTTTAACGATTTTGGCACACACCTTCCGCCAGAGTGGTCCGCACCCGCCGCTTTAGCGAGGTACCCTTCTGGACCCTCCTGAGGCACAAAACCTTGCAAAACACAGCATTTCGCGACTTTCCTAACATTTTGGCGCGCTCGCTTTCTCATCTTTCACACATCTCTTCTTTGACACATCTGCTCACATCTCTTCTTTCACACATCTCTTCTTTCACACATCTGCTCAGGTGATCTACCCTAGCTGAGTTGTCCATATTGTCGGAAGTTAGACTTCTAAACTTCCTTCGATTAAAATATGTGACAACAATTGCATAAATCGTTTACATTCAGAATATTTTTGAAAAAGAAAATCACTTCCGATTGCGATTGGAATGAGAAACTCATGGCACCTCACGGACACGATTCCACTTGGATATGTCACTGGTCGCAAAGCATATCTCACACACACAATCTCTATCTCTCAACCCCCACCTCTGGAGACCCTTCGCGAAGGCTCGTGGTGGCTCTTGGTCCTGGCACGTTGTCGGGATATGGCAGTCGGGATGCGGCAGTTGGGATGTCAATGGGATGTCAATGCAATTTTCCTTTTGGTGGTGATCCCATTGACTTTGATGGCGCTGATCATGATCCTGTTGCTGTTGTTGCTAGTACTTTCTTGTCGTTGGCAAAATTTCTGCATACAGTTGGGGACCATGAAACATCCACGATGAGATCACTGCGAGATGTCTGTCTCGGTGACTCTGGGTTTGGGTGGCAGCGAATGGCTGATTTCTGGGAACCCAACGCTAAGCTGGGCCGCTCGGCGCAAACGACGCCAACTGCTTAGATGGGCTGGGGTGTTGCTAACTAGTTAACAAAATTAACATACTTACTAACTTGGTATTAATTCATTGTTAACTCAGTCTTAACACAATGCCAACAACTTATAACTACTTATGCAAATTATAAAGATTAGTAACTTTTAACTAAGTGTTAGTTAATTTTGCTAACTAGTGGACAAAAGTTAGCAAAGTTATTAACAGTTAGCTAATTTGGTAGCAAAATTTTATATATGCCAATCTACATATAATTTTGATATGGTTGATGTTTTTGAATGTAGCTCTGACATGTTTAGGCATTCTGGGTGCATGCCAAACAATGCACCTACCAACATTGTATGTTGTGTTGATGTGGGTGAATCATGATGTCAGGATGAAATGTTTGTGAAAATCCCAGCGATTCTTGTCAAAATTTGTTACACATGTCAACTCCACAAAGTATATTGCACACATTTTGCACACTGGGGGTTGAACAATCAATCTATATACATGGTTGCTGCACAGCATTTTGATTGAAGTATCTTCTTATTTACCAGCCAAGCAGCATGTCAATGATGGTGTTTGTTTTTCAACTAGCCTGCAAGGGCTTTCATTTGTTAAGCTTGTGGTTTGAACATGGGGCCATGGAAGGCATTTTTGGTCCAAGGGTTGGTTGTTTAAACCATGTCTGAAGAAGAGGGTGAACCTGTTGGGGAGCCTGTTGAAACTGCAGAGGGTGAGCCTGGTGCCTCCATTGCTTACAAATTGGAGCTGGCTTACAATGGTGGCAAACCTGTCTCCATTCCCTCTGAGTTTGTGGTGAAGGACATTGTTGCTGCCCAATGTTTTGTTTGGCTGATAATGTTGAAAAATAAACCCCCATGGCTGTGATCAAAAACAAATGTTTGTATTTTGGTCAACAAGAGATGCCTGCAGGACAAAAATGAGGTGAAGTACTTGAAGGTTCAGGGAAGTGCTGTGTGGCTATCCAGGTTGCTTTGCCAATGCTCCAGCAGAAGCACTTCTCTTGCAAATGGGACAAAGATGGCTGAGCTCAAGAAGAAAAGGAATGACAAGCTTGGATCAGCTGGTGGTGAAGGCTCTGCTGAAAAGAAGATCAAAGGTGAGCAAGTGGCCACCATCCAGGTTGGTGAATGTGAAGTTAGCATTTTGTGTCCTGCAAAGAGGGCCCAATCTGCAGATCTCCTGGCGCTGCTGCATGCTGACCACCTCACCCCAATTTTTAATGTTCTGTCAGCTGATTGTACAGGAGAAGAGACTAAAAGGTCTTACAACAAAAGTGGCAGATTTGCAAAGCCTGTAAAGAAAGATTGAGCAATAATGTGATCCCATAAACACCTTCAAACAATTTGCTGCGCTTGGGCCAAGAAAAAACACTTATGGTGTGTAGTTTGCTCTTAGCACTTTTGCAAGTCATGCAAAACCATTGCATGACCATGGCCATGTTTGCAGTGCAACTTTTTTGGTTTGTCTTTCAGGGCTTTCATGTCATGAGCCAGTGAGCCTGCAGGGCTTTTTTTTCTTTTGGTGCTACCTTTGCTTTTGGCATTTCCAAAGTGCAAGGTTTTGTTTTGCAATGGATGGCACAAGCTGTTGAACCAACACATGATGATTTCAGCCTTCCAGGCTCAAATGTGGATGCACAAGCTGTTCATGGTACAAGCTTTGTGGATATCAAACAGAATTCATTCCATGTGATGCTGTTTGACACCGTTTTGAATACCTCTACAAGTTTTAATGCATTGACTTCACCTACTGCATTTTAGAATTTGCTAGCTGCCTTGAAGCAATGGCAGTACCCCTTGAGATGCAAGAGCAAGTGAATGCACTGCTGAGTCCTTCCTGCTCCCTTGGAATCAACCTTAGACTGCAGAAGGTGCTGACCATGCTTGAGGGACAAGGGTTGGTGTACAGCACAATGTTGCGCCCATCATCCTTGGTATGCCACCCCCAGAACAGAGGGGGCAGCATGATCAACCCATACAACTGCCATAGAAAAGGCCAAGACATCATTGCAAGTGGTGTGAAGCCAGACCTGCTGGCACCAAACTCTTTAGCAGTGGAGATGGCCTTGGACCCTGCAGCCAAGTCTTCCCAAGTTAGTGCCAATGAGAAGATGATCCAGGATGCCAAAGGCTTGTTGGCACCTTTGAAAGGTGATGAGAGATTTTGCACTCTTGCCAGCTCTCATTTTGTACAATGGGCAAGAGCTTTGGAGCATGGCTGTGTTGGGCCTGATGGAAATCAGTTGACCCCACCTTTGGATATGAAACCACTGCTTCTCCATGGATGGTCTTGGAAAGTGATTTCCAATGAAGCTGAGAAATTGTTTCCCAATCTCCCAGCCTTTGCTGCAATGGCTATGAACAGCCACAACAGCACTCAGATTGCCAGCAATGAGCTGGAATGTATGATGCAGTTGGGTGAGCTCTACTCTGCTGGCATGAAGCTGGATGAGGCAGTCAAGGCAGTGCAGCACAGTGCACCAGCTTGCAAAACGTACTTGGATGATGTGGGGTATTTCTGCAAGATGTACACTGGAGGAGAATCCTTTCCTTTGCTGAAATGCCTGGATACTTTCTGCACCTTGTCACCTTATGTGTTAGATTTGGGTTTAAGATGAAAAATATCAAAAGCACCTGTTTGCAAGGGTTTGCTTGGGAAGATGCTTTGCCACAGCTCAGCTCAGGCAAAAAGAATGGCCACTCACTGCTCATTGGAGAAGAGATGATGAACCAGTTGGCTTACTATGATTTCAAGATCCAAGGAAGAAGCATGGCTTTGACCAGAACTGCTTTAGCAGCAACCATGCTTAGCAGCAAAAAAACACCAAGATGGAATTTCCAGATTGGTCTACAAGAGTGACTTTGACAAACTGAAAGGCAAGGAGACCACCAAGAAGCTTGATGAGGCGCTGACTTCATTATGGGACCAAGCCTGCCAAGCAAGCCTTGATTGGGGCCACATGTGTTGGTGCACTGCTGCAGTCAGGATGGTTCTTCACCTTCTTGGGAAAGAAAAACTTGCAAAGCAAGATTCTTTTGAGTCTTTTGGGGACATTGTGCAGCACTTCGCTGATGAGCTCCAAGCACCTCCTGTGGCCTTCAATACCCAGCCTGTGCAAAGTGAGACTGCTTCCAGTTCCACTGGTTCAACTGTCAAGGATATGCTGGCAGCTTCCAACCAAGAAGTTGCATTGTTTCAAAACCATCACATCAAGATTGGAGAGAAGCAGCTAGTTTGCAATCTAAAGATTTGATTGAAAATGGTAGTAATGTCATGTGTTTGTTTGGTTTAAGTGAATACTATTTCTGTGTCTTGGTATCACCATGACCCAGGTATGTGAACAATGACTACCAGGACAAGATCTTCACTTTGAAGACTGTGAATGATTCAGAGGCCATCTTTGAACACAAGCCCTTGTTCACTGCTACTGAATCTGTGAAAGAGCAGCTGGATTCATTGAAGAAGTGGAGGTTGACCAAAAAAGAAGCTTCCATGATGTGCCCACAGCATCTTTGCGCTTCCAAGTTGCCACACAATGTGGAGGCTGTGACCAAAGAAATTGAAAAGGCAACAGTGACATATCTTTTGATGGATGCCTACATGAGCAACAAGTTGGCTGATGAAACTTTGGTGGGCTTTGCCACGTACCCATCCAATTTGTTTGCCATGAAGAAAGTCAACAAGAAGGCATTGAAGCTCTACCCTCTTGGTACATGCTCAGCTGTTCCAGAAAAGGACCAGGCTAAGTTTTTGGAGAAGACCAAGAATGCGGTGGTGTGGTTCAACCAGAAGCCCTACATGATCCAGCCCTTCAAGAACCTCAGCAGCTTTTCCAAACCTGACCATGGCTCTTTGTGCCCTTACTTTTGGGTCAAGGGTTCTGAGAAAGAGGAGCACATCAATCTGCAGACAGTTTGGGTGAACTACAAAGGTTTGCAGATCCCAATCTTGGAAAACAATGAACCCATCCACGCACAGACAATGCTTTTGAGGTCTTCTGGCCAGCAGCCCCAGGGACCACCTACCAAGAAGGCAAAAACTGCCTGAAACGATTGAGCTGCACTGGACCAAGGAGCATTTGGAAAAAAGTGTGTGTGACATTGCATTGTTATCTTGTATCACAGGCATCAGGAAAGACCAGGCAATCCAGTGACGTTTGAGTTTAAAATCAAATAAGTTTTCTACATTCATTTTATGTCATCCTAATTTTAATTGAGTTCAGCCTTCAGGGCTTTTGTTTTTTGTTTCAGCCTACAAGGGCTTTCATTTTGAATCTTTAGGGCTTTCACATTGTAAGGTTTCAATCTGCATTTGCAACAGATGTTCTTTGGAATATGCTATGCATGCATTTTCACAGCTGCAGGTGTTTGTAGACCAAAGTAATGCACAAGTGTCAGTAGTTGCAGTCCAAACTAGTTCCTCTTCATTTTCACATTTATAGATTTCAAGATGTGATCCAGGACTTATTACGTATCAGTCATGTTTCTGACACTCTGGACTTTTCATACATCCAGCCAGCTGCTTCCACGAAGAGGCCCCAGGATCAGGAAGATCCACCATGGAGCAAAGACAGGAAGAGAGTTAAGCTTCCTGCACCTGTTGAAATTCCAGTGGGGAAAGGCAAAGCTTTGGTGAGTGGGAAAGAATCTGGGTACAGAGTTTCAGGGCAACATATTTTTGATTTACTATTGACAGCATTGATACCTAATCACATTAAACAAAGGTTTTATGACAATATAATGAAGCTAGATTTGCACCTCAGCCTTTCACACTTCAGGACAAGAAGCTTCCTGATCCTCCACCTGTGGATGATGTGCTGGGCCTTCTGGTCAACTTTGCCAAGACCTTGGATGACCATGATCTTCTACTAGCTGCTGGTCCAGAAGTTTCAGCTACAGCAAGTTCCTCTCAGCCCAGCCAAGCACCAGTGGAAGGTACCAAGGCAAAATCATCATGTCCTATGCCTTCACCACATGTTGCTCCACCTGCTGCCATTGCTGCTGCATTGGCAGCCCCCTTGGCAACTTCATCTTCTGGATTTGCCAAAGGTATTCCTTTGCCTGTGCAGGAGTACTACCAGAATAAGAAGTTGGTGGTCAATCCCTATGAGATGAAGAATTTTCTCTATGGAACTCAGCAGAAAATTCAGCAGGAGGAGCATGGTCACAAACACACTTTGAAACTTTGTTTGTGTATGTATTTCAATCTAATGTCAAAGTAACATGAACCAGTTGCACAATACTTAGGATTCATTATATAATCAATTGTAAAATATTTGTATGAGTTCAGAAGATGTACAGTTTGAGCCATGTTTGCAATGTTTCTGCCCTGTCAGGATGTGCCATTTGAAGGACCTACAGCAGGTGGTGGATGGTTCAGGAAAATTGGTGGTCTCATTGTAGCATGGCAGATGGGAGATGTTCATCGCATGCGCAGACTTTGGCAAAGGTGGCAAGAGATTCCTCAGATGAAGCAATGGACAATGAGCTTAGCTAACCATGTGAAACAACATGGATGGCCAAAGAACCTGGAGGGTGAATATGGCCTGAATGCAAAGTACTGACAAGAGTACACTCACTTACCATGGCTGATGTGGAAAAAGATGATGATGATGATGTGTGTTTCATTCAATCATATGTTGAATAGAAATCATTGATAATTCATTGTTATTGTTCATTTATTGTTATTCAATGATGAAGCATTTATATTGGTTATGTAGTTGCAACACTATATCAACTTGAAATATTTGACTGAACCCAATTCAAAAATCTATGTTTCCAACAGAATCGAAATTTCAACAATTTTGATTTCAATTTGTTAAAACAAATTGAAATATAACGAGTTTGAATTTCAATTTGCCAAAACAAATTGAAACACAAACAATTTGAATTTCAATTTGCTGTGACAAATTGAAATTGAAATTGCTGATATTTCAATTTGAAATGTCAAATTGAAATCTAGGTTAGTGAAATCTAAATTATGAAAAAAATATTTAAATATCAGAAACAAAAAGAAATAATTTTGATTTAATGTTTACCAACAACTAGCCATTATATGTTCAAATTGCAGCTTCTTTTTTGATATATAATAAACTATGTTTGATATTTTGAGAACATTTTGGTATTATTATTTGAACTTCCAGCATTTCAGACGCATCACGCGGCAAAAGCCCATCTACAAGGAGAACCCTGCACGGCGAAAATCACGACCGAGAGGTTTTTGAAGTTGAAGTTTGATGATTCGATGACAATTTTGAGCTTTCTAAGCTCGATAGGTTCAGACACAGTGACCAAAAGCATGTCCTTTTTGGACTGCGAGAAACACATTCACTGGAAAGCGTGACTCAACAAGGACAAGCGAGACTCAACAGTTCTTTACTAAATCAAGGATGACAAGCGCCGCAAGACTGAGAAGACACAGTGACTGGCCGCGGGCCACGTGCAGCGACTCAAAACGACACACGAGGCCCCCCTTGAGGCCATCACCGCAGCAATGGTGCAGGAAATGTCCCACCAGTTGCCTTGGCACATCTTGTAGATTTACGTCCACAATGAAACTCTGAGAGGCAAAACCCCGACGTTCGACCAAGGGTCGGCTCCAGTAGTCTTGGCATGCTTGCTTTTGACGTCTGCCGGCAGCACGCTGACGCTTCACCTGCGGCATCCGACTTCCCAACATAAAGAAATCCTGGGCAACCGGCCGGGCCTTCTTGATGCGGGCCCTTAATTGTTCCTTTTTGAGGCCTGGTGGCTCCTGCGCTGACAAGATTGCAAGCTGACCAAGAAACTGATGGATGGGGAACCAATGGCTCAACGAACCGCCTTTTGAATGTCCAGCCTTCTCAATTTTTTCCTCCAAAAGTCGGACCCGCTCATCGAAATTCATGGCGCACTAGAGATGCGTTTAAATGGTCGCATTGACTGAATGGGAAGATTGATGCTTGATCGACAGTGGTGCTTCTGCAAAGATTCTGTCATCTATACATCCTCTAATCTATGTACTGCTTTAATCGAACATAAATGGGTATGTCAGAGTGAAGGGATCATTTGTGCAGTTGGCTGCAAATTCCACAAAGGGGCTTGGAATCGTGCCAAGGAACTGAACATTACGGTGACATGAGATGTAATATCAACTAGCTGGTACGCGTACGCACATACAATGAAATCTACCTACTCATGGGCATTTGAGACCTGAAAAATTTGGAGATTAAAGAATGCGTTGACCAGACTTGTTTCAGGAGACAATTAGTTTCCGAGTTCTGCCGAGGGCGCCAGAAACAAAGCCGACTGAGGATGAGGTATGAGACATCATGGTAGCACACGTGTGAGCGCGCCCTAAATGACCAGCGTTTCAAAGGGATCTAGAAATGAAAACCCACCATGATTCAACAGCAGTTGCATCCACAAGGTTAGCAAGCGAAAACTGCATGCTGCCTGCAATGACTCTTTCCCACACTTTCCAATCAAAAGCGTTTCGCAAAGCAAAGCTCAGCTCCGACTTTTCTCGTGGCATTGAAGTCTCAGAGCTGAATCGGCCTCGGTATGCGGAAGGAACGGACAGGGAGAAGCCGAGGTCTTCAGTTTTGCAAAAGCCGTTTCAAAGACAGTCAAAGACACCCGGTTGCGCTTGCAGTTTGCATTTTCCTCCGAGGGTTTTCCGAAGCATTTCTTTGCTGCGCTCACTAAGTTCATCTTTTCCAAATAAATTGCAAGCCAAATGATGTAACGTTGCTGTTCAAGGTTGTCATAAGAGTTTCATACATTTGGCGGTTAAACTGTCCACTGCTCCTAACATGCTCAAACTCAGTGGGTCAGTGCACGAGAAAGGTTGGAATTTGCACCATCCAAGCTGCTATGACACACTGTAGCCATAAGGATTCTCTTCAGAACTGTCACGAAGAGATGCACTCATCTTCTCCTCCTTCTTCCATTCACCGTCCTTCAGAGGACAATCAAAACAAGGCAGGGCTAAGCCAAACTCCAAACGATTGGTCATTGAAGCACATACCACTAGCGAACGGTGGCGCAAGTAACTGCTCTTCCTGTTTTTTGTATATGATATGTCAATCAGGGGCGCAGCGATGGTCAGCTTCATCTCCTTCTCAATCGCTTGACAGATTTTTTATACATCTAAAAAACCTGACTGCCATGCACTTGGACAAGCTTTCAACGCACTCGGTTTCCCATCAGTAACTGGCGCGTGACCCTCCCCAAACCAGCAACTGGTACCAACGGCACCATTGGTACCCAGCAAGCCTCCACATGAATTTCGGGTATGGAGAAGAATCGCCTCACGTGGATCATTTGGGGGACAACCTGTTTCTACTCAGATAATCTTGTTGATCTTATTGCGCACAGAGAGATCTTCATTCACAATCTATTGTCAATTTTGATGATTTTTTGCTCGCGACCTCTCCCATCTAATCCTGTGTGTCCATCGTCTCGACCTGTCCTTTCAAGATCTCTTCAGAACTTTCAATCTCATCTCGATCTTTCGGCATCTGCAGCCCCGCAACCTCCGACAAGCCACTGGAATCCTCTATAGAGATCAGGAAAATTTTGACAGGAAAACTCTTCCTGGTCTCTCGCACAAGTTGCTCAACAAGCGCCCTTCCATTGGGGCGCGCAACCTACCACCACCTGCATCAAACATGCAACAATTCACTCATGGCAGAATTCCCGGAAGGAGGTGACATCAAACGACTCTGGATAACTCTGGCGCGACAAGATTCTGCAAGAGCTTACCCTTTGATACGATTTCCACTTTGCCAAAATCAGCAAGAACGATGTCACAAACCATCTACCAATCACGCATTGTGGGGGCATCCATGTTTCGATTACCAATGAGACGGCAAATCGCCGCCTTGCGCTCCGGTCTCCGGCCCAATCCCACCTGTCGTTTCGCACTGAGATCTGACAGCTTTTCTTTGAAGCTCTGATCACAGTTTCCAAAGTTTCCAATTGCCGCAGTTTTGCACACTTTCAAGTGCTCCTAGGCGCTGCCATGGGTGAAGTGGTGAACTCATGGAACCCTGCGACATGTCCCTGAAACTGCCCACATCCCAGTGCTCAAAAGCGCTGCAGCCATGTCCTGGAAGGTGAGTTGATCAAAGGAGCTCTGCACTTCCAATGGCACGTCCACCGCGACCTCCGAGGCTTCGCACTTCGCCTTCTGAGAGTCCTCAACTCTGTCAAGCCCCGAGCCCCAGCTTGCTGTCTGTGTCTCTGGAAGTGCTCAGCTTCACAGACTTCGGCGGCCTCTGCTTGCGGAGTCGAGGCCAAACCTTGAGCCTTGCCGAGGCAACGTTGCGGAAGTGATCGATTCTAAACTGATTGCGCCGAAGCTCAAGTGTGGTTTAGCAGCACAAACCCAACCATTGGTCAAGCATAGAAGAGCCTTGTTTGGGATGGTTCAAATGGCTGTTTACCACATAGATATTCCGGCCAATGCATGGGCACGCATGGTTCTCTTCTGGTTTATCGCATGTCTCATGGGTTATCCAATGCCATGGGCCTTGCCTTCAAGTCTCGTTGCATGTCCAGCTCCCTCAAGCGCGCGCTCTCTTCTGGGTCCTGCCGGAGCATTGGCTACGAGCGCGATCCCTCCTCCTCCTCATGATCATCATTGTCACCGCAAATTGTTGGCATTGTCATCCTCATCATTGCTGTCATCAGCAGCAGTATCACATCACAACAGCTTACATCACTACTTCAAAGTGTGGGGATGGCTTCCACGCGTCTCCTCAGAAATCTGCGTGGATGCTTGAATCTGAGCAGGACAAATGTCACAACTGACACAACTGCCAAACCAAGCTGACGAATGAGGCCGTGCAGTCACAATCCAAGGTGCACATGACATACGCACAATATTCACACAACATGAGCAGCCCAAATGATTCAGCTGGAGTTGGACAATGTCGGATGGGCGGTGGCCAAAGCGACCCAGTGCCTTAAACTTCTGCGATACTTCAAGCTGAGCCTGGCTGCTTCATGCACAAAGGATCCAAGAGAATCCAATATCCTTCTTGCATGCGATTGAAAAAGCCTACGTCTGCACATATCAAATTTTGACAGGGAGTTTTCCACAACCTCCGAACAACAATGAAAAACTGATTTCAATTCAATGCTGCAGCCTCCAAGTTTTTCCTCCGTCTTTCAAGTTCATTGGATTCTAGCTTTTCCTGTTCCAGCTCCTGCAATGTGGAGTGTGAAACGCGCGCACAACGTAGCCCTCATGAGATTGAGACAAGGGAACAGGAAAAAGATGTGGGAAGTAGAGCTCCATTGGATGAATCCCATTGTATTCCTCACCCAGTTGAACCATCTGCTTGATCCGCCCTGTTCAATTCGCTGACCCTGGGTGGCTCTCTGCCAGAGCTGCTATGCGCCGAAGGGCGAAGATGGGCAAAGATGGACCAAAACGGAATGCATTCAAAAATCAAAATTAGTGCTATTTGGAAGCTATGTGCTCAAAAAAGCAGCTTGACATGTTCAAAAAGCAAGTTGAGGCGACTCAAACATCTTGATGTCTGGGTGCTTGCCACTCAGCAATTCAGCCACTCATCATCTTATCACGGCGAAATGGTAAAGATCTCTGAACCTCCGGAGGGCACTCCTTCCAAGCTATAGCTCTTAGTAGATCTGCCTTGCGGAGCCTCTGAAGCATGCCTCTGCCACGTCGAACGGTTCATGCTGTGAAATTGAACACATTACAAAAAATGACGTTTTTGTGGTGAAATTCTGGTCGCTTGGACACAGTCAACTGTTTGTAGTTTTGTCACTTTGCCAAAGTTGCTTTATGACAAAAATCTTCTAGCTCTAGCTACGCGTAGGGACACGAAAATGTACAAAAGTATACGCGCAGCTGTAGCAACACACGCTGCAAAGCATTCAGTTGAAACATGCCGGCGCGGCTAGCAGCTAGCAGCAAGTCCGCCAGATAGCCTTATCATGCTCAAAACTTTGCACCAGGAACACAAAACAACAAGATGAAAACAACACGATTGAAAAAATGCAAAACTAATAATAAGAAACGATGTGTGACCCTCCCCTTCCAGCAATTGGGCAATTTGTTATAGATGAGACACACAAACACTGCTTTGCACATCCGTCGAAAGTATTGCGAAGCCAACGCCAATAACTTCCAGCATTTCAGATGCATCACGCGGCAAAAGCCCATCTACAAGGAGAACCCTGCACAGCGAAAATCACGACCGAGAGGTTTTTGAAGTTGAAGTTTGATGATTCGATGACAATTTTGAGCTTTCTAAGCTCGATAGGTTCAGACACAGTGACCAAAAGCATGTCCTTTTTGGACTGCGAGAAACACATTCACTGGAAAGCGTGACTCAACAAGGACAAGCGAGACTCAACAGTTCTTTACTAAATCAAGGATGACAAGTGCCGCAAGACTGAGAAGACACAGTGACTGGCCGCGGGCCACGTGCAGCGACTCAAAACGACACACGAGGCCCCCCTTGAGGCCATCACCGCAGCAATGGTGCAGGAAATGTCCCACCAGTTGCCTTGGCACATCTTGTAGATTTACTTCCACAATGAAACTCTGAGAGGCAAAACTCCGACGTTCGACCAAGGGTCGGCTCCAGTAGTCTTGGCATGCTTGCTTTTGACGTCTGCCGGCAGCACGCTGACGCTTCACCTGCGGCATCCGATTTCCCAACATAAAGAAATCCTGGGCAACCGGCCGGGCCTTCTTGATGCGGGCCCTTAATTGTTCCTTTTTGAGGCCTGGTGGCTCCTGCGCTGACAAGATTGCAAGCTGACCAAGAAACTGATGGATGGGGAACCAATGGCTCAACGAACCGCCTTTTGAATGTCCAGCCTTCTCAATTTTTTCCTCCAAAAGTCGGACCCGCTCATCGAAATTCATGGCGCACTAGAGATGCGTTTAAATGGTCGCATTGACTGAATGGGAAGATTGATGCTTGATCGACAGTGGTGCTTCTGCAAAGATTCTGTCATCTATACATCCTCTAATCTATGTACTGCTTTAATCGAACATAAATGGGTATGTCAGAGTGAAGGGATCATTTGTGCAGTTGGCTGCAAATTCCACAAAGAGGCTTGGAATCGTGCCAAGGAACTGAAGATTACGGTGACATGAGATATAATATCAATTAGCTGGTACGCGTACGCACATACAATGAAATCTACCTACTCATGGGCATTTGAGACCTGAAAAATTTGGAGATTAAAGAATGCGTTGAGCAGACTTGTTTCAGGAGACAATGAGTTTCCGAGTTCTGCCGAGGGAGCCAGAAACAAAGCCGACTGAGGATGAGGTATGAGACATCATGGTAGCACACGTGTGAGCGCGCCCAAAATGACCAGCGTTTCAAAGGGATCTAGAAATGAAAACCCACCATGATTCAACAGCAGTTGCATCCACAAGGTTAGCAAGCGAAAACTGCATGCTGCCTGCAATGACTCTTTCCCACACTTTCCAATCAAAAGCGTTTCGCAAAGCAAAGCTCAGCTCTGACTTTTCTCGTGGCATTGAAGTCTCAGAGCTGAATCGGCCTCGGTATGCGGAAGGAACGGACAGGGAGAAGCCGCATGTTTCCAGTTTCTCGGCATGGTTTGTCAACGCATTGTCCATATGTTGCAAGCTCTGCCTGAAGTTCTTTGACCTGCGCCCGCAACGTTGAATTCTCGTCCTGGAGCCTGACGTGTTTTGCAGGGGCCATTTCAGACAGCATCCACAAGATCTAAAAGATCCACAAGCAAAAGATGCTCAACATGTGTGGCAGTTCCCAGTAGTTGGGTCAAACTATGCAAACACCATGTCATCAATGTAAAACAAGGAGCGTGTTCCTCCGAAAATGGCCTAGAAACATCCCAAAACACCCTTCGTATCTCCTCTTGAAGGTCACGCTTTGTTACCATGG
Organism: Symbiodinium kawagutii; assembly: GCA_009767595.1. NCBI lineage: Eukaryota > Dinophyceae > Suessiales > Symbiodiniaceae > Symbiodinium > Symbiodinium kawagutii. Next base: position 85,296 of record VSDK01015186.1, read on the forward strand.
CCTGACATGGCCCAAATTTTGAAGGTTTGCACACAATCAAATCAAAACTAATGAAGCCAGTGAGCAATGGATGATATGCAGTAATGTAGATATGATTTAGTAATTTCTTCTAACAATAACTCTTTATCACATATAACCCCTTCAAAATAACTCTTGACTTTCTCCAAAAATAACTCTTACCTTTATCAAAAAACTCTTAACTTTATCAAACATAACTCTTAGCTTTATCAAAAATGACACTTAACTTTATCAAGAATAACAATTAACTTTATCAAAAATAACTCCTAACTTTATCCAAAAACAATATTGACTGTATCCCAAAAGAGGGCCTAACTCAGTGCACATCAATGATCGGCAATGAACATCAGTGCGCATCAATGAACATCAGATCAGTCAAATTGCCTAATTGTTCTCCACAGAATGGTTCAAAAATGGTCCAAAAATGGTCCAAAAAAGGTGCTCCAGGAGAAGGAAAAAATGACTTTTAACTCCCAGACTTAAGGAGCTCAAAATGCTCATTTTTGGAGCCTGTTTGGGAGCCCAAAATTGGAGGTTTGGGAGCTCTTACAACTCCAAAACACTACTCTTACAGGCTCCAAAACATAGGTCTTACAGGGTCCAAAAATAACCCTTATAGGCTCCACAATATAGGTCTTACAGGCTCCAAACATATGCCTTCCCAGGCTGACATCTTGAGGATGAAGAAGGTACCCTAGTTCCTGTTAGAGGCAACGCATAAGATTTGATGGATGAACAGCGGGCAGAATGCCAGCGAATGCAAGGGCAGGAGATGGACAGAAAACTGTAAGACATAAAACAAGGTGGCGCATGAGGACAGCGCGATTCGCGCAAAAGGATCGACACGAATAAGCACCA
>VSDK01015186.1:91171-112833 GCA_009767595.1 Symbiodinium kawagutii
AGCGTTGACATCTGTAAACATAAAAAACATAAAAACATAGACAATGTCTTCCTCCTGAGTGATGTCCCCATGGCCTCCTCAGCGCTGCCAATGAAAAGTGCCTCTGGCCCTGAAAGATCGGTTCGATCTGCTCCCTCAATGTCCTCCGGACGAAGCTATCTCTTGCAACCGATCCATTAGAGAAACATAGAAATGAGATGATGAAATCAAAGGTTGAAATGTATACTTGACATCTCAAACAATCACACGAGGCTTCAATTTTTTCGGACACAAGAAAGGACTGCCTCCTGGTCAAAGGGAGCTGGGCTCAGCCAGGAACCTGCATGTTGCGTGGCTTAGAAAGATATGGAAAGCCAACATCACTCCACGGCTTCCACTTGTTCACCATCAACGCTTTGTGTTTTGCGAAAAGCAAACCGAAAGTCCGTTGCCTCGTGGCTGTGACTCATCGGGGACAGGAACTAAAGAAGCAGCAGGTGGTCCGGGGGGAAGGAGCGGTTCCTCAGATACTTTGGATTCGCCATCCTTCATGACATGTTCGAAGAAAATGAGAAGACCAAAGATGTCCAAAGACAAGAAACCACAGCCGTCGCAGCTTCGGAAGGCGCTGATTGATCCCGGCTGGTGACGTCAACTTCGCTTGGCGAATCTTGCCACGGCGGTGGACATGAAAATATGATGGAGTCCTTGGAAAAACATCACACACTGAAACACAGAGTCAAGGATGCTCCGTCCTGTTGATACCTTGGTCCATGATTGCTGATGCAAATATCACTGATGGTTGAAGTGCAAACAGCCTTACAGCCCAGTCTGATGGTCCTCCAAGGAGGTATCCTCCGCATCTGCATTTCGTGAATTTCGCCTAAGCTGCAAGGGTCAGGTGTGCTGGTCAAGCGGGGAAACACATGCTGTAAACTGACAGGCCACGTGGTCCGTTCCTAGCGGTTGTGAATCTAGATATACCATCCTAAGAGATATCTTGAGACCCAGCTCAACTCGGCCATCGAATGTCTGAAATGGTTTCTTTTCAAAAACGATCATATTAAGAACCTTTGGATGGGACTGGGCAAAACTTCTGCTCACGAGGTCCATTGGAATCTGAAACCAAGTCGAAATGGACATGAACGCAGGAAACCTACAAGTGCCATCCGTTCACGTCTGCGGAATGCCCGAAGGACATCTTATTGGAAAGACATGGTCTTGCATCCAAAAAGGTCGGAATAAGCAAGAAGGAAACCCAGTATTGTGGCAGAACCTGCATTCTAGTACATATTTCCTTCAAATCTCCTCAGAACCTGCATTCCTTCTGTCATCAGCCTCCTCGAAACTCTAGCATCTAGCAGCCCTGGGCCCGCGGCAGCTGCGTCGTACAGGCGTTCACCTCTGGCACTGATCGCGACATGTCAAGGTTCCCCAAGGATCGCTGGACATCCTGAAACCCGAGCCGCTGAACATAAATCATGGTATTTTCATGCTTCACTTTTCCGCATTCATGTCTCTACCACGCTCTCATCTCAGACTGGATCATGCATCCTAGAATGTGGGGTTCCTTTAACTTCATTTCTTTGCTTCCTTCTCTGAGCTGCCAAGACACAAACTGCCATTGCCTGTCGCAAATATCCCAAAAATAACTTGGTTTTGATGTCCTGCCTTGTATGTCACGTCAAAGTTTGTTCAAACATCAATACATTTTCATGTACAACATGATTTATACATTCATATCCTAAAATTTTTGTGTTCACTTTGCGTTGCCTTTCGCTCTTTGCGTGTGATGTTGCTGCTCATCCCAGGTTGTGCCTTCGAACAAGCTCGATGCTGAGCCTGACCAGCCCTCTAATAGAGACCCACAATTCTTCAACCATCCTTCAACGACAAGCTACATCAAGCTACTACTGGCGACAACAATGCGATTGGCAAACGTATCACTAGCTTGTTGGCTGTAAACGCATGTTGGCTTGTTGGCTGTGAACGAAGTCTCTCGCAAGGCTAAGCACATTGCAAATCACTCCAATAGAGCCATGTTCATGCAATGAGACTCCAGAATGATGCTTTTAAATTTCTTGCTATCTAAAGCGTCAAAAAATAAACAAACTGTAAAGACGCGCAACCACACACTCGCATTTCCAAAAACCTCAAAAAGCTTCTAGACTGACAAGTGAGCCTTCCACAAAGGGACTGAATGAACGAAACTGGCTAGTGAGGTGATGGCGCGCACGAAAACGCGCAGAACATAAGTGGAACCAAAACGGCCACAGTGCAGTGTTTCCGTGCTCGTGCAGATTTCTCGAATCAATACTTCATCACCATCAGGAGGTTCTCAAAACTCATGTGCACCTTCATTGTGGCAAATGATTTTGGCAAAGTCCAAAGGGTTCTTGGGGCATAGCAATGCTGGCATGGGATTGTAGAGAAACCTGGCGTGGAAGCAACTTCACACACAATTTTGAACTCACTGCGGTGAAACAACGAGCTGCATTGAATGCCCGTCCAGCATACAAGCCGTAATATGCCTCAAACTGCTCTTCGGACACAAATACAATACGAATGTTCTTGCTAGTTGGTGCCTTGTCGCAGGTGTTCCGCAGCAGAACCAGGATGTCCCCCGTGTCGCATGCTTTTTTGAACTCGTCTTCCAAAAGGGCTGCTGCCTGTCCATGCTTCATTTGCAAACACTCAGAGATGGTCACTTTCTTGCCATCAGAATTCACCTGTTCCAACATCACGAATGCATCAGCAGCTGGAGCCCCCTTAGCATTCAGAAGAAGGGTCGTCTTGTCAGTCATTGTAACCGTGATCTCCTTTCCATCCTGGACAGCCTTGCACTGGTGAGCCCGTAAGCCTTGAGATGGAGTGTTGTCATCAGAGTTTTTGAATGGCTTGGGATTGCCGCAGCACGAAGACCTCGATGTAGACTTAGCTTTGGCTGTTGCAAGCTTCAAATGTTTGTTTTTAATTCTCAAGTCTTTCAACGATTTGTTGATGATCGCCCCTCTGTGCAAAGATGCGATTGAGACTTCTTCTTCGTTGGTGAAAGCATGTGAACGCAACACCCTGAAGTTGGCATTGAAGAGCTCCCATTCCGTTCCATCCGTCGGAGCACCTTTCACGAAGCTGCTGTAGTCCATCAAGCGCCAAGACTGCAAATCATATGAAATGGTGTGTCTACTGAGCATCATGTGGAGCCAAATGTATGGCAAGTCAATGCGGTACTCTGTTTGGCCGGAGTTGTAGTTGAGGCGGATCAGCATCATCTTCTCTGGGTTCACATTTGCTATGGTGCTGCCTCTTGCAATCCACTTACCACATAGACTTGCACGCAGGATGCCCTTGATGTCAGAGTCATCAAAACTGCGTGAGTCTGACCGGCCAAACACTCCAGCATTCGGATACTTGTCAAAAAGATCGGCCATTACTGCACCCACAACAGCATCACCGGATGCAGACTCCATCTTTGTCAGTGCATTGACCAAGCACTCCAAAGCTCTGCCGTGACCACCCATGTCCATCACCAAGAGATGCTTCAAAGGATGATTTGGGATCTGATCCACTTTGTTCACGGTGACTTGTGTCACCCGTGGTAATTCAAGAAACCTGCGTGCCTGAGGACTGGTCGCAAGTCCATGGTCCATACTCTGCGTCGAAGTCACGCATCCGACCACAAAAGGAGCCTCTTTCTGGTTGATGAGTCGACAAACTTCTTGCATCACCTGATAAAAGGGCTCCTTCTTGCCATCCTCAACAGCACGCTGCGTAAATGCAGACAGGTTCTGCATTCCATCGATGCCGATGACAATAGTTGCACATTCCACCTCCTCCAATGCGAGCACGGCTCGTAGCACAGCCTCTGCGGTGAGATCCTTGGAGCATTGCGCGCGGAACTCGGCAAAATGTCTTGGAGCCTTGGCTTCTGCAAAGGCCGTTGCGTTTGCCTCCCTGAGTTGCCACAACATGCGGCATGCCACAAAACGCCGAGCGTTCACCTCCTCAGAAAGCCAATCTCCAGGCTGGGTGCCATTTTCGCAGGTAAGCAGAAAAGCCAATGGTTTCTGGTTGTATTTGAGGTTTTTGGCGCTTTTAAGACATTGCCCGACGAGGGATGGAAATTCTGCGAGGAATCTGGACTTGCCCTGACCGGGACCTGCAAAGACCAGGAACAAAGGATGCCTTTGCTTGTCGCTATCAACTCCCTTGTTATCATGAAGTGTCTGCACTGTCTCTTGCATGGCAGACAAGAGCTCATCTTTGCCGCAGTAGTCCCATTTTGCACCATCCGTGGCCAGCAACTTCTCAGCAATGCCAAAGTGCAGTGTCTGTCTGAGCAACTGACTGCACCAATCCTGAAAGAGGAATGCAAGAACAACAAGAAAGGAGCGGGAACAGGAAGTTTTCTTAATCATTCTTTCTTTTCCTTTGCGTTCCCTTGTCATTTCTGTCCGGGGGAAGTGCTTTTGCGCTTCCTTTGTTGCGACATGTTTCTTGCATTTCTTCTCTCTGTCGGAGGAAAATAAAAAACAAAACACAACACATCAAGAAAGAAAGGTTCACAAAAGAATGAAGACAACGAACAGAAGCAATAAAAGCAAGAAATGACAAGCAAAATAACAAAGAGAAGACACAAAAGAGCGCGACACAGCGGGAGAGAGGTGACAGGGAGACAATAGCAGAGACGGGACAAAGTCAAGAATCTCTCTCTCGTCCCTCTCTCTCTCTCTTTTATCTCTGTCTCGTCTTTCTCTCTGACTTGAGCTAGGGGTGGACGAAAGGTAGGAAAGGGTGCATGCGAAAGAAAATGATGTTGATGATGATGATGATGATGTTGATGAAGATGATGAAGATGAAACCGATGATGAAAATGATGATGAAGATGATGAAGATGATGAAGATGAACAACAATGATGAACATGATGATGAAGATGAAAAATATGATGAAAAAGATGATGAAAATGAAGAAGAAGAAGAAGATGATGATGATGATGATGATGATGAGGAGGAGGAGGAGGACGAGGATGAAGGTGAAGATGGATGATGGTCAGGATGATGGTGAGGATGATGGTGAGGATGATGGTGATGATAGATGATGGTGGTGATGATGAATGATGATGGATGATGATGGATGATGATGGATGATGTGAGTGAATGAGCGGCGGGAGGGGGGGCCCGACATTTAAAATCAAGACTAAATCCAAAAAACGTGGAAGATTGCACCGGTCCAGGCCCATTGCTATCGCAAAAGAAAACTCAGGTAGCTCACGCTACCTTTCGTGATAAGCCAAATGGAACGCAAAGCGCAAAGGCTTCCATGACTTGCGGATTGAACTTGGGGATCTGTTCAATCTTCCTGGAACTGGCTCTTCATCATTCTTTGCTGCTGAAATTCAAACAGATTGAACACAATAAAACAGACAATACATGTCCAGATTTGTTTAGCTGGCGCCTGTGAAGCTGTTACCAGCGTGGCAATAGGGCAACAGAAATGGTGTTATTCTCTCCGGGCCTGTGATGCAGTCGAGCCTGGATTCATATCAGGATAGAAAACGTAGAGGGGGTTTTCGTCATTGTCTCCACCATTCAGGTCAGCCAGTGACACACCCGGGCGAAGTGCTTCGGAGCCACCATCTTTCGCCTCTTCGCTCTGAAAAAGTTGAAGCATGTTCACTCCCTGTGCATCCAGCATTGGGTGAACTTCCTTCTTGACTGCCTTGCGCAAATCATCCACATCGTGCAACCCTGTGATATTGACCTTGATGGGTGTCACACCGCCTTTCACTTTGACCCATAGATACTTCTCACGTCGTGGAGACCTGCTCCTCTCTGCCATGGCGAGGCCGGGAGCACAAATCAAGCACCGTTGGAAGCCTTCTGCGAGAAGCGTTGTGCTTGTTTGTTTCCCAGTTCAGTGTGCTGTCTCCAGTGTGTCATGGAACTCAGCCCAAGAAATGCAGCACATCTAACTCTCAGAACAAAGACAATGCTTCAGAAAGCAAAACTACATCGTCTTGGTTTTTGCTGTGTGGATTTCACTACCAACTGCGCTCATTTGGTTGGTATGCTGCATGTAGTTGTGCGCGTTCACAGAAGAAACTACCGCAAATCGAAAATTGGCTTCAGCAAGCACGCTGCAATTGTCAGAGGCATTTCCTTCTACTTCAATTAGCAATCAGGACCATCACTAAAATATGAAAAACAAACAAACCCACAGGCGATGATGCCTGGAAAGTGTTCCAGTAAGTTCTGCAAATTTTCTTGAATGGCATCCACCTTACCATCTTCCTGAAGCCAAGTTGAATGATTGAAAATGTAATAAAGGTTCACTCCGGTCCGTTTGGAGTTGCGACGGCTTACACATATGAAAGAGATTCCACAGAAAAGAGTTCTGAGGTTTGCAAATATCTTTGAACTGGAATTGAACCAAAAACGTTGTGAATTGATTGTTTTCTCCTTTCATTATCATGGCCACCGTTTGAGTCGTTATCGTCTCCTTGGTCATATATGTCGTCACGATCACCATCGTCATCATCATCGTCATCATCATCATCATCATCATCATCATCATCATCATCGGACCGTGCATTGTTGCCACCCTACATTGGGCAGGAGGGCCTTGCAAGTGAAAAGAAGTATTCAGAAGTTTCTGGAAATGGGTAATCCTAGTTTCACTATTCCTTCGTAGACATATCAAAGAATGCGCAAATTTAGGAGGTGTTTGCTTAATTTTTTCTCCACGCTGCGGTAATGCCCTCTATCTAGTGTTTGAACAGTGAGGTTCAAACCAAAAAATTGGTTTCATGGGAATTGAAACGCTGGGGTGTACAAACTGCAAAACATGGTTGTTGATACGTGTATATATGAGGTTTGCATACAACCTGTGACTATCTGGGCGTATGGAATTGTTTCTTTTGCCGAATACGGTAGGTGTGATGTCATGCGTTGAAATGAATGGCATTGATTGTTTGTCTCAGGGTTATGACCTTGTCAGCTCCAAGCATAGCCATCTGCCATGATGTCGTGGCAATGTACGCAAAAAACGGTCGAACTCAAGCAGATCACGTCCAAAAAAATTTCCATTAGCGAAACACACTTAGAAAACAAATAGCTGTACAGATGCATTCTATAGAAATTCAATTCACGTGGGCTGCACAAAAAACTGCCCAAAACAGGAACGGCAAATAATTCTGTCCTGTGCAATTTTCTCCTTCCTCTGCAATCTTTGCCCAGTTCTTGCCCCTTGTCTTTGTCCACTTTTCCCAGATGTTTTCTAAAGCGTTGATTGTTTCAACATCAATCCGATTAGCGAATTTTGCCCTTTCAAACAATCCATGCATCTCACAATAATTGGCACTGCCAAGTAATTGTTGATTCTACGTCCAATATCTGTGGTCTGTCTGGCGCCGGTGTTTTGTTTTTTCAACGGGTTTTTTTTAACTCTGCTACCCTTTCTTGTTGTTTCTTCTTCACCATGTGTTTCTCCATCACTTTTGTGTTTTACAACATTTTTTCTAATTGTTCATTTTGTTTGTTTTTGTGTTTCCTTGTTCTCTTTCTCTTCATTCCGCCGTCGCGTCTGGTCTGTCCTTTTGGCCTTCTGGGACAAACACGAAGACAAAGTTGGGAACAAAGACTAGGAGCAAGGTACCAAGACCCTAAAGGTTGGGACCAGAGTGAGAACAAAGTTGGGAACAAAAGCAGCAGGAACAAAAGCGCCACAAGAATGGGAACCAAGTGGGATCAAAGTGGGAACAAGAACCCGCAAGTGGGACATGAATGTTGAAAGCGGGCAGAAAAATCCCAAAGTGGGACAAGATTTCAACCAAGTGGGATCAAAGTTGGAAGAAAAAGCCAAAAGTGGAACAAGAATGTGAACAAAATGGGATCAAAGTAGGAAGAAGAACCCAAATGTGGGACAAGAATGGGAACAAAGTGGGATCAAAGTGGGAACAAGAACCCGCAAGTGCGACAAGAATCAAACAAAGTGGGACCAAAGTGGGAAGACGAATCCAGAAGTGGGACAAGAATGGGAACAAAATGGGAAGGAAAACCCCTTAAGTGGGACAAGACTGGGAACAAAGTGGGATCAACGTGGGACGACGAATCCACAAGCGGGACAAGAATGAGAACAAAGTGGGATCAAAGTGGAAACAAGTGGGACAAGAATCAAAACAAAACGGGATCAAAGCGGGAAGACAAGTCCCGAAGTAGGAAATGAAGGGGGCCAAAGTGGGAAGGAAAACCCGCAAGTGGGACAAGAATGGGAACAAAGTGGACCAAAGCGGGAAGAAAAACCCAAAAGCGGGACAAGAATTTGAACATGTGGGCCCAAAAGTCCAACAAAAATGCGCACAAATATAATCAAAGTGGGAAAAAAAGGAACCAAGTGGGATCAAAGTGGGAAGACGAAGCTAAAAGTGGGACAAGAATGGGAACAAAGTGGGAAAACGAATCCGCAAGTGGGACAAGTATGAGAACAAAGTGGGATCAAAGTGGGAAGGAAGAAGAAGCCAAAAGCGGGACAAGAATCGGGACAAAGCGGGATCAAAGTGGGAAGAGAACCCAAAAGTGGGACAAGAAAGGGAACAAAGCCACAAGAAGAATTTAAAAATGCGACAAGAGTGAGAACCGAGTGGGACCAAAGTGGAAAGAAGATACCAAAAGTCGGACAAAAATAGGAACAAAGGGGGATCAACGTGGGGGCAAGAACACGAACCCGGGACAAGAATCGAAACAAAGTGGGATCCAAGTGGGAACAAGAACCCAAAAGTGGGACAGAAATGGGAACAAAGTGAAAGGTGGGAAGAAAAAACCCAAAAGTGGGACCAGAATGGGAACAAAGCGGGACGCAAAAGTGGGACAAGAATGGGGAACAAGTCGAATCAAAGTGGGAACAAGAAGCCAAAAAAGTCACAAGAATGTGAGCAAAGCAAGATCAAAGTGGGAAGCCGAACCCAGAAGTGGGACAAGAATGGGAACAAAGTGGGATCAAAGTAAGAAGAAGAAGCCAAACGCGGGACAAAAATGGGAACAAAGTTGGGCCAAAGTGGGACCAAAGTGAGAACAATAACTTGAAAATAGGACAAAAATGGGAACAAAGCGGGATCAAAGTGGGAAGAAGAACCCGAAAGTAAGACAAGAATGGGAACAAAGTGGGATCAAAGTGGGATCAAAGTGGGAAAAAAATCGAGAAAATGCAAAGTGGGAACAAGAACTCAGAAGTGGGACAAGAATGGAAACAAAGTGGGTTGTTGCGGGCAAAAGTGGACAAGACTGTGAGCCAACCGGGATCAAAGTGGGGGCCAGAGCCCAAAAGCGGACAAGGAAAGTGAACGGAGTCGGATCAAAGCGGGAAGAAGAATCCAAGAGGGGGACAAGAATGGGAACAGAGTCGGACGAAAGTAGGGACAAGAACCCCAAAGTAGGACAAGAATGAGAACAAAGTGGGATCCAAGCGGTAAGAAAAAACCAAAAGCGGGACAAGAATAGGAACTAAGAGAAGAACCCCAAAGTTGGACGGAACCCAGCGGGGCCAAAGTGGCCCAAAAGCGGGACTGGGATCAAAGCGGCACCAAGAACCCACGTGGGACGAGGTTGGGAACAAAGCGGGAACAAAGCGGGATCAAAATGGACCCCGAAGTGGCACAAGAATGGGAACAAGAACCCCACAGTGGGAACAAAGTGGGAACAAAGTAGGAACAAGAACCCCAAAGTGGGAACTAATTGGGAACAAAATGGGAACAAGAACCCCAAAGTGGGACAGGGAACAAAGTGGGAACAAAGTGGGGACAAAGTGGGGGTTTGGAGACGCTGAAACGGTAGCTGCGCACATGGAATGGGAAAGCGGGGTCAAAGCGGGACGAAGAACCCACAAGTGGGACAAGAATGGGAACAAAGCGGGCCCAAAAGTCTGACAAGAATCGGAACAAACTAGGATCAAAATGGGAAGAAGAACCCGAAAGTTGGACAAGAATGTGAACAAAGTGGGATCAAAGTGGGAAGAAGAAACCAAAAATGGGACAAGAATGTTCACAGCGGGCAGAAGAATCTCAAAGTCGGACAAGAATGGGAAACAAGTGGGACCAAGGGAAGAAGAGCAAAAAAGTTGGACAAGAGGCGGAACCGAGTGGGATCAAAGCGGGAAGAAGAACCCATTGTTTTGCCACCCAAACACACCAACGGCCTGCCAGATGAAATCTGCACCATAACACCTTTAGTCATTAAAAATTAAAATTGCCCTATCCATCGGAAACTAAAATCAAAAATATGCACATATGAAAAAATCTTCTTAAAGAAAAATTCACTGGCAACGCGAAGCTGTGAAAGTACAACACTGTGTCAGTCTCTGCAGCAGCACTCTTAGTTAATTCCTTCTTCTGATTTTGTCGGTAAATTGGCAATCCGTTCAGGCTCCGCGCTCGGAGGGATGGAAAAAGAAAAGATGAGTAGAAGATACACCTGCACACAGGTGAGAAAGTCCGCATTCGGACGGAGAAAGAAAGCGCATACGGTAAAACGAAAGAGAAAAGGGGGAACAGGGAGGGCGGGCAAATTTGAACATACATGGCGTGAAAACGCGAAACCCACCCACCACGCTTAAGAGGAAAGGACATGAGAGAGAGGCATTCTCCGTTAACACTCACAAACGTGGGAAACATGCACTCTAATGACAACCAAAATTAGAAAAACATGTCACTTTAAAAAGGCAAACATCACATGCACACATGTGAGACTGCTTCACAACTCAGTGAACTCACCGAGAAAAAACACAAAGGTGAAAACGGCCGTTGGTGAAAGCGTTGCTTTGCGCAAGTTTAACACAAACATTTTACACGCAAAGCAACACAACGTTGGAGAGGAGAAATAAAGGGTTATCACCAAAGTCGTGTTGAAAACACCACTTATTTCACCACCCAAACACACCAACGGCCTGCCAGATGAAATCTGCACCATAACACCTTTAGTCATTAAAAATTAAAATTGCCATATCCATCGGAAACTAAAAATCAAAAATATTACGTGATTCCTGTCTCCGCATTAGCCAGGGCTCTTGTTTTGCAAGCAGCTTATGACAAGCTGAGTAGGTTCAAAGAAGGATGGTGACATGTCACGAAGTTTCTCAGTGACTTGTCGGGCATTCGAAAAAGAAGACCCCATCCGACCCCGCTTTGCGAGAATGGAGGTGGTGGGGATGGAGGAGGTGTATCTTGAGAGTGATGGTTGCGGCCATTCATGCGGCCATTCATGCTCCAACCCATCATTTATGCGCACGCACTTTCCATGATTCCTGTCTCCGCATTAGCCAGGGCTCTTGTTTTGCAAGCAGCTTATGACAAGCTGAGTAGGTTCAAAGAAGGATGGCGACATGTCACGAAGTTTCTCAGTGACTTGTCGGGCATTCGAAAAGGAAGACCCCATCCGACCCCTATCCACCTGCATGAGTGCCCTGAAAAAAAGAAAAATTAGGCGATAAGGAGAAGTTGTTGAGCTACAGCTTTACATAGATCATCGGGGTATGGTTGTGCTCGTCTAGTCATCCACACCCCTTGTGAATCAGTTCCAAACAAAATGATGCGCTTTCGCCCTGAGAATCCACATCTGGCGTTTTCACAGTGGCAAACCTTGAAAATGCCTGGGAGTGAGCTAAAATTCCAATGTAGAAAACCGGTAGCCTTTCTCCAAGGAGTCTTGAATGCACAAAAATCGCAGCGACCAAACTTTGCTCCTCGGGACAAAAGTTCTTGAAATTGCTTTGTAAGCCAAATTCGGGAAGAAAAAGGATTCTCAATCACAAAGGTGATGCCCAGCTGAATGCATAAGAGAGCAAAGAAAGCATTGATTTCCATGAGTTTGTTGCCAGTGTAAATTTTTTCGCTATCCCTTGCACCCATTCCTGCATGGCCCATCAAGTTTTCTCGATCATCTCGAAGTGGCAAAGGGCCCCCCTCAAGCTTTCGAGCTCTAGACCACGATGAATAAGGTGTTCCCAACCAGACCAGCGCGATGAGATGTGAATGGGATCTAAGGAAATCCGCAATGTTTTTGACCACCTGAGGGTTCAAGAGATCACAACCATCATTGTAACCTACATCATATGCCTTTGCCATGAAACCCACAGCCGCGCATGCTTTCGAGAGGCCTGCGCAACCACTAAAGAGCTCGACAACGATCTTCTTGCGCTTGCCCACACTGGAGGCTATCGCAGGAAAAATTTTGGGGCCTCGCTTTGGAACGTGGCTTCCACCCTCAAGCAATGTTTTTGCAGCTTCATGGGCAACATGTGGAAAAATTGACTGATCCGGGCATGAGCTTCATAGCATCGTACGCTGTTGTCTGATGCCCATCTGCCTCTTTGCTTGATTTCTGGCAAACTTCGGAGCTTCGCATATCTGTCGTGGCTTGGGCCGGCATGCCTTAGTTGATAGAGCACTCCATGCCTTACGCCCAGCTCTAAACTGATCAAAGTCTGCCGCCAGTCCTTCGCTAGCTGGTCGTAGGTGATGTCTAGGACATAGACAGGATGGCTGTCCATTTTCTGCAACACACTGCCCAACCAAGGCATGAGGGGGCTGTCTAGGAGGATGGACTCGTCGCTCAACCCGACTTTGGACTGTTGACTTGGATGAATGCGCAGAGAGAAATGCTGAGAACCTGGCAATGGAGGCGCCAAGTCTTGTCTTTGTACATCCAACGCTTCGCCTGGTCTCATGTAGCTGGTGAACATGAGTAGCACGGCCGCGGCTGACACTCGCTTTCGTCTTTTCAGCAGATCCATGACCATTGCCATAATCAGCATCCATGGTAGAGGAGGGCGTGTCTGCTGAGGCTCTAACTTTCCCCAGCCCTGCAAGGCCCTTCTTGTTCTTACCATGGTCTGTTTTTGAGCAATTTCTGGGAAGGAGTCCAGAATGGCGGCAAAGGTTTTTGTCCCGTCTTGCAGGTCGAAGCCGAGCTCGAACATGTTGTTCACAAACTTGCAACAAGTTGAGTCCAAGTTGATGACTCCTTTCAAGCTCAGCCTCTTTGATTTGGCAAAAGTTCGAAGCTCCTGAATGCGACGCTGGTAGTCTAAGGCCACAGGCTGGGAGACTGCCACCATCTCTAAGGGAGTTTGACCTTTGAACCTTGGCTTGTCTGTTCGGATTTGTACCTTGCTCAAGCGACTCTGGATCTTCTGTTCCCTGGTCTGCCCTAGGGCATCCCGCTTTTGACGTTTCCTTGTTCCTCCGCCACTCTGTGAAATCGTCTGGCTTCGCAGAATGGGTTCTTCCCAGGGAGATTGCCTCGTCATTGAAACATGCTCCTTGGATTTGTTTCTTCCTCTTTTCTTGATAGGATCGGCTAACAGCATCTTTACCACGCAAATGCTCCCACTGTCTGGAACTTCTGTCAGCTACGTTCAACTCACTGGGAATCCATCGGACTGCTGGCTGGCTGTTGGTCGCTAACAAAAACGCTGCTATCCGTCTGCTGACCCTAAGCATAGCAAAGTTGTTGGACCTTCCCTTACCAGCCAAAAGAGCCACAGCCAAATTGTCTGAGAAATGAAGGTGACGCCTTTCAAACTCTGCTACTGACCGAAACTTGTGCCTCAAAGATGCAACTACCGCTCTACCTTCTAGTAAAGTGATATGTTCCGGCTTTTCCATACGCACTGCAAAAACATCCTGCCATAAAGCTTCATGCAAAATATCATGACGAACTTCAGGAAATTGTTCATTCAGCTCGAAAGGATCTTGTTTTTGGATCTCTAGCGGTTTCACGGTTTCTGGGTCTGAGAATGGATCCTTTGGCTTCAGAGCAGCAACTCTTGGATTGACTGGGACCTTACTCTTGAATCTCCAACTTTCTTTGATACTGCCCTTGTTGTGTCAAGCAACACTGTCACCAACGCCCCTACCTCTTTGAGGTTTTCCTTGCAACAAAAGCGAATGCACTTTTCTTTTTACTTTGGGTAGAGGTGTTGCCTCTCTTTCACAAAAGTTAGTGGTTGTGCGTGTGTTTTGTGAAACCACGGTTTTTGATAACCCTCTTAGTGAGCGTTAACCATGTCCTTCCCCGCTGTTCTGCTCAAGTGGCGGGCGGGTGGGTTTTGTGCGTTTTTCGACGCCACGCATATTTGTTTTTGCAGAAGGGGGTGACGATATGGACTTTGAATTTATAGCTCGCGATGTAGAGTTCTTCGATCCTCCTTTGCAAAATAATACTGACGTGAACATCAAGCAGAACGCTGCGCCAACTCCTGTGGGCGATGTCGAGCCCACTTCGCTTATTGCCTTGGATGAACCCTCAGGGAATGACCCTCTTCCAGAGGACAATGTGGAGTCAGTCGTTCTTATGCATGAATCACGGTCAGTTGCAGACGTTTCATCAGTCACTGCAGATACCTTTGATTCGGTAATACAGGATGCACATTTTCAGAACAGCCGTGGACATCATCAGAAGCTACCACGGGAGTCTGGAATTTTTGCATCGATATTTGGTGACAAAGCATCTGCTTTAAATAATGTTGCGAGCGTTTGTCCTGTTCCTCCTGACCAGCCACAGGTTTCCTCAACTCAAGGCCTCAGTGTTGACGGACCGGTCAGCGCCTCTGTAGCTGTGCTGAAGCGACAGAAAGTCGACGCAATTTTTGTTGGCGCAATCAAATCAAAGAGTGATCGCGATTACTATGCAGTAGCTGATGAACTGTGGAGTCGCGCCTTGAAGAAGCGGGAAACTATTTTGGCATGTACAAATTATTCAGGTGTTGTTGGAGAAGCAGTTCAAACCGCGCTCTCAAACTTTGATGAACCTGCTGCGTTGATTAGGGATGTGATGGGCAACAAGTCCCCCCGGACAATAAACAAACGCGCTTCCACCATGTTGGCTCTTTTCGCCTGGATGGACCGCTGCAAGCTTGAGTTGTGGCCGCTTAGACCTGAGCACATTTCTGCATATGATACAAGCACTGTTCCTACAGGCAAGGGCAGCACTAAAGGTCGATCACTCATGGAAGCACTTCGTTTTTGCAAACATGTCAAGAAGCTTGATGGTTTAGACCCTATTTTGGACAATCCAATTTTGAGTGGCAGAGTGCAGCGTATGGACGCAGCCCGTGACACTGTGAAGCAGGGAAGACCGCTAACGTGCGATGAAGTCCGACACTTAGAGAATTTTCTTTCAGAAGATCACAATACCTGGGATAAGTACTATGTCGGTTGCATACTCTATGCTATCTTCAGTCGGTCACGTTGGTCTGACTTTGCATCGGTTGATGAACTGGAGCTGGATGTTTCACAGACAGAACTTGGACCTTATGGCTTCATTGAAGGATGTACTCGGGTTCATAAAACCGGCGGCGCTGCTCTTAAGCGCGCAAAACAGATGCCTTTGGTCGCTCCAATCCATGGGATCACCGCCAAGCCGTGGGCACTTCTCTGGTTTGAAGTATTGAAGGAACTGGATTTTCCATTCAATGAGCGGCCTGTTGGTGCAGTGTGTCGTGCCCCCGTCACTGGCAAGCTTGGACTGTGCGCCTTGTCCTCAGAAGAGATTTCAAACTTTGCAAACCAGTGCTTGTCGCTGGATGGCAACAAGCAAGTGAGCAGTCATTGTTTCAAAGCCACCACGTTGACATGGAGTTCAAAGTATGGTTTGGAAGAAAGTGCGAGGATTTTGTTAAGCCATCATGAGCTGCCTTCGAAGAGCTTAGCCTGTCACTCGCGCGATATGCTGAGCAGGCCTTTGGCATTGTATCAGGGTATGCTGAAGAACATCAGAGACGGTTGCTTTTTGCCCGATGAAAGCAGGTCGGGACGAGTTCTACAAGAAACCCAGCCGACTGCCGAACCACATGTGGATGAGCTGAATCCTGATCACCCTGATGATGTTTATCCTAGCCCTTCTCACGCACCTTCTTCAAAGAATTGGGAATTTCCTGAGAAACCTGCGCTAGCCGCTAACGATGAAGATCAACGAGGCAGCGCTGATGTGCCCAGCTGGCGTGAGCGTGAGGAGTCGCCCCTTCGAGAGCAGCTTTTTCACGTCGGTGACACATGGGGCTCGTTGCGGAGTGGAGATCACCTTTGGTCAGAGAGCTTTCACCCTCGTGAAGACGAAGGCGACGGGGACGATTCCAACGTTGAAGCAAACGATTCCTCAAGTGACTCTTCAGGGAGCTCAAGTGCACATGAGGAGCAACTCCAGCGGAAACACGGTGACAGAATGGTTGACCTGGACTTGAGCGAACCTTTGTATCAGCATCACAAAAGCAGAGTTCTCCATCGACCTAACAAAGCCGAGGGCTCGCTGGCTTGTGGTAGACGCATTGGGGATGGCTACACTTACCTGCCTCAAGGTTCCACTTTCCAATGGCCGAGGTGCTCGCTGTGTTTCAGAATTTCAAGGGCGAAGTCATAACAACTGTGCCAGCATTGGCGGATGCGTTTGATCGTGCCCGAGCTGCCCGAAGCATCGCTGCAAAAGCGGCAGGTGGCGCATCAAATGATGCATCAAGTCTCACACGAATGGAACAGAATCCGTTGAAAAATCGCCCAATGGGGGGAGGGCAGTGGTGTGATGTCAACAGAAAATGATGCCCACGCGAATGCGCCATGGCTTGCAGTGCAAGTGGTGTTATGTGTGCTTGTGAGCGAATGCGCCACAGCTATGCCTCAATTGCCACCGTGAATGCACGTTGTGGTTCAAGCTGTACTGAATGCAGTAACACAGCATTTCATGTATGTCATGTCACATCACTGCCCTATATGAGCTGGATGGTTTTCATGTTTACATGCATTTCTGAGTTGGAACACCCGTCGGCGCAATGGCTAGCAACACTCTGCTCGACTCCACGGCGACCTTCGAGATGCAGGCACAACGTGCTGGGCTCAGCGATGTTTGGATACAAGCTTTCAAAAACAATCAGATGGGGTCGCTGGGCAGCCTAGCATATGCTATTACAACTCCGGGCACATCTCCCACGACTGCAGAAGTTACAGCCTTTATGGACCACATCAGACAGGGAGTCGTGCCCACCTTGCTCGAACTCACACAGCAGTCAAGAGGCTTGTGTTTGAAGCACAGACATTGACTATTGCAAGCCTGCGATCGACTGTGCAGTCGCCTGAGGACAGTACAGTGCGAAAAATTGCACCAGCAGAGAGGACGGCAAGGTTGGAAGCTCAGCGCAACAGATTGCAAGGGCTTGATCTGACGGGGCCGCTTGAGCCCAGCCACTGGCTGTACGATCAGTTTTCCGCCATGTTGGAGCTGGGAGAGATCAAGTACATCGCGCCGAACAAGTGCATGACACGTCAGCAAGAGATTGCTGGCGAAAACCCTGATAAGCAGATCAAGCTCGACGAAAACAAGAGCAGCCTTGTGGTCAAGGAGCACCCCAAGGAGAACGAGACGGATGTTGCCAGTGATTTGGCTTTATTCGCAACTTGAGTGGCGTGGCAAGCGATGGAAGCGTACGAGCCGACATAGGTTGATCAAAGCCACCTGAAGAAAGGGGAGCAGCCGGACTGGTATCCTGCATGGAAGGTCGCGTTGCCAAACTGGCAGGACGGTGATCAACACGTACAGGAACGGCTAATAGTGTTACCATGTCATGTACCCCCAGCTCCAAGCCATGAAACGGAAGAGACTAGAAAAAAACAGCCTGCTAGACCAAAGGTACCGGCAGATCGCCAAATACATCCACATTCATTCGATTGGGGCCCTCACTTTAGATTAACCTTTGTTGATTCTTCAAAGAGACCTCCACACGGTGTTTGGCAAGCAAGATGCTTGTACCACAAGCTCAATGCCAACACTGGTTGCAAGCGCTCCATGAGTCTTAGCGACAGTGCAGATTCAAAGGATATTTGCAAGAGATTGTTGATGGGTTGGTGCCTTGAAGCCCCTCTTCATGAAACCAAACGATCGCATGCCGCGGTGCCACTACACGTGGAAAATGTCCTAGAAGAAGAAATCTTGAATAGCCGATTGACTGTTCTGCCAAACCCACCAGCAGTGGTAAGGACTGATGAAGAGATTCAAGCAGAAGCTGAAAGTGTCACAGAACCTGTGCCAAAAAAAGGTAAAGCCAGTGGAGATGGCGCTAAAGGAAAAAGCAAAGCCGAAAGAGAAACCAAAAGAGAAATCAAAGGGCAGTGGGTCTGCCAAAGGCAAACCCAAACCGAAATCAGAGGCAGTGGCTAAAGAGTCTGCTGAAGCAGGCAGTTCTTCGTCTAGCTCCTCATCATCATCCAGTTCATCAGACTCAGACTCTAGCTCCTCCAGCTCGTGATGATGTGATCCTTAAGGGAACAAAAGAAATCGCATGCCGGGTCATTTTTCTGTTCAACATCTGGATGCCATGACATGTAGATGTGCTCCGTCGGTGCGCCGCTGTGTTTTTGATTTGGTTGTTTGCAAAATCTGAAGGGTTATCTTTTGATTGAGCTCATTTGAATTCGAAGAGACCTAGTGGTTGGGTTGATGTCTATGTGAAGACTTTCGGTTCAAAGCCGCGGCAGTGAAGTTTCCTTCTTTGCTCATATGAGCCGGCGGTCAAAGTCAAAGTCTTGCCGGTCATGGCAATCTTTTGGGCGGCGTGAAAAGGCTCAAGAACGGCGTCTTTGGAAGTCCCAAGATTGGCGCCCAGATGATGGGCATTCGTGGAAGCCAGCCTGGATGTCCAAGAGAGCTCAAGGTGTACCCAGGGGTAAAAGACGTTCAGCTGCTGCACGCCAGTTCCGTGCATTGCGAGGTGCTTGCAAGCGGGCGTTTCTTTGCAAGAAGTCAGCAAAGCTTGAAGTTGAAGCTGGCCGTGAAGGTGTCAATGATGAGATCGAAGATTGCTCTGACTCAGATGCTGTGTCACACGTGTCCATTGTGGCCACAACGCATGTCAGCTCAAAATCTGATCTTGATGCGGACGACATTGTCATCACTCCCAAGATGCAGGCGTACATCCATGCCACTGCATGCGAAGTTGCAAAGAAGTGCGCGGGTAGTTCCGCATCGGCGCACGCGGGAAGCTCCGCAGATGCAGCACCAGCTGGGCACAAGGATTTGATTGCGGGTAGCTCCGCTGCAAAGAAGAAGAAGAAGAAAACCGCTGTGCAGTTCGCAAGGAAGACAAGGCTGACTTGGATTTGAAGATGAATCCCCAACGGAAGCGGCCTCAGTCTCAGTCTTTGAAGAAGGCTCCAGTTGGCGCGGTGTTCATTGAGAATTGCCAGGCCTTGCCCACACCTCCTTTGAAGCGTAGCAAGGCAGCAAGCTTTGAGGGTGTGGACTTGAGCTCATGGGAGTGGGTGGCCTCACCATCACGCGTTTCTTCTTCCTCATCGGATTCTGAATCGGAGTCGTCCAGTTCTGATGAAATTTGAAGTAGTAAGGATGGTTCAAGATCAGCCAAGCTTGGAAAGCTTTGACGTATAGTATCTTTATGATTGAGCCACATCCTGTGGACTTTTGGTGCGCTGAACTTAGCAAGATGCTTTCAGACTTTCAGGTCAGCAAAAAGATTCCGTGAGCTGTTTGGGACACAGCGGCTTTAACCAACAACTTTGCAGCTGATGAACAAAACTTACTCCCTTTATGCCTTTTTATTGGGAGAGTTTGGCTCCAAAGGCCAACATGTGATGAAAATGCTGTAATCTTCTTAAGCATGCCTTCTTGGGTGCGTACAGCTGCTTTGGCATGTTGTTCGGACATGGTTCGGATGTGGCTCGGTTACTTTCTGGCTGTTCAGACGTGGTTCGGACGAGGTTCAGACGTGGTTCGGACGTGGTTCGGACATGGTTCGGACATGGTTCGGATGTGGCTCGGGTTCACTTGGGTTATGCTGCCAAATGCTCTTTCAGTGTTTTACAATTCTTTGAAGAATTGGCTTTAATTTTGGATAATTTTGGTGAAATGTTTCAAAAAAGTTGCAATTTCTTTCCAAGTACCATTCATTTAGCATGCTTGCAAGTTTCTTCATGGTGAATGATCATTTCTTCTTTTTTACGAGAACCTTTTTGGCGTTGGTGGCTCCAAGGTTGAGGAAAAGGGCTTTCCATACTTCAACCATGCTCCAAGAAGAAATTGGGATGAGTTTGACAGCACTTGCACAGGCAAAGGGATGAGTTGTTTCCATCCTTCGTATTTCCCCTTCTTTCCACAGGGCATGAGATCCAAGTGCTGGTTTGTGAAATGGGTTTGGCTGCTTGGCTGCTAGTAGGCTACCAACAAAGGCTGTTCAGACTTAAAATCAAGTGTGCACATTCAGCGCACATCAGGAATCTTTACGCACGCCCTTGATTGTAAATGCTCTTGGCCTCTTTTGGAAGTTTGGATTTTTAGATCCAAACACATGTCAAGTTACGATGTTTTGTTTTTCTTTTTGCCGCTGCTAAATTCAACCTAGACAAAGACTCTTGCGCCCCTCTCTCACAACTGGCCAATCAGCGTTGGCTACAGGTTGCTGCAGAGGTTCGCTTTTGGCGTTTTGCTTCATGGAAATTGCACATGCAAGCTCACAAGGGATGAACACACAAGGGCTTTCTCCAGATTTGCGTTGCTCAGCCAGCAAAGACAGACACCTGTTTCTTTGCTAGTCTTCTAAAGTCCCAACTTGCTAATTGATGTGTGCGCTTGCTGCTGGTTTTGACTTGCGCTTTCTGCATGTTTGCTGGCTCTGAGCGCATGGCTCTTTGTGTGCCTGTGTGGGGTGAGCTGAGGCCAATCACATCGGCATTTTGAAAGATGTTGATTTTTGCAGGAATTTGCATTTATAAAAAATGAAAGGATATTATCGATCGCACACAGCGCTGCGGAGCGCTGTTTTGCTTGAGCCAAAAGTAGCGTGGTACAACCGTGTTGGCTGTGGGTAAATATGGACTGTACATGTCTTCACTCCTCCTCTCTTGAAGAGTGATCTCTATACACTCGCAAAGAGTAACCCTCAGATCTCAGTTCTTCTTCGACCTGAGGTAGCGGAGTCTGGCCAGGGGCCTTCACTTCAGTAGATTCAGCTGGCCCTTGCTCCTCTTGTTCAGATACTCGTAGCCTGACTTCAGCATCGTCTGGCGCATTTGCGTTCCAGGCACCGACTTGGTCAGTACATCGGAGTTATTGCTTTTGCCTGGCACATGCCCAACTCGCAGGTGGGACTCGGCAACGCGCTCTTGGAGCCAAAGGTACCTAGTCTGGATATGGCGGGCTTTGCCCAGGCCAACCCTGTTGACTGTACCCTTTGCGGCAGTTGAGTCTGACTCAACATGCACTGCCGCTTCGAGGCCGTAGTCCTTCAGCAGTGATTGCAGACCTAAGCCTACACTGCCACCTTTCACGAGTCCATAATACTCTGACTCTCCAGTGCTGAGTGCAATGGTGGATTGCACATTTGAACTATGCTTCAGCACGTGCCTACCATAGTAAGCTATCATCCCCGTGGTTGACTTACGGGTAACAGTGTCACCAGCGTGGTCACTGTCCACTTGGATGGTAAGCTTGTTTGGTGTTTTCTGATGCCGAAACACTTGGGCAATGTCGGGGTATCTCAACAGATAGCGGATCAACCGCTTAAGATCTGTGAGACTTGCCTCTGTCGGCTGAACCAGCTGGCGAGCAAGGTTCTTTACCGCATGCCCTATGTCAGGTCTATCTTGAGCAAGATATGCTGCACGCATTACTGCGGAGCGGAACTTGCTTGCTTC
>VSDK01015186.1:119211-150665 GCA_009767595.1 Symbiodinium kawagutii
TGAAGCAGCCGCTCGGTCTACCTCCTCCTCCTCCTCTTCCGAGGAGCTGAGTGTCACCTCTCGGACCCTTCCGTGGCCCAAATCTCTTTTCCTCCTTTCGTAGTCAGCCTCTGATTCACCAGGCTTCCGCGCTACCATGAAAGGATATTATCGATCGCACACAGCGCTGCGGAGCGCTGTTTTGCTTGAGCCAAAAGTAGCGTGGTACAACCGTGTTGGCTGTGGGTAAATATGGACTGTACATGTCTTCAAAAAAATGTATATATAAATATTTTTCTAAATATCCCTATCGATCTTTACATGTAACATGTTTGCAATTCAAATAGAATATGATCATGCAAGCCTTGACGAGATCCACAAGGCTACACATTCAAGCACAATTAAGCTCAAAAGATCACAGAACCATAAGCACTTCATCCATGTTTTCGCAAGCGCCAATGTCCTTGGCATTGGCCGTTGATGGAGATGCATCTGATCGTGTTGAATCCTACTCGCCAGAGTCGGATCAGAAGAAGCCTTCCAGTCAGAAATTCGCCTTGCCACGCCCATCTGGCCTTGAATGACAGACTCCCAGGCCCTGCAAGTGCACATGAGAGCATCATGTGGCCAAGGCGAGTGTGGGAAAGTTTGGAGGTGCAGGGCAAGCGATTCTTCGATCAGGATTTCGCTGCCATCGGCCGACAGCGTTTGTTCTCTGGCCTTCTGATGACAACTGACTATAGTGGCAGTGGATCCCCAGAGGAAGCTTTCAACCTGATTCTTGAAGTCAATGGTGAGAATATCCCAGAAAACATGATCCATGCATGCCTCCGTGCTGGAGACCAAGCTTCTCATTGCAGGGACATCTTGATGCATCACAAAGGCTGCTTTCAGCCCAGGTGTGTGCATGGGGACATCTTGGAGCGGTGTAGTCTCCGAAGCCAAGACAAGATGAAGAAGGTGTTAGCTGATCACTTTGAATGTGCGAAATTGGAATCTAAGCGTGTGAAGCGTTCCATTGCGTTTGCTGACTTCGGCTATCGCGCAGCGAAGTCTATTTCCAAGTTCATGCTCGATGTTGATGGTGTTTGCCCACGATCCATAGAAGCTCATCGCGATGTCCACGGCCAGAAGTGCCCAGTCATTCCAAGGAAGCCTCTTGGATTCTCTGGTTTGCGCTGGCACTTCGCTGGAATAAACTGCTACGATTGGAACACTATGGGCTTCCAATATCTCTGGCTCGGACAAGGTACAAAACCATTCAAGCAATGGTTGAGGGAGCGGTTGTTGGCCTTGGAGGATGTCCTCGTCGTAGAGTGCGTTTGGGGATTTGATTCAGACAAAACTGCAGAATTTCTCGAGGAATATTATTCAATGACAGTGCTTCGGATTTCTCCGACTTTGTTTGGAGAGCCAGTGGAAAGACAAAGGAAGTACATGCTTCTCTTGAAAAAGGACAAGCTCGCTTGGCTGGAATGTGTGGCACTGGATGTTCAACAAGCCTTCGACCGATTGTTTGCAAGGGCAATCCGCATGCTTGGAGAGCAGAAATTTCGTTCGCCCAAAGTGGATACCGTGCACCATTTGGCCAGCCAGATTGAAAAAAGACGCATGCCTGCTTGCAGCAGAACTGGCAAGCCATGGAGTTTCTTCCAAGTGGCCAGCAAAGCAGTTCAAAGAAGCATCAATGACCATGAGCGTGCTTTGTGTAACCGGTGTGGAACCAACACCCCAAAAGAGGCTTGGATAGCAAATCTAGCGCAGAATGCAGATTACATGCCAGCAACTCAATACTTTGTCCCAGCACTGCTCAGATCTTCGAGACTTTGGCTTTGTGGCCGCAAACGGTGGCCGCTAACCATGGAGCTCTTTGAATTGCAGGGCTTTCAAGATGAGGCGTGTATCACAACAGGTTGGGGCTCTTGGTTTGGCAACTCACTCAACTTTCTGCTTTAGATGGTTACCTAGTGAGTGGAATCCTGCGGACGGACCGTCACGTGGCTCGAGATACCCGTCCGAGCCACACCAGCCGGCTTCAAATGCGATGCCGATAATTGTAATGACGTTGAATGAAAGTGTAGGTTTCACCGAAAATGGACAACGATTCACGCCTCCCCAAACCGATGAAGGTTGCATGCCCTATCACCTTTTCAAGCTGTCGCCCAGTGCAAGTTCCTAATTGCAAAAGTCTTTCCATGGCCAATCGAACTCGCCAAACTCGGCGGCGCAAGGGACGGAGCTCGGTCTTATTGAACTCCCATCCCAGCACCTTGATGTTGCCATCTGCCTTCTCCTCCTCGTGGACCACCAATCCATGGTCTCTCAAAGCTTTGGCTCCCGAGGCAGCAAGCTGTGTTACCCGTTCTTCCGAAGTACCCAGCACAACAAAGTTGTCCACATACTCCAAATGCATGAGCTCTCCAGAAGGTACCACCGCTTTGTCCTCGATGCAGGTTGAACGATCGGCTCCAGCTTCCAGCACAATGTGTTGGTGTATAGTTTGGCACCACCACAATGCATGTGCCCAACCCATCGGCAGGACGGCCAGTCTAGGATATAGCCGCGTGTTGTGAGCAATAGGTTTTCCATCCAGAGACTGTATATCCATCGCCCCAGCCAAAATGGGTCGCATGCCAAAGTATCGGCGCAAGGAAGTTGGCAGACTAAAGTGATAGAATGCGTCTTTAAGGTCCGCTGTGCTGATATGTAGCTCTGATTCAGGTTCCAGTTCGATCCTTGACAAACACTCGGCAGTTGCCAAGGCCACATGGTCCGGAGCAGCAAACCAGCAGTTGCTTCTACGGCAATCGACCACCATACGAAGTCTGTTATCCTTCTTCCCCACAAAGAACACTTCAACCATCTCCACCGGAGCTTCAGTGGTAAACTCCACCAAATCAGCATCAAGGAGCCTCTTCACAAAGCCTCGATACACTCGAGGATCGCGGAGACGAGGGTCAGAGTAAGGACGTTTCACCCCACACCTATCCAGCCGACTTCGTCATTCACATCCAGAAGCCTCGAGTGACAAAAATCACCCACGATGTTTCGACCGTCCTTGCCCAGCAACTTCTCCAAAGGGATAGCCTCACTGCCCAACGAAGGGAGACTGAGCAATTCCGGAGTGTAGGATTTGACCGCACATGGAGTCTGGTGATCTTCTCCATAACCGTCAAAAGCGCGAAGCTGCTCAAGCGCTTCTGCACCTGTCAGTGACCCGGGGCCACCGAGCAATTGTACTGAATCAAGATATGCCGGTGAACCAGCATCTGTGCTGAAGAGACATCGCCGTTACACTTTGCAGGGCAAACATCACTCCCAAAATACATAGCATTGAGTCCCCTGACACACTCCTCCACCATAGTCGCCACATGCTGTCGCTTCCGGAGCCTTTGCTTCACACTGTGGCTGACACCAGTTATTGCTGAAGGCCCCGACATCGAAAACGAAGGCAGTGGAAAAATGTCACGAGGAACTGGACGGGAACTAGACAGCCAAGGTTGGGTCTGTCGCCATTGGCCATGGATCGACCCATCTCCATGGCCGGCGTCTGCAGTCAAGGGTTCTCCTCTTTGGCCTTGCCCTTCTGCTTCCTGCTCAACTCCCGTTCCTCCCTGGCTTTTCGGATGTTTTTCTGGAGCTGAACATCCTTCTCGACTTCCTGCTTCACATGCTCCAGCAGGGTTGGGGCAATCATGAGGGTCCCCGCCTGCCTCACCAATGACCCGAAGGTCATCTGCTCCTCCATCGAGGGCTTGCCCCCCACGCTTCGCGATTCAGCTTCTCGGGCCTTCTCGGCGTGGGCGTACTCGATTGTCTGCAAGCGTCTGAACATCAGCTCTATACCCAGATTGTTGTAACCATTGATCATGTCAACCTGAATCAACTGACGCAACACCATGCTCAGCTGGAAGTGCTCCATCACTCCCCAAGTCGTTGGTTCCAACTTACAAAGTTGTCGGAAACGCTCGTGGTGGGCCTCAAATCCCAATCCCTCAATGACCAGGTAATTCAGACACCATCTCGAGGTCCTGGGTCCATGCAACTTCCAGCCTACTTTGTACTCCTTGGTCTCTGCAATGATCTCAGCAAGGGGTCTTTCCGGGGTACCAACTGCATTCACTTTGACTTTGACGATTCTGGACTCGCAGCTACTAGGCCTAGCATTGAAGTCCTCAATCTGCCCTTGACCGACACCGACACAAAACAGCTGTTGACCATCCGGCAAGGTGTGAATCGTCTTGGCTCCGACGGTAGCAGCAACAGCCACGCCCTGTACTAAATCCCCAAATCTGGTTGCTCCAACTGTTTCCGCTGCAACCCACACTGTAGCTCCAACTGCAATGGCCTTGACACCAGGGGGGTCTTCATCTGCATTCTCAGGTTGGACGGCAGGAGCAACAGGAGCAGCAGCAGCCGGAACAACGGCAACTGCTCCACCTGGCCCACCAATACCCCGGGCAGCTCGCTCAGCAGTGGCTTCAACATCCGCAGCAGCTCTCAACCGCGCCAAATCGGCCGCCCCCCACGCTGGCAATGGATACAAAGATCCAACAGCCACCCCAGGGGGCAACAAATTGGGACCCGGTCTCACACGGAAGGATCTCAGATCTGGGTTCAACACCGACATCGTCTCTGTATATATGTCTTCATCTGGCGTCACTACTATGTAATCGTCATTCTCGATATGTGATACTATCCATCGCTCATGAATAACCACTGGTCCAGGAACATCGTATTCAACTAGCCCGAATCGCCCTGACAGCGCCATGACGACGCAGCCTCAACTCCGCCAGCTGAATTCTTGCCAAAGTTTCGATTGGCAAGGGTCCAGAAACCGGGCTGTCAGGTGCCCTGTCCCCTGGAATGGCCAAATACCAGTGGCTAGCCCTCACACAGGCAGCCAAGCAGCAGATAACCACGAGGGTTACAACCAGAGCCACCGACAGTGATTGCAGCCTCCACGCAATGTAAAACCCGCTGGAATCAAACCCAACGGCAGGGGACCACGGATAGGTTGTGCTGGTGGTGGTGGTGGTCAGATCCCAATCCAGTGTGTCCTGAATCCCAGTTTTTACAGCCTGAAGGATAATGGCCCCCAACCACTGTTGAGGCCACTCAGTCAGCCCAAACCAGAACCCAATGTTCACCAGCAGTGATACCTGTCCAGCTAATGCCCCCACGCACAGCAACCACCAAAAGGCGGCCAACCCCATGCCGGTTCACGCGTCCCGTTTGAGACTTGAAATGGTTAACATTCGTCGGCCATGTTTGGTACTTTGTTGCTCAATTCCGTTTGCAAAACACCTATCATCATCATCATCATCATCATCATCATCATCACCACCGTCATTATTACCATCATCAAGGACTCATCAAAATTCAATCCATCATCATCACCATCACCATCACCATCATTATCATCATCATCATCATCATCACCACCGTCATTATTACCATCATCAAGGACTCATCAAAATTCAATCCATCATCATCACCATCACCATCACCATCATTATCATCATCATCATCATCATCACCACCGTCATTATTACCATCATCAAGGACTCATCAAAATTCAATCCATCATCATCACCATCACCATCACCATCATTATCATCATCATCATCATCATCACCACCGTCATTATTACCATCATCAAGGACTCATCAAAATTCAATCCATCATCATCACCATCACCATCACCATCATTATCATCATCATCATCATCATCACCACCGTCATTATTACCATCATCAAGGACTCATCAAAATTCAATCCATCATCATCACCATCACCATCACCATCATTATCATCATCATCATCATCATCACCACCGTCATTATTACCATCATCAAGGACTCATCAAAATTCAATCCATCATCATCACCATCACCATCACCATCATTATCATCATCATCATCATCATCACCACCGTCATTATTACCATCATCAAGGACTCATCAAAACTCAATCCATCATCATCATCATCACCATCACCATCACCATCACCATCATTGTCATCATCATCATCATCACCACCGTCATTATTACCATCATCAAGGACTCATCAAAACTCAATCCATCATCATCATCATCATCATCATCATCATCATCATCACCATCACCATCACCATCATTATCATCATCATCATCATCACCACCGTCACTATTACCATCATCAAGGACTCATCAAAACTCAATCCATCATCATCACCATCACCATCACCATCACCATCATTATCATCATCATCATCACCATCATCATCATCAGCATCAGCATCAGCATCAGCATCATCATCATCAGCATCATCATCATCATCATCACCACCGTCATTATTACCATCATCAAGGACTCATCAAAACTCACATCATCATCATCATCATCACCATCATCATCACCATCATTATCATCATCATCATCATCACCACCGTCATTATTACCATCATCAAGGACTCATCAAAACTCAATCCATCATCATCACCATCACCATCACCATCACCATCATTATCATCATCATCATCATCACCACCGTCATTATTACCATCATCAAGGACTCATCAAAACTCAATCCATCATCATCATCATCACCACCACCACCAGCATCATCATCATCATCATCATCATCATCATCATCATCATCAGCAGCAGCAGCAGCAGCATCGTACGCCAAGTAAATGCCACAGCCAAGCAAGCGCCACAGCCAAGTAAATGCCACAGCCAAGAAAGTGCCACAGCCATAAAAGTCGCAGCCAAAAGTTGCCACAGCCGAGTGTCACAGCCAAGGGTCAAAGCCAAGCGAACGTCACAGCCAAGTAAGACACCAGATAGAAACACCGGAGCAAAATCACCAGCAAAGGAAAAACAAGAGAGAAAAACACGAGAAAAGAAAAAAACGCCAGAGCAAAAACACCAACAAAGGAAAAACACTAGAGAAAAGACACCCGATGGAAACACCAGAAAAGAAAAAATACCAGAAAGAAAAACACGAAAGCAAAAAACACCCGCAATGGAAAAGCACCAGAGGAAAAAAATAGAAAAGAAACAACACCAGAGATAAACACCATGGGAGAAACACAACATCATCGTCACCGACAGCCATCATCCACACCATCACATCATCTCAACAACTCTCTCTTCCGGCTTCTTATTCTGGAAACTCACGCCACCGCCTGGTCCGGTTACTATTTTACCAGGACGACAGGGATTTCTTCTTCATTTCCGAATTCTCTGCGCTCACAATTGAGCTCAAAAATATGTCTAAATAGCAAGCAAGCATGAGTCCGGAGCTGCATCCAATTGATATCCACTCGTCTTGTGAGGTTTGCATTTCTCAATTTAGGAAAATTATTCACCGTGACAAAGTGGATTGGATTCCTGAGCTGTCAAGGTGAAGCGTTTGTCAGATTGGCTGCCTTGAAGTCCTCTGCTGAAACATCTCTGCGCCAGAACTTCTCAATGGTGGCATCCAGGCCTCTGCCATCTTGAGCGACAGCAAAGCACAGCTCGAAAGAAACACGGCTCTCCGCACAGCACAGCAGCACAGCACAGCACAGCACAGCACAAAACACAAAACTCATGTCACACATTTCTACATCTGCGAAAACACTGCACTGCATGACACTGCACTGCATGGCACTGGCTTGCTACACCAAGGTGCTGCGCTGCTTTCTGCGTGAGTAAAGCGGATGGCCAAAGGACTCAGCCAACACATGCGCCGCCAAACTTCGCCAGGGGATTCGTTCCTTGGCCAAACCGAAACCTCGCGTCCGAATTTAGAAGTTGCGAAGGCAAAGAAGAAAAATGAAGAAAAAAATGCAAAATTGGAATTAAAACAAAGTTTGCCAGGAAACGGAAAAAAATGGGGAAACTGAAAGGAATGAGGTTTCCTCCTGTTACGAGGTCTTGTCTTGACGAGATAGAACCCACTCAAGAAGCAAAAGCAAGACACCTTTGGTGGTAAACTCTTGCGAAACGACAAAGAGAGTCATGGAGACACTATGAGACACTGAATCATCCAGCCTTCAAGCGCCTCACAATCATCGAAGCACAGGCATGATCTTCGTGAAGCTCTCTGTCTCGGAGAGAATACGAGACATCAAAGAACTACCGTGACTTACTGTTTTACTCGGCAAGAAGAATACAAAATCAAGTTCATTACTGTAGTGCCAGATGATAATTGCGAACTTGAAGCTGCCCTGATCTGCCCTGTGCTTTGCAACGCTTCACTCCGCAACCGGGCTCCAAACGTTACCAACGAGCGCTGCAAATTGCATGCGCCACAACGAGAACTTGGAAAAGTTTTATGTCTGAACCTTTGGGACGTATGTCTACTATGGTTTACTCCTCTTCTTTTACCTTCTAGAAGTTACAAGTTGTTCTTTGAGTTCTTCTGTTTTTTTGTTCATATAAATCTGCTGGTGATGCTTCTCATTTTCATGTTGTGTGCCAGAATATTTGGCACATCATGTCTGTTCACCAGTGACACGTTTCGAAAAGTTCTTTGAACTTGGGAACGGCGCTGGAAACGAAAAACTGTGAAACTGTTTTAGTCAAACTTGTCTAAAGTCTTCAAGGTGGACACTTGAAGGAGACAACCATTCAAAGTCTTTCAAAGTCCTCATTCTTCCGATTTCACAAGAGATTCTTCTCGATTTTTCAAGGTCGTGAGATCTTGTGAGTCGTTTCGTGATTTCTGACGCTCTGGTACTGGGCCACAACTGAGATTCCAATAGATCGGCATCCGCACTGACAGGTTTTCACATGCACTTCTGAGTCTCTACTGTTTCCTTTTGGAAGCAGCAACAGACCAAGAGTTGTCTGAAATGTTGATGAAAACATGTTCCAATATCCCTACTTGAGCTTAAATATCCCAATTTTAAAGACTTTACATATGAATTTGGCATATTCTTAGACAAAGATCATATCAAATGTGAGAAAATAGAAGATAAATGTCATGATGTATATATATACATATTTCTCTAAGATGATGTTTTTTTTCTTCCAATTTTGGTGTTTCTTTCTGTTTCTTTGTGATCCGAAGTCCACGGGGCTGCCCTCAGAGCTCTGTCTCAGAGGTCCAGGCCCGTCGAGCCCTCAGTGCAGAAAAACAGAAGTGCAGAAGTTAGAAATTTCCAAAGTAACCAGAAGTAAGTTTTTAATTTCTTACAAAGAAATAATAGTACTACTTAACAAGTAAAGACTAACAAGAATTTCTAACAAGTTAGTGATGTTAAGTACTTAGAAGTGCAAACACTTAGTACTTAGAAAATAGTACTTACATAAATAGTTAGTACTTAATGAAACGAACTTAGTTTAATTTAAACAAACTTACGAAAAGCACTGAAACTTAGCGAACTTGACTGTGACTTCTATGACTTCACTTAGAACTCAACTCTTTCACAACTCGTTTCACTTCTCGTTTCACGACTCGTTTCTTCTGTGACTTTCTATGTCGGTGTCCTCACGGTGTCCATCGGTGTCCAGGACTGATGCTAGCGCGCTTCGTGACTTCTGCAGCTCCTTCTTCTACGTCTCAGATCTGAAGATAGCGACATATCTGAAGATATGATGTATGTATCTTACCCAATCTTACCTATCTAGATAATTCCACATATGAATATGTATATCTTACCATATCTACATCTTACCTATCTACCTCTTAGCTATTTATATTCTTGAATATATGACTCTACTCTTCCTACTCTCCTTACTTCTGCTATCTCCTTTCTATCTCCTACTCATCGTACTCCATTCTACTCCTCTAATGCTATGCTTCTCTGTGCAACAGTGCAAAGTGTCCCTAAGAATTTGAGAATTTACCACCAAACTGACACTTTGATTCAGTAAGGCACAAAGCTTGCACAAAACGACACATTGGAGTTTGACTTGGAGATTTATAAACAAATAAGTAAATGAATATCGTAAAATTTGATGTTCACATTGTGCTTTGCAAACGTGGACACCGTTCGAGATCGTCCAGGAACACTGCACTCTCAGCTGTTGAGGAACACTGTAGTCTCAGCTGTTGCACACTGAGAATCTGACTTTGTGCCCTGGAAGGGCGAGCGATGTTTGAAGCATCAAGAAAGGGAACACAAAACAATTACGACCACTTCTATCTACTTGTATCTACTTCGAACGAATGACCAAGGAGAAAATAGGAGATCTAAATGGATCAAATCGAAATGTATAAAGTTATCTGAAATAGATGAAATTCAGAATTTTGAGAAATAAATCTATTAAGATACTAAATTTCATCTCAAATGTAAAAGTTTAAAATAAGTTTAAGTTTCTAAATGTAAATTTAAACAAGTTTAAACACATATTTGTTACTAATACTAAATGTAAAATTTGTTACACCGCCTGCGCCAGGTGGTGCGACAGCTGCAGCGCGCCCGGCCCGCGGTGCGCGTCTTCGCGCCAGGTCTCCGACCTGTGGAAAAATCTGAGAAAAATGAGGAATTTCGAATTTTACAATTTTCGCATATATAATTGAATATAAATGAAATATTAGATATTGAATTTATATATACTATTTATAATATCCATTAAATCATCATTAGTTCTGTCAGACAAATTCTATGATTATGAAGCCGTGTATTCAACATTCCCTGCACATCCCCACGGTGCTCAGCTCCAAGCAGGACCAGCGGTTCTCCTGACAATGCACAAGTCCTTCAAAGTTCATTTGATTTCAATAAAGACTCGTGAAATGTATTGAAATATCGAATTGAGTAAGAAAGATCATTGAAAAGAGCGAAGAAATAATTCAATGAATTGTAAGTTAAGAGTATAAGCTGAGATTAGATTAGTAGATTATATAGACTTAGTAGAGTGACTTCCTCTGGAGTTTCGGAGTTCGAATCAAAGGATCCGAGTTTCGGAGTCGAGTTAGATCTCGTCCTGGAAGACCCGTCGGGGCAAACACACGGCCACGGCCAAGTCCACATGGTCGGCCTACGACTCAACGTGTGACGTCTGAATTGAAAAACTTTGAATACTCAATTTAAGAAATTCTTCTTTAAAAGATTGAGTATTCAAGTTGAACGTATAATTTAAGAATAGTTGAGAATGTATGGAATAGAATGTATCAAATTTAGATTTCAACATACATTTGAGATACTTTCTGTCTCTTTCTCTTTTCTTTCTCTCTCCTTTCTCTCCTTTCGCTCTTTCTATGTCCTTCCGTGGCTCCGTGCCGCCTTCCTCCCGAGCATATTTCAGCAGCAGTTCTGAGCGGCGAGTTCTGAGATGTAGATTCGCTTAGCGAAGCTTGAAGAAATGAGAAAATGACAAAATAAACGAAACAATTGAAACTAATTTTATTCAAATAAATATATATTTATACATGCCAAGCCCAAAGAAAGTATGTAAAGTGAAAATGTGTTTGGGCTATGTTTAATGAATGTGTTTGATGAATTTATTTGAACGTTTGAATCTTTGAATGTTTAAAGTTCAGGTACAAATGAAAAAACGCAACTACATTCAACTGGCATCTGTGGTCTTTCTACGGCGACAAAATGCACAAACAAATGCGAGCCAGAATGCAGCATTCAACTTTAGTGCTTAACCAAGAATTCTAATATTTACCGTTCACTGAAACCTATTGAACCAATTCCATCCAATTCCTAATTTTTCCTGATTTCCAAGCCCTGGAAGAAAACAACCAGCCCTTTCCCCTCGTGCTTTCATCATTTGCTGCCGCAACCGCTCTGACCAAGTCGTCGCAGGTGTCACTTTGACGATCTGGACAGGAGGAACGGAGGACGCATTGGGATGTCACTGGTGAAGCACATTGCAAGACGCATCCACCTTTCCATGCAAAAAGGATAACTATTTTGCATTCATGTTTGAACTTACATCAGCGGTGAACTTGCGCCTTTGCCTTGTGAAGCGATGAGACTGAAAATCAAACACCGAAAAAAGAATGAAACAAGAAATGATATTATATTTCATGTTGTATCATTTTCCCTATTCTTCTTTCATACATATCTTTCAGTATTGAGAATTCTATGTTTATACAACAATATGAATTGAATTGTCAAATTCATATTCACAGTGCTGGTCAGCAAAAGCATGGGCATGGTACTGTCTATCTGTTCTATTGCTTTACTGACAAACGAAATCCCTAAAGTTGAAATGTTAAGTTCAAAGAATGATATGATGTTTTTACTCTTGACTTTTATGAATCAAAGGATGCTTATCGTGCAGGCCCTGCGCCGACACACCTTCATCTGGAGGCGAAACGTCGACATCTTGCGCTTTGTAGCGCAACATGTCTCCGCTTTCAGCGGTCAGCCTTCGGACAGAAGAGGTCCGTTCACAACTCAGATTTCTCTTTGGCATTAGCTTCGCCATACTCTACCCAACTTTTGCTCACGTGACCTTCGCTCTTGTCGCTACATGTTTTCATGAAAGCCTGCGTGATGGTCTTTGCCATTTGGTATTGCAATCATCTTGAGACTACCTATGGAAGCACTGTAGATGTATCATTTGAAGCACTGCTTTCCATTTCTGGTCTTGTAAACACTGCGATCATCACCCACTTTGACGCTGAAAATCTGAGCTTTTGAGGACGCCACGTGGCTTGTCCTGGCGACACGAGTCAGTGATGCAGTGGGGCATAGCACAGCTGAAGGCCGATGTCCTCCATCTCTTTGCCTCACGAAGCGAAAATTTAAAATCATCTGACTCCTTTTCTTTGCAAAAAGAAATCGTTTTCCAAAGCTTCTTCCCTCAGAGAAAGAGAAAAAAGAAGAGGAAGAAGAAGAAGAAGAAGAAGAAGCTGTGGCGCATATCACAGCTGGAAGTCAAACTGGCAAGAAATTTACATTGCAGGTAGAGACAAAAAGCAAGAGCTGGGGGCCGAGAAGCTCTGGATGTCCCAATAGAGACAGGTAGAGATGGACCAAGTCAGATAGTGATAGACAGATAGACAGACAAATAGATAGATGGATGGATAGATAGGTCATAGGCAGAAACAAACAGACAGACTCCAGCCGCACGTTGGCTCTTTTTCAGCGGATTGCTCCGTCATTGCGTTGCAGACAGCCTCCCTCTGCTGTAGGTTTATTTCAGAAATTTCTGCCAACACAAACACAATGAAATAAGAATTAGGAATGATTAAGGAAAATGATTTCATATGTTAGAATAATAAGCAAATATATATCTAAATATACATCTATCTATGTATATATATATATTTATTCATTTATTTAAATATAGATATTTCTATCACCGCGTTTTCCTATCACCGCGTTCTGAGTTCAGCTCTCGTCCAGGGCAGAGAGCACCGCGCTCCGATTTCCTTCGCTCACCTCGACAGAGCTCCGATTGTCTTTGAATTTAAACGAAGGAGCGATGAAAAGAAGAAATACCTATAGTTTTAAGTGTATATATATATATATATGTGTAAATGTATTCCTATATTTATTCTTAATACTTATTCTCATATAGTCTTTTCTTACATACAGTCTCTCATACATCTCTCCTCTTTTAGAGTCACAGCGCCTGGTACTTCTGGGAGGCCTGAGACGTGCTTCAACTCCAAAACTTCACAACCCAGAAGCAACTGACGGGAAGAAAGTTTCAAACTCGAGCAGTTTCTTCATCTCCAAAGAATCTTCTTAACTCAAAGTTTCAATCTTTCTTAGAGAAGTTGCTTTGAGGAGCTTTCAGTTGCCAGATCGACCAAGTAGCTCCACATCCCATCACACTGCACCGCCCACAAACGCCATGAGAGCCGCCACACTGCAATCTCAACATGAAGAAAAGAAAGGTATATATACATATATATATTTATATATATATTTATGTAGAGAGAGAGAGAGAGAAAGAGTTGTAGAAAGAGAAAGAGGAATGAGATAAAGCAAAGAAGAGAGAAGAAGAGAGGGAGGCAGTTGAAAGAGAAAGATCAGTTGAAGAATCAGAGAGTGAGAAGTGAGAAGGCAAAGGAGAAACCTAGAGAAACATGAAGAAACTGAGAGATCAAGAGTCATGAAAATTGTGCAGAGCAACGTCATATAGATCCGTCTCTGAACATGATCTTCTGTGTGAAATGCCAAGAATGTCAGGCGTTCCCAGCCTCGCCAGCACCTCTTTTTCTGCTGTCTGAAAGTCTCCGGGTTCCAGCGAGAGGAGATGTCGAGAGCTTTTCAACATATATGTCAAATGAAAAAAAAAATATATATATATATGTATATATATATATATGTATATATATATATCAAATCTATACCTAGAAAATAAATCTATTGTTTCATATATCTATATGATATTTTCGTTATAAACTCTTCGTATTTTTCGTTCTCCGTTCGTTCCGATGCTCTCTGACACTGCCTCGGGCGGGTGCGGACGCACAGCATGGACTCGCGAGCTGCGGAGGCGGAGCGACACGACACCGAAACACCAAAAATCTGAACGAAGAAGGAACTCATTTGGCACAAAACACAAAGAATAGAACACACAATAAATGAATATGATTAAATAAATATATTTATTACATACATTAATATAAATCTAATATATAGATAGTCTACTCTATTGATACTGTTTCTATTTCATTTTCGTCGTGTCCCTTCCGTCATGGTGAAAGTGTGTCAGCAGATGAAGACGTCAAGCATGGCATTCTGCAGTCCAGCAAACTGGCCACCACGCAGTAAGGATTCACCGTGAAACTCCAAACACAAAAGGAGTGCA
The DNA here is from genome assembly GCA_009767595.1 of Symbiodinium kawagutii. Taxonomy (NCBI): domain Eukaryota; class Dinophyceae; order Suessiales; family Symbiodiniaceae; genus Symbiodinium; species Symbiodinium kawagutii. The sequence continues at coordinate 133,892 of VSDK01015186.1, forward strand.
ACAAACGTGAAACATCGCGACTGGTGAAACATGCCATGGCGTGGATCCCTTGCAGTATCTCCTAATGGATAAACATGTTGAACATATTTGCATGTTATGTTTGACTCTGAGTCATCCCAAAAAGATCCCATTCGTTCCCTGCTTGTGTGCAAATGGGTGGTACGTCAGGTTTCAATTGTGTTCTCAAAACTTGGAATAACATCGAGATATCTAAGGGGTCCCATTCTTTTTCATATTCCTTAAATATTGTTTAACGATATTGTTAGATATTCCTTATAATATGGAATATGAATAAGTTTATATTCCTTATAATATTTGTAGTTTCTTGTTTTCTTCTCGGTTTCTTCTTCGTTTCACGTTTTCTCCTTGCTGCAGTGTGTTCTGAGGCACGGCGACCGCGGCAGAACCAGACCAGTCGGGGAGCAGCACCCTTGACGTCCGGTGCTGTGCACAACGCAGAGATCACCGGAGAAAGAAATGGAAAGAAAGAAAGATATATGAATATATAAAAATATAATTAAATACATATATACATATATATATATATTCATATTCATTATATTCATATTCATGTATGTATATAATATACTTATAATAATATATACCATGGATCATAGTACTTAAATACATTATCTGCGCTTAATTTGATGTATTTCCAAAGAAGAAATCTGACATCTAACTCATCTTTACTCATCTTTCTATCTCCAGTCTTCTCTCGTGCACTGTGCTGTGTCCTGTGCTTCTCGTGTCCCCTCTGCAGCACACAGCTACGCCTTGCGGCGAGTGGCAGAGGCGGCAAAGGGGAGAGAATCAGAAGTTGATAAGTTGCAAAATGCCGGGTGCCAAGTGTGCCTTTTATGTATGTCTATGTGTATCTATGTTTTTATTTAAATATATATATATATATATACATATGTCTGTGTGTATGTGTGTATGTCTACTTGTGCGAGTCTATCTATATGTATTCGTAGTACATCTTTTGTGTACAATATGGCACACGTTGCGCTCTACACAAATGAGATTTGAAATCGTCCCAAAATTTGAAACCGTGCGAAGACAAGAGAGACAAGGACAAATCTGGAAGAGTAGGTGAGGTTCTCTTCTCTGAGACGAAACGAGGAGAGAGAAGGAGGGAAGACGAGGAGAGAAGGGGAGAGAAGCAGAAAATAGAGTATAGAAATGTATAGAAATGTATAGAAATGTATAGAAATGTATAGAAATGTATAGAAATGTATACAAGTATAGAGATGAGTAGAGAAGTACTCCGCAGAGGTGGCAACTTTGAAGTCTCTGCGCTGAGAGGAGCTGGGACCCAGGAAGCCAAGAGCGAAGACCCAGAAGAAGACCCAGGACCTCGAAGTCCAAATCCCCAAAACTTGCAGAACAAACGATTTGGCACTCCAAACTCCTCCAAACTCCTCCAAACTCCAACTCCTCTCATTCCAAAGCCCAAGGTACCACATAGTCCCCTTATTCTATGTTTGTGGAAAGGGTTGACACAGATTTCATTTGAAAAAACTTCTTGCCAGTAAAACAGACCTGAAAAACACAGAAGTGAATCTTTAAAACATTCTCTAAAATAGTTGTTGACACAAGCCGTTTGCACCACCTTTCACTTCTACTCTTTCCTCCGTGCTTGTGGGTGTGTAGGCTTGGCACCGGCTTCCGAAATACAAGCGTTTTGAGAACGTCTCTCACCCTGATCCAAACTGCACTTGCTGTCAGACTCCTTGTAAGCAACTCTTCAAACAGACTCTGAATCCTGCCTGTGATCACAAGTTATCTCATTGGGAAAAGTCACATAAGTGATCAACGTGACAACTCGGTGCAGTTTGGGTTTTCTCGGGTTAGCGCTGAACGTGTAACTCGGGTCGAAAACTCGGCCCGCGCAGGTGCGAAGCACCGACGCTAAGGATCCCATGCTCCAAGCTGTTCCAACTTTGAAACACGAAGACTTGTATTCGAAAATGCAACATACAAGTCTTTAAGATATGCTTACCTTATACTTCTTATGTTTTCACAAATATATTGTAAAATTATATGGTTCAGTATGCAAAAAGGTGTGCACACATGGGGTTCCCCTTAGAAGTTCATGCCGGAACCTTCACGTTTCAAAAAGGCTGCATTCGAAGGTTGCCTTGATGCATTCCAAGGTTTTGTGGTTTCAATGGCTCCAGCGTTCTAAAAGGACCTGAAGAGGTAACCCTAAATTTGCAAGGTTCTCAATCAGTTTCAGATGGTTCTCCATTTGATTCCAGGATTCTGCTCTACCTATCATTACATTACGTTGCAGTACAGCACATGACACTACACCACACTACACATTCACATACACATACACATACACATTCACATTCACATATGCATACACATACACATGCACATACACTAACACTAACGCGAACATTGACACTAACACTACCACTAAGACTACACTACACTACATACATACGTGGGTACATACATACAGACATACATACATACCTACCTACATACATACATACGTCACGTCACGTTACGTTACGTTACTTTACGTGACGTTACATTGCATTACAGTGCATTACACTACATTACATTGCATTACATTACATTACATTGCATTGCATTGCATTACATTGCATTGCATTACATTACATTACATTGCATTACATTGCATTGCATTACATTACATTACGTTACGTTACAATACATTACATTACATTACATTACATTACATTACGTTACATCACATCACATAACATCACATCACATCACATACCATACATACATTGGATACACTTGCATATGAAACATACATAACATGCAGAACCAACGACACCACATGCACAATCTACATAAATCACGTAATATCGGACATAGATACACATACATACACATGCAAAACATACACAGCATACATAACATACATGACATGTCTTCATTCATGCACAGCATGCAAACACAGCTTCCAATATATTTTTGAAATATCTTGAAGTCGTTTGAGACGCTCCGCAAATCTTCCTCGACGATACTTCTGCTGTCACATCATGTGACGGTTCACAAAGTTGTGACATTTGACACTGCAAGGTTGTGACTCACACTATGCCGCATGCCCATCACCTTGTGATGCACCTTGTGCCTCCGTTACTGCACCTTTTTATCCACTTGTTCGACCACTGATTCTACGCATAAAAACTTGTTTTTTCTAGGGACAGCTTTTCAGCCATGGATGAAATCAAGACAGCTTCTGACACTTCGAAACGGCTTCTGACACTGTTGCGAGAGGAAAAGGATTCGTTCCCAAGCTCTGAAACAGCTGCAGTGTTGGGAAGTGGAAAAAGTTTCGCTTCGAAAACAGCTCTGACACACAATGGGAACCGCCAAAAAACAAATGGAAAAGTGAATCTTCTTAACATGTGAAAGTCATCGCAACAGGCTCTCAGTTTGGCAGAAAACATCCTCTGAGGAAAGATATTTTTCCCAAAAAGAGAGGACGGGAGAAACATGGAGAAATTCCAAGAAACGCTCAGTTTCACTCAGATGTCCTCGTGAGTTTCGATGTGAGAACTTAGCTTGGAAATTTCTGAGAGAACTTGGAAACTCTCCGAGTTAAACTTCGAAAGAACTACGAGTTTCTCTTCGTTTCTTTCGAACTTCGTTTCTCCTTTGTTTCGCTGAACTCATCTTCGCCACAGGGAGGGCTCCGGATCAAAGGCTGAATCGCGTGCTGCTCCATGGCGTCACCTGCAACTCCGAGGGAACTTCCAAATTGGAAGCAACAAACATTCAACACATATTTTTTATTATATTCTTTATATTCAACTTTAAGAAAATAGAACTTATATCACACATATTCTATATATTCTTTATATTCTATGTATGTCCTTCATGGAATGTATCACTTCTTTGCGGGAGACGCTGTCGTTGGCCAACACATTTGACTCTGAGCCCGCCACTTCATTTCTATTCGACGCAATGATGTCTCGATTTTCTATCTATTCTTCTATATTTTTCTTTTTTGCTATCGCCAAAGAACTTCTTACTTTTCTGGGTTCCTGGCATGCGGATCGAAATACGGCGTGACACCATCCATCGACGAACCTGAGGCGAAAAAAAGACGGTGATATTCATCACATGTATGTGGGACAACTTGACAAAACTCCAAAACATAGTTTGGTGAGCTGCTCATGGAATGACATTGCACGTGGCCCTGTACAGTGTGCTTCTGTAGCACGCACAACTGCAAAGTCCATTGTTTTCAAAAGCACGTGAAACGCAGAAACGAGAGCTGAGTACTGGATGTGCTTTAGAAAAAAGTTCGAAGCCAGTATTGACCTTTCAAAGACATGGGCCTTCCCCCTTTCATTCACACAACAAAATAATGAAATGCAGTTAAGCCAACGATTGCACAGTTTCTTTTCACGGAACGCAAACACACCATGATATATCAAACGCAAATCAATATATCCAAAGCAATACCCTGTGCCGTTCTTAGGCAATTCATGTTTGGTGACGGATTCTGTGTTGTTCATCTCAATCTCAATATTTCAAATTGAATATATCAAGTAAATTGAATATGTGTATATAGAAATTGATAGATAGATGGATGGATAGATAGATAGATGGATGGATAGATAGATTGATGGATGGATGGATAGATGGATGGATGGATGGATAGATAGATGGATGGATAGATAGATGGATGGATAGATAGATAGATCGATAGATAGATGGATGGATGGATGGATGGATGGATGGATAGATAGATGGATGGATGGATAGATAGATGAATGGATAGATAGATGGATGGATAGATAGATGGATGGATAGATAGATGGATGGATAGATAGATGGATGGATAGATAGATGGATGGATAGATAGATGGATGGATAGATAGATGGATGGATAGATAGATAGATCGATAGATAGATGGATGGATGGATGGATGGATGGATAGATAGATGGATGGATAGATAGATAGATCGATAGATAGATGGATGGATGGATGGATAGATAGATGGATGGATGGATAGATAGATGGATGGATAGATAGATAGATCGATAGATAGATGGATGGATGAATGGATAGATAGATGGATGGATGGATAGATAGATGGATGGATAGATAGATGGATGGATAGATAGATGGATCGATAGATAGATAGATGGATGGATGGATGGATGGATAGATAGATGGATGGATGGATAGATAGATGGATGGATAGATAGATGGATGGATAGATAGATAGATCGATAGATAGATGGATGGATGGATGGATAGATGGATGGATAGCAGATGGAATATATTAACTGAATTGAATATGTGTATAGAAATATATGTATATAGATGGATATATCTAATTATAGACTTTAAAAGATCAACATATCACTCTACATGACGGCTGGGCTGCGCCTGTGCCTGGGCTCCACGTTGGCGGCCGAACTGACCCTGGCCTGGGACTTGAGAAGTCAAAGCTGAGTCGTGTTTCAAAGAAAAGGTCCATACAGACAACACATCAGTGGCACTAGAACATTCTTGCAGTGGAATCCAAAATGTCATCTTCATTTCCACTGTACAATGCAGTCAGCCAATGCAGATTTAGAAATGAAGTTATCATTGAAAGAACTTGTTTTGAGATAAGATTTAGAAACGTAATGTAAATAAAATGGTTTCATTTATTCATTTCTAGCCACTTTTATTCTAATTTTACATTTCCTAAGCACTTCGTTTCTGTGCATTTCTGCTGCTCATTTGATGCTCAGTTACTCCTTGATGCTGCTGATGATCTGCTCCAGTTCCGCCACCCACTGGCCCTGTGCATCGGAGAAACGAACGAAGGGAGCACAGGAACTTCGCTTTGAAGGAACGACAAAACATTGAACTTCAAATTGGAACGGCACAGTGAAAGGAACTGAAAGGAACAACTCCAACTCCCCACATCTTAAAGAGTCTGCAGAGGAATTCTCAGTGAGAGAATCACAGACTGAAAGGTGAGAATGCCTCCTTTCTCACATCTCAGCATGTTCTCAGCAGCATTTTGGAACCCTCTCAGAGCCAGGTTTGGGTTCCCCAAAAGTTGAGAAGAACTCTGCGTCCTTGGAATCGTCCTTTTGAAAAAATGTTTACGTGGCAACTGCGTCCTTTGCAGTTTGCAACTCTCCTTTTTACAAACTGCATAGTCTGTAAAACTCTCCTCGCAGATTCTCCTTGATTTTTACTTTAAAAATGTCTTTCTTCTCCTTCTCCTTCTTCATCTTCTCCTCCTCTAAACTCTACTCCTTCTTCTTTCTACTCCTCTCCTCATACTCTTTTCTCTTCTTATCTATATCTGTATATTTAGTACGTATGTATATCTATACATAATTATCTGTTTATAGAGAGAGAGAGATTTATACATGTTTACACATATAGAATTCTTATCTTTATGTATTGAGTTCTCTCCTCTACTTCTCTCCTTTGCAAACTGTGTCCTTGGCCGAGCCTCTTGGAGTTGCAGAAAGTACACAGGGAATGCCGTGGGCGGCCTGCAATCCAGAAATGCAATGAGAAATGAGAAAAAACAAAATGAAATGAATGAAATGAATGAAATGAATGAATGCATTGAATTTCTCATTGAGAAATCAGAAATGCAATTTGAGAAATGAGCACACAGGGAATGCCTGAAAAGAAAATGAATGCAATGAATTGCAAATTGCAAACTGTGCAGGTGAATGCAATGAGAAAATGCAAAACACACAAATCCAGTCAGAATGTGCAAATGACACCGCTGCACCCACGATCCTGCGGAGTGCTGCAGACCATATTAGCATCTTGGCATTCTACCGTTCTCTTTTGACACAATGAGGATTGACCATGAAGATGAAGAGCATTAAGATCACGGAGAAAGAGAATATGGAAAGAGACTGTACATATATATCTAAATATATACGAATAGAAAATGAATGCATATCTATGAATCCATAAGAAATATATGTGTACATATAAAAAGATACATATGGATGTATATATATATAATCATGTATATACATTATATTTATACATACATGGAAAGAAAGTATACCCAAAGGCAGTTGACAAAGGAGTCCTGACAGGCTAGCAACGATGGACACAATGAAGTTTGAAAAAACAAAAGTTGAGGGCAACAAATGCAGAGAGAAATTGGAGAATGACTACGAGAGGCATGTGGACATAGATTTGCTTCAAAGAGTTCATTAACTTCAAGGGATAAGCAAATCTATGTCTGCATGTGTGTGTGTGTATGTGTGTGTGTGTTTTTTTTTGCACGCTCCTTTTCTATGCATCATGTTCGAAGAAAGGTGCGCTACCTGCAATGCACCGCAAATGCATTGGTTCCCTCATGGTGAAGGAATCTTCAGGCATGCCAACCAATGGAAAAAAGAAGAGGCCGTAAAGCATTCAATGCTTCAGGCAGTCCTACACACCCACCCGGGTAGAATCAACGGGTGAAAGGGTGTGGCATGTTGTCTTCGTTCGTCACATCAGGATGGATGATGGGGCCATCTCGACTCATGAGGCTCTCCAGTTCCGCAAAGTGAATGACATCCACTTGATCACTTCGTAGCAACCACATGAGGTTGAGGCCACGAAGGAAGTCATCAGGCACCTGTGCAAGGAACAAGGGCAACTTGTTGTCATCCTTCACAGCCCAGATTGTCTCCTGATCCGAGCAAATGCGCAGAGCACTCTGGTAGTGGCCTGCTTCAGGGTCTCCATAGTGAGCAGTGCATGCAATCACATGGTATGAGCAAAGTTCATGATTCAAGGTGTCATCCACAAAAATGGGGATCATGACCGGTTTGTCAATCTCGACTGCTAGCTGGAGTTTGCTGCGTGTTGAACTCTCGTCCTCCCAAATGCGATCAAGATGAAAGCAGAGCATCTGAGCTGGTGACGTGAATGCACTGATCATCCCATCCACCTGTTGCCAGACATGAATCAATGATTGCAAGGAAACGTGAGAATGCTGTGTCATGCTAAGATCAAACTGAAGTCGCACAGGATATTTCTGAGCACTGCGGTCACGCACAACCATCTTATCCGGACATTGCTCTCTCTTCTCCCATGCCATCTGGTAGCACGGGTTGGTGAGAGCCGCATGGGAAAGGAAAAAGTTGTGAAACTCAGCAGTGTCAGATTGTCCCCATTGATCCCAGGCAGTGTTCCACTCTGTCATGATAGCCTCCATTCCAACGATGTCACGAAGGTTGGTGGCACACATGTCTCCTGACTTGAGGAGATCACAGAAGACATCAGCCATAGCACCCAAGTCTGTAAAGCGAAAATGCTCACGGGCCAAATGCATCCATAGCCAAGCCAGGAATGATGAATTGGCAAAGCAATGATGCTGGGCCGTGCGCAATCTCAAGATGAGAAGTCCCACCCTGTATTGACTCTTGCTCACTGGGCCTTGTTGGTGGTCTTCCCATTCTTCGATTTCGTCTTCCCCTTGCCCTGACCCTTGCCGGTCAATTGACTCAGCTCCTGAGCAATGGGATTCTGAGTCTGGTTGTGTTGGCGGACCGATGCTCCGATCAGCTGCCAGACCTGACTGCCGCTCAAGGTTTTCATCGCCACATAGGGCTCCATGTGTCTCATGGAGATTTGCAGCCTCCATGGAATCACCGGTGCAGGGCGTTGTGTCTGCAATGAATGAAAACGAATCACCCAATCTTCCTCGCAGCATGCCTCCACCAAGGTGTCCACCATGCTGGTCATGGTGCTCATTTTCACACTCTGCTTGGAGTCCGCCACTAAGCGTCCCTGGCTGCGGTCCCATCGGTGATATGGAAAGGAGCCATCCGGGTTCAGCACAGTCTTTTCGATGGCCTTGGTCAAGATGGCGTCCCCGGGGGCAGCTTTGTTGAATTGCTGAAGGCAGCTCTGGAGTTCCGTCAGCATGAATTTCATCAAGTGCTGTCGGAGGGGCATCTGGTGGGGGGCTGTCTGAGATTGTCTCGATTCCTTCCAGCTGGTGGTCTGAAGCAAGAGCTGGGGGAGGATGGCTTGTTGATCTTGGCTTAAGAAAACGATGAATGAGTCCTGCTTCAGGAGAGATTGAATCTCCTGTTCCTGTCGGAGGGCAAGGCGAGTCAGGCATTGGACGATCTTGTACATCGGAGCATTTGCGCTTTGGGGTGGCTCTTGGTCTGGCCATTGTTGGGGTCGAGGTCGTTTTGTCCCTGGATTTCCTCTTTGATCTACCTGCATCTGCGCAAAGAAAGGGGTCATGTGCTTGAATGTGTGGTAGATCTGTTGCATCTCCTCCATGTCCACTGGCATGTCTTCGTTGAAGGTGGCCATGGCACGGTGAGGTGAGAATCAGGGAGAGCTGAAGACTGATTGGACATTGAAATCGCAGGTGAACACTAAGCAATTCGTCATGATGAGTCTCCATGTTGTGCAATTCAGGAGGCAATTGATAGGTGATGCCACAGCCAAGGCAATGAGCGCTACCAGCAAACAATGTTTGTAGTTGCTCCACAACCATCGGACTCACTAGGCGTGCCCATGGCAAGTCTGAGTGGTGGACCTCCATCAAATGCCAATGCAACTGTGCTGGATAGAGTTCCTGGTGGCAAAACAAGCACACTGTGCCCATTTCCATGATGAATGGATGGAGATGCCACAAGTCAGAGAAACGTCGTTCCACCAGAATGCTGCAAAGTTCACGATGTGAAGGTTTGGGGTCCAAATGAAGAGCCATCTGCAGCTTAGGCAATGTGATCTCAAAAGGAAGTGCAAATCTGAGGTCCGCACGAGCACAAACCATTCCCAATTGTACAAAGGGCAAGCAGACATGTTGGGTCGAGCCTACCGTGATGGGTGTACACACACAGCCAGATTCAGGAAAGGTGAGTTCCATGAGCATAGTCACCCAGAATGCCGCCTCGTCCAAAAGCAACCCATGACACTGTTGAAGGTGAGATGCGAGGTCCTGCGGGCGGCGATAGCCCTCGCCACAGTGCAAACACGTTGTTGTCAATGTATTGGGAGTCTTCAGGGCTGAGGCAAGAAGTCCGTCTTTGATGGCATCAAGCCAGAGTCGGGGCAGAGGCTTGGACTCAGGAATTCTGCTTGGGTTAAATGTAGGGCAATACCCAGCAGTAATGTGCGCACGCAGGTTGGGCAAGCTCTGCAAGTCTCGATGGCAATGTGCACATACAAAGGAGGGATTTCGATTGGGAGGGTCTTCTGTGGGATTCGAAAGGTCGTCTCCTAGCACTCGTTCAATGTCTCGACTAGGGACCCAGTTGTGTGTCCACAACTTGTGTTCAAAACTCAAATGATGTTGCAGCTCCTGGGTCGTGATGAAGACTTCCGAGCAAAGTTCACATTGAAGTCGGCTGGCCAATCCTTGGGGGTTGCAGCCAGGGGCCGTCTGTGCTCCGTTGACATACAGGAGAGCAACTTGAGTGTCCACCACACACAAGTGAGAAGTATGAAAGGTGCCTCCACAATGCAAGCAGGGGCGATGTCCACTGACCTGGTCGGTGAGCTGAGTGCTTTTGGAGAGACAATGGGGCAGAAGTCGAGGATGACGATGGCGAACATGTGTCATGTACTGTTGCGTGCGTTCAAACCAGAATCCACATAGTGCACAATGATGCAACAGGAAGTCAAGGAGTTCCCGATCATGTTGAAGGTTGTGCCACTGTTTATTGTCGATCAGGTGCAGCAGTCGAGAGCCAAAGGATTTCCCTCGGAGATATTCAAGGTCCTTGGCCTGAATGCCGTCCGGTTTGGTCTGCATGGGGAGATTGTGGAAACCGTCCTGCAGAGTCCATGAACAACAATTTCTTTCAAGATGTGTCTCAAAAGTGCGCCATGTGGAGAAGGTTCGATTGCAATGTGCACAGTGAGGGAGGCCATCAACAGCAAACTGTCCTGGGTTGCCTCGAATGGTTCGTCTGACCTGCAATCCATGTGCATGAGACATGTGACGTCTGAGATTGGCCAATGAATCACATTTAACAAAACAGTGAGTACACTTGAATGAGGCTGGGACCTCCGGTGGGGTCACGGATGCTGGGACCGTTGGGTTGCGAAGGTCCTCACAGGTCAATGTAAGGAGTGCCACTGAATTGTGCAGGTGAGTCCAATCAAGGCAATGTAGAATGTCATGTGTGGGCAAGGATGCAATGGTTGCACGGTGTCGGTCCTGCAGAGCGACTGCCGATGCACGCAATTGCTCACACGGATGCTGAAGGTGGTGTCGGTCAAAAACGGTCAAATGTGAATCATGTGTGATGTAGGCATGATTACCTAGAAGTTGTCGGATCATCCAATACATGGTTTTGCTGAGCAAACGCAGGCCTTGTTCATTGAGGCCAATGGGCCAAAGACCATAAACCAGAATGGATACAACACAGGATTGCCAGATTCGATATCTAGTTGCAAAACGGAGATGCTTGTTCCTAAGCCAACGATGCAGGCGATGGTAGGCTTGGGTGGCAGCACTCACTCTGTGTTTCACTGTGGCAAGTTCAAAATTCGAATATGACATGATGATGCCAAGATATGAGCAGCTGTGAACAACCGGAATCTTCAGATGAGAAGCACCCATGGGAACCACAAGGAGGGTACCTGTTTTGGTGCGGTGCATGATTTGGCGCAAGATCTTCTGATGATGGATACCTTTGAGTGAGACTATTGCCATGGATTTCGTGGAGCTGATCTGCAGCCCCAGGGATTGGAGTTTGGTAACCAGGATGCCCACGAATCGAAGAAACAAGGTGACATCTGACGCCTTCATGATTACACATCCTACATGTAAATCATCGGCGTAAAATGTGATGTGAGCCCGAACCCATTCCGCTGGGATGGCATTGTGGGGGTCCTGGATCAAATCTTCGAGGAGCAAGGCAACTAGCACACTCCATAAAAATGGGGCGCCACGACACCCCTGTCGAACTCCAATGAAAGTCGGAACAGCAGTGCTTTTCTCAGCCGAAGTGACAAAGTAGGCGGTGGACGTGTGCCATGCCGAAATCAGCGTGCACAAGTCCAAATGGATGCCCATCTTTTTGAGATTCGGAAAGAGGTAGGCTCTGCTGATAGTGTCAAAGGCCCGTTGAAGATCTAAACAAACTTGCATGCCTCCATAGCATCCATCTGGGGTGAGTTGGTGTGCCCTGTCTGCTGGTTTCCGCGGGGAGATGCGTAGCAGTTGTCGGACTGCTTTGCAGTGGTTGCTTACCCTCAGCAGTGCTTCAGTGGTTCCTCTGGTGGGTACATAAGCAAATTGGGGGAACCAACATAACCTATCCAATGCTTGATGCTGTGCCTTATGTATCAGGATAGCTAGCACTTGTTTGCCAAGGGGCTCTTGGAGGGCAATGCCCCTCAAGTTTGCCGCTGTCACCGGTGGCTTGTTTGGTTTGGGTAGCCAGGTGAGCCATGAGGCTTTCCAGGCTGCAGGTATATAAATCTCTGAACCTTTCCACCATTCACACAACTGAGGAAACATCATGGTAGCGATTTGATGAGCATGAGTTCGAATTGCAATACCTGGGACACATCCATGGGCAACAGCTTTACAAGCAGGAGTATGTTCCAATGAGTGAACCAGTTCATCAAAGGTGAAGGGAAAGGCATCCAGAGAACGAGATTCAAACCATGCATCATCAGGTCCAGCCCATTGAGTTTTCACATAATCAACTAAATGGTGATGGGCTTCGGAAGCTGTGAGCATCTGACCATTCGATTTCAGTTGTATCTTCTGAGGGATTTGTTTGGGAGAATATCGTTGAATCAACCGGTACATGTTAAATTGGTCATGACGATCAGCTGCCTGTTGTGCTTCTTCAAGAAGCTGAAGGGCACGATGTTCACAGCGTTGCTTGGCAAGCTGTTTGTCAGCTCGACATGCCTGTTGAAAGGCCGTCCATTTCTTCCATGCCATCACAATGCCCCGCAGTGTATTGGGTTGATGAGTGGCCTGCCATCTAAGCTTCCATTTCTCTTTGTATGGAGTAGAATCAATGGTAACTGGAGAGGATCTCTTGGCAAAATGTGAGGCAAAGGAGGGACGAACGCTATCATGAATCATGGTGACAAGATCACTGGGGTGAGCACGTGAAGCATCTTCCAACGCAAGTGAGCTCTCAGTGTGAAAACTATGCCAGAGGTGGCTTTGCTGAAGCCACTCATGTCTGCATCGGAGCCTCTGGGGCAAATTGAAGGTTCCCGATTGAGGAGAAGTCCATTTGCGATCACATGCAATAGAGGTGATGATGGGAGCATGGGAGTGCAATGGATCAGTGATCAGAGGGAAGGTCCAATCTGTGTAGGCATGTTTGGCAGTGGAGTCCACATGTGCATATCTAGTAAGGACAAAGTCTATCCGAGAGCCATGATCACCATGATGGTAGCTCGCTGCTGTGGTGCTCCATCCATTGAGTGCAACCAGCTGATGTTGACGAATGATTTGTTCGAATGATGGCATGTCAATGTGTTGAGAACCAATGGTGTGATGATGATAGAGTGGAAAGTGAGAGGTTCCTACAAGCCCTGAGCATCTGGAAAGGCTACAGTTAAAGTCCCCCTGCAGGAGCAGGGTGTTTCTGGCAGGTAACCTTGTGAGCAATGAGCTCAGCTGGGACCACCAATGCTGTCTGGCTTGTTTACGTGTAGCATCATGACGATCTGCATATTGGTAACAATGAATAGAGTCTATATGTCTTGTATGCATACGAATGCGGACATGTACCAGTCGGCCGGCCTCCAGAACATCCCATCCCAATGCTTGGCTTGACCATCTGCGGGCTGACACCAAGATCATCATCCCATCGCCTTTGCCTGCTGAGCTGGAGTGATGAATGTGCCATGCCGGGGTGGACCATGTGCGATTGAGTTTCCAATGAGTTTCTGTAATGGTGGCAATTTCCACATTGCGTTCGACGAGTGCAGTCAATAGTTCCTCATACTTGCCTGCTGTCAATCCATTGCAGTTCCATGCAAATGTTACAACCCGTCGAGTCTTACAATGGAAATGTTGGATCTGGTACCCATGATGTTGCCGGTCTGTGTGAGAGGGTGCTGATGATGATGTGGCTGTGCTGCTCATATGTGAAGGAAAACTGGAAAGTGTCATCAGTTGTCCTTTATACCAGGTAAAACCTAGTCTAGATGCTCGATTGAATGCACGTTGATAACTACGTTTGCGAATGGTTTTGGTTGGATGCCGCTTGCCTGACTCAATGTCGCAGGCATCTCGACCATGCTTGTTCGTACCAGCATCAAGTACTGTGACCCAAGGTGGTACTCCAGTGTTGGACATGGACCCAACACAACCCTCGCCCAACCCCCTCGGTTGAAACTCCTCTGCCCGAACATTGAACTTGTCGATCCAAGAAGGCAGTACTGTCGCATCTGCTGGGGGCTCCGGAATTGGGACCGGAGTAGCGGTCATGATCAAAGTGCGTGTAGTCCAAGTGCTGAGAATCCACAGAAAACTCACCACAATTGCCCTCCAATAGTGTCTGTAGCGAAGTCTGTTGTCTGCGCCACTTCCGGTGCAAAATGCAGAAGTCAGAAATCCCCAGTGGGAATAATGCCGCGATGTACCCAAAGCTGTAAATTGAAATGTAGGAATGAAGTTGCCAAGCCTGTACCACACACGAAGAGGGACAGATCGAATCAATGTCCCCTGTAATATGTACCACTGGGAGGCAAGAATATGTGTAAATGAAAAGGCAATTCCGGTGCAAAATGCAGTGAAGACCAAGATCGAAATCGCAGTGCCCTGTCGAAGCATCAAATGGAATATCCCGTGCACTGTCGTCAACACCACCAAGTCCTGTAGAATATTCCAAAGAATACAAGCAATACAAGCAATACAAGCAATACAAGCAATACAAGCACTTGAATAAACACAGGCCAGTGAAAAGAATAGATTATAGTGGGGGCCAATTCCACTGAGCTCACCGTCTGTTCCGGTCGACGCAGCACCGCAGGGAAGACACCGAGAAAGCCGATATGTAAATTGAACACAGGCCAGTGAAAATGGAAATTTATAGTGGGGGCCAAATCCACTCTGCTCACAGGCCAGTGAAAAGCGAGAATTATAGTGGGGGCCAATTCCACTGTGAATCCGTGTGTCCGTGCCAATCAAAGTTGTACCAGCAAGCCAAAGGTGATAATCAAAGAAAAATTGCTCCAATGTGGTCAAAATTCGGAATAAATGAGAAGGAATGGAGAAAACACAGGCCAGTGAAGGAAGGAAATTATAGTGGGGGCCAATTCCACTGTATGCAAACGTGTCAGGGTCAGTCAACTCAAGACTGAAGATCTGGGTACACCGTGTAGCAGCTATTGAAAAATCAGAAATATTCCAGAAGGTTGCACCTGGGAGGGGACAATGCGAAATCCACAATGTCACTGTCAGTGTGATGCCGATGGCTGTGGAGTGTGGAAGTCCTATCAAGAGTTGCAGCAAACCAAATCCCAGAATCCAGCAAGGCCAAAATGGCATCTAGCAAACGCTCATGTGCCCCCCACAGCGAAAATGGCTACAGATGCTGTCGCTAGTGACAGATTTGAGGGCGGCACTCGTGACCGCCAAAGGGCTTGTGTGTGTGTGTATGTGTGTGTGTGTGTGTCTCTGTGTGTGTGTGTGTGTCTCTGTGTGTGTGTGTGTGTGTGTCAAACCCCGTCTCAAGGGGCTAGTGTGAAAAAAGTGCAGGGGAGTGCGGCATGATTGTGGGACCGCACTCAACGAAGCTACCACAATCATGGGATACTGGGTCTGATCAACCCAGCGTACCTGCGTGAACAACCAGAGTGGTTTCGCCTGTGGTTCCATTGCTGTTGCTTCAGTGAAAAGCCGGTTTATCTGAGCAATCACCTTCGAATTCAGCCGCTTGTCAGCCGTCAACCGCCACTGCATTTCTTTGTGTTGAAATTTCACTCGTCAAAGGTTAAACCCAGTGAACCTATAACACAGGGTTCATATCACCTCATATCACCTATGCCTTGGCATTTACTCAGTGTGTGAAATTTTCCTCGTGGCCTATCCTTCTAGGTTGCCCGAGTTGTACTGTCCTTTCGAGGATGGGGAACCTGAGTCCAAGTTTCTACAACTTACAGCAGTTTTGGTGGTCTGACCACCACTTCAATGCGTAGCGTCGCATTTCTAGCCGTGATACAGGTTTCGATTTTTGCAGATTCGAATGCATGCCCAGATTCAACCATGCAGTGCAATAACTCATTCATGCCCAGATTCGTACCAGACACCATGATCACAGCATTTATGTGCTCTCATGGTTGCTATGATCACAGCAGTTATGTGCTCTCATAGCTAGAACACTCAGACTTGAGTCACTATGCCCAGATTCAACCTGGTTCAATTCATGTTTCATTCCAGTCGCAATGTCGATGACTCCTACCGGGATCACTTCTATGTCTCCGATGATGTCACCGCAGATGTTGTCTACAATCCAGCACACGGTCCCCGGCATCCTTCCACAGAGCCTCCACCCTCAGCAACAGATGATGCCACCGACTCAGTCCATCTCGTCAGGACCTCAGTTTCACCCTCAGTTCATGTGCGTATCTCCGCATAGCGGAGCTCACCATCCGGGTTTTGAACATGCTCATCCTCCAGTTCCGGACCACTTCGCATCTATGCCATCTTCAACGCCATCGATGACTTCGACCACGTCATACCCACATTCTCAACAGCCTCCACAACATTCCACCTTGCCGTCTACTACACCTTCAGAAGCCACAGCTACTCCACATCCACCGCCAACATCGACTTCTACCTCCATGCA
>VSDK01015191.1:0-20236 GCA_009767595.1 Symbiodinium kawagutii
ACCACCGAACCCCTAGCACCCACACTACCCTCACCAGTAACCGGGGTGAGTCAAGGTTCTCCCCTTGGTACACCGTGGGGTGGCACGAGTGCCACTGGTTGACCGGTAGGTCCTACCATCGATCCCTCAGCTGCGGTTTCCGGCCGAGTTGCAGAAGCATCCCCTGCCCCTTGCCGGTGAACTCTGACACTACGGACTCCCGGACCAGGAACTTCTCCTTGCCCTCGTCCATCACCCCGACCTTTACCCCGCTCTTCAGCAGCAGGTTGGCCAGCGTGAACCACTACTTCGCCTTGGCGTCCATGTGGTTCGTCAACCAGTTCTCTTTGTCCTCTCACTTCAGGAGACTGCAGCTCTTCCTGCATTCGGTCCAGCATTTCGTCTGCTGTCTCTGAGTGAGAACGGGACAGTGACCTTCGACGATTCATCATCGACGACATGGCGTCCATTTGGGCTCATAACCCATGCGGAGCGCACTTGTTTTCCCTTGAGCCAAATGCACAGTCGTGCAGTCGTTGGTGCTATGCGCTCGTAGCAGCAAAGCTAGGATACATGCTCTTTTCGAGCTCTTTTGAAATTCCTGATTTCACAAAATTCAGGGTTTCGCAGAATCATAGCGGTGTAGCCTCACAGCAGGCAGTGTCCCCTTTCTCGCCTTTTGATGGCTGTGGTGGTCCAATAGTCCGGCCGTTCACTGCGGAGACATCCAGTTGTTGGCCGTTTCATGGCATGGCAGGCGACAACTGAGGTGGGTCGTTGATGGTTGATTGATGAGTGGTGATGCTTGGTTGATAGATAACCATACTTTGATTGATGAGTGGTTGATTGATGGTAGTTCGATAGTTGATGGTTGATTGGTTGATAATGGTTTGCTACTGGCGAAAAAAAGTTTGGAGAGGAGTTGTGTTGTTTGGTTAGGCACCCAAGGGGACTAATATGTATTGCATGTTGCGTCTAAAAAAAGGCATGTTGCGTCTACCTTGGGGGCGCTACATCGACAAAGACTACTACTAATATGTATTAGCTTGGATCTACTTGGTATTCCGATGTGCTACTTCGTTCGTAGGCTTTACAGCTGAACACCTCAGGGGATGGCACACTGGTTTTCTCATTCTGCCTAGTTACATGTCAACATCATAAAGCCTGGTGTCCCCATGCATGGGATTCACAGTGGATTTGAAAGATCCACAATTGCCAGAAAAGCAAAACACCCATGGTTGATCGGAGATCACCAGTTGTTTGTCATATACTTGTTGGTCTACAATTACGTTCGTTCCACAAATGGACTTCATGTACCTTTGTATACGTTCTTTCTCTACGTATGAAACTCCACAAGATGGTTGGTTTATTACTGAGGTGATTGATATTGGATGATTGATGATTTGGGGGACCCCCTGCTATATAGAAATAACCATTGGGCTACCCTCCCTACTATTGGATGTTGAAAAAAAACGGATGTATCAATATATGGGATCCAACCTGGTTATTGCAAGTGATGGTTAATATTGGATGTTTTGGGGGTAGCCCACTGTAAGAAACCACCACATCATGGCTATCGATCATCTCTGAGCTATTCCTAGCATTGCTCAGCCATTGTGACTGATAAACTGGATGGCCCTAATTGTCAGCAGCTACAATGAGTTTGGTCGACTGATCTTTTCGCCCTGATTCGAACCCCCGGCAGCAAACACTTGGTTTAGTAGGGAATCTATAACTTTTAGGGGGTGCAATGAAGGGATCTGAGGATGTGGCAAATGGGGGCGCTAGGCTAACATGATAGGCTTTGTGGGGGATTCGTCCCCTTTTTGCTTGGGCAACAATGGCAATTGAGTTGATTGGGAGTTAGCCAATTTAAATTGACTCATAATCAGATGAAATCAGTTGTAGAGTTGTGGATGCTAGACTTAATCATAAGTTGTAAATTGTCAAAATTGCTAATTACTATTATATACTTGGCCAATCACAACGATAACAATAGTACATTTACTGATTCTCATTGACGGTGCACTAGATGCTTTCAACTTTGCAGAGGACTATAAGCCTCAAGGAATTCTCTTTGGATTGGATGGTCGTAATTGCCCGGTTGCAATGACTGTTCTCGCAGTGATCCGGGAGCTGACTCAGTGATCTGATCTATGTTTCGATCTGGAGCCAGTTTGGTGCGGATGTTTCGCGGCCGTCCGCGACTGATTAGAGCCTGCTTGGTTTTTGTTTGCAATTCAAGGCAGCAGCTTACAGGATCATTTGTTTAAAAGGGCTGAAACACCGCAAGAGTAGGGAGCATTTGAACCACCAGCAATTTGTGTCGTAAGGAAGGTAGTGACTTTTCAACTCCTACATTCTGGGAGAGGAAAATTATAAGGCTCAAAGGAAGGTTCTTCCGTCATTTTGACCTTGCAATGGATGAAACCAAATCGCCTACGCTACATAGCTAATTGGCTGGGTGGTGCAGATTTCCAGTGGAATGGAACTGTGCCCTAAGCATCCGGGAGGACAATTCTGTGTACAACAATCAAAACCCGCTATGTTTTGGGTGCTTCAGGATGTTTGCATCAGGATCCATCACTTGCAGTAGCTTGGTGCAGGAGCTTCGCAAAGGTTTGACAAATGGGCGCGGTGAGCGAAGAGGCAACCGTTGATCTAGAAATCTGTGGACCACAAAGTCTTGAGAGATCAAGAGTTCCCCTCGCAAAATCGGCTGCAATGGTGAGTGATTCTGATGAATGATCAGACCAGATCATGATTCACGAAAATTCTTAGCAATCTTGATTCACTCAAATAATGATCATTGCTGGTGCAATGCCTTGCATCATTTGGGGCTAGCTTAACACCCAGTAATTAGTGATGGATCGCGCTGTCAATAAAACCATACATTTGATGCTAAATTACCAGTTTAGAAAGGTTCAAGTAGCTTATTGTTGTCGACTTACCATTCCCCATAATTGGTCATACCCGGTCATACCCCGTTTTTGGGGTTTTGTGTGTTTGCCCCGTAGGGACATGCAATCCATTCTTTGCCGAAAAATATCCGGATGTTGCTTGCTAGCCGCTTTCAACAATCATTCAATGTTGATTTTACCATTTTGAGCATCAATAATCCATTTTTTGCCAGCTACTTTCAATAATCATTCTCGGGTGCGCAACTATTGCCATTTTGTAGGCTATCCATCCACCATGGTTCACCTCGACAGTGACACCCTGGGACAACATTCTTCCCTCGGGGATGGCAGCGCAGCTCGGCTCATAAGTCCCCATGGGGCTGCTCCGAAACACTTTGAGAGTGAACCCATGGGGTCAGCGGGTCATCGTAGTAGGACAGATTCACCGATGAGGTGTGAATGTTCGACGCGCTGCAAAGGAAATCAGACCTAGAAGGATTGGATATGATTGGATCATGTTAGAACATTTATGAACATATTTTGAACATTGCAACATCTCGCAACATGCTTCTACTTTGAACAGACTTCGATGCTTCTACTTTGGAAGCCTTGCGGATTTCCTCGGCTTCCTCAAAGACAAGGGGTGGATTGGTACTATTGCTTAATTGTACTCCACTGGATATTGATGATGACAATTCGTGTGCCGTCCTCCCTGAAAATGTGTCGATGACAATTGTTGAGCTCTTTTCCTTGGAAAATTATATATTTTCGCTGTTGATGGTGCTTCAATCCGTTTCAATCATAGACTATCGCTAGGCATCGGTTCAGAATTGTTGGAGCTTATGATTCTACTCAAAAGGCAGACTTGGAGGCAACCACCCAAAATATGGGTTCAGCGGCAACCACTGTGATTGTATGAATTCAATCATGTATTCCTCTGTCAGCCAGGTCAGAGTTGTTCATACATCCAACCAAATTTAATCCCAAAGAGCACAGGATACTATTGTAATGGTATCCCCACACATCTCCACCAATCGACTTTGTGTATATTCTTGTTCTGCCTCACATGGTAGTGTAGAGTGCTCAAGCTCTTCAAGGTCTTTGGTTTCCAAAAACTCGGGTTTTACGCGTGTGCTGCTGGACAACAACGCCCACAGACGCTCTCGATGGCAGTTCTCAGCTTGGTGGCATCAACATGTCATTGAACCACCGAAACTCGTCACAGAAATGGTCCATTTCCCTGGCAATGGGACGAACACTCAAGAGCCCGAGCGTGATGCGTGTTGTTTTCTACATATGTAGAATATACTGTTTGGTGGTTTGTTTGTCATTTTTTTGTTTTCCCTTGTATTTATTAACAGTTGATTGACTAATAGTTTTCATGACGGGGTTGACACCACCAACCAGAGAATACAACAATCAAAAGCCCTATAATTTGACCTATTTTGGAAAACGAAAAAGCATGAATGAGTCTGACCCTAGATTTTCGTGAACTACAATCTAGCACGTCCAGATCAGTAGGTCGAAAGCGTTACCCAGATTGACCCAAGTCCCAGGTTTTGGTCCTGGATGGTGTGCAGCGCACACACGTACATAAGATGCCACAAGACTATTTGCGACTTACAGAGCCCAGTCATTGTTTGCTGGTGTTGCGGTCCACGGCAGTAGTGCAGCGCCTGAAATCTCTCTCGGCCCAGCTTGGAATAACTTGGGCAATTCGACACAGCCACATGATCGATTGGGAAGAGTCGTCAAGAAAATGCTGACCGCGTGATTGCTTGGCTCATCTTGGTTCCCAAGCAATGACCAAGAAAGATCATGGGGAAGTTGCTAAGCCATCCATTAACCATCCTTCAACATCAAATAGCCACAACAAAACCATCATTATGAGCTGGTTCCTCTCCAGGGAAAGCAATGCAACAGTCATTGGTCGGTTGAAATTCTTGGGACTTGGAAATCCCACGGATGTTGCACAACATTGGTTTCGAAGTGGCGCAAGCCTTAGCTTCAGAGGGTGGACCTGCTTCAACAGCAATGATAGGATTGATGTCCGGAGCTTGAGATAATCGGCTGTGGCTGGGCAACGGTAAGTTTGCTGGGGAACTCCTCCATGACTGCCAGGGTTATTTCCATGTGTTTGCGGTTGCAAGTGGTCCTGCCATGGGGCCAATATGGCCATCACAGGGGTGTAGACACAGATGGTGTGAGTGGAAGGTGCACAGCATGTGGCATACCTCCACATACTGTACCAGCACTGGTTGGGAAACAAGTCAACCACTCGCAAGCTGTGGTTCATTGTCTTCTTGGGGATGCTTTCACCGGTGCAAACGCTACACGGTACACGTCCTGGTTCTGGATCCCCCCGCTATAAGTCACTCGCACCAGCTGTGAATTCCGTTACCCAATGCTGACTGGCATCATGGGTGTTTCTCAAAATAGGCCCCACAAATCATCCATTCTCAACGATTTACTGTACCAGTGATAAAAACCCAGTTTTTAGAGTGATAAAAACCAGTGAATTTTACAGTGATATAAAAAGGAAAAAAACAGTTTTTACAGCGATGAACCACCATACCTTATAGTACATAAACCAGCCACTTAAGGGTCTTCCATTTTGAGGAACCATCTGCTCGAGAGTTGCTGCAACCGCCGGCGCCAGGCCCGTGGTCCAGACGGAGACGAAGGCGATGAACATCGCAGGGATGGTGGTGGTTGAAGTGGCGAGCTGGGTCAAGGAGTTCACCAACCAATAATGCCTTATAATGACCAACCAAATCATAGGGAAAACAGCCTGGTTAATGATGGGAAACCAGGGGGACTAAGGGTTTTCACCCACTGCCAAGTGTGGTCGTGGTAGTGCAAATAATTAAAATTGCTTACTGCTGAAGTGGCTTTGCTGAATTTTGCTGATTTGTTGGATGTCGCATGTTGTCGCTTGCTCTTCTTGACTGCACTGGTTGGTGGTTGCAAACATATTACTATATTAATAGATTTCCCAGATGTAGTATAATGTAATTCACAAATGGTTGGTTGAACCACCAGCTTTATAGCTTTATAACCACCAAGCTTTATGGCTATAAAGCTATTTTATGTATATGAACATATTTTCATGACGGGTGGTGAAGCACCACCAAGCAGTTGAAGTAGTGGTGTCCACAAACTGATTTTGCTCACCAGGAATCCTCCTGGAGCCGCACCCAAGCGGGATAACGTAGCCATTCACC
The DNA here is from genome assembly GCA_009767595.1 of Symbiodinium kawagutii. Classification (NCBI taxonomy): domain Eukaryota; class Dinophyceae; order Suessiales; family Symbiodiniaceae; genus Symbiodinium; species Symbiodinium kawagutii. The sequence continues at coordinate 6,104 of VSDK01015191.1, forward strand.
CGCTTGCGGCGCATGGGTCTTCCATGGCAACGAACCAATGGGAGGATGCGATCCGATCTTCTGAGGTTTAGCTGGTTACTGAGTGAGGCTATAAGTAGGTCATTCTCAAAGTCACAGGGGCCCAACTCACCCGGCCAAGTGGATGTCTTCGTGTCGAGTCGCAGGACGTAAATAAAAATGGGGGGTTTTTGCAACAGACTTCTCGAATTAGGACTGTCTTTTGGCAGAATGAACACCGGGAATGAGTAAAGCGTGTTAAGATGTGGGACCTCAGGCTGATACGATGACATGACAAATAAACAGCCGAATTGTTTGGTGACAAAAGAAGTTGGAGCAAAGAATAAGATCAAGCATCTCATTTGGATCAAAGGGGGCATCCAAAAACTTGGCATCCTTTGTCTGTCGATCGAGACTTAGAGCCCCATTTCAGTATGTCCAGTCCTGACCTGACTGTGGCATAGAAGATACCAGTAGCCAGTGGATTCTATGCTAATCATTGTTATCATTGACTCAATAAAAGGATTTTCTTGACTTCTTGTTATTTATTGACCACCACTGCACTAACTAGTTAACTAGTTGTAACTGCAGAAATCTTCCGCAGTGCAGGCGACTCCCGCTGCCGCGACCAGCGGTCCAAGCGGCGAGGCCCGGAGGGCGATGTTGCGGGGAAGATTGGACATAGGCAACGCTTCAACAACAGTGAAAGGGTATAAGATGCGTAATTAAGATGAACAACATAGGAAAAACTTCGATTTCAATCTAAGTGTTTGTTTGGTGGTTGGAACTGCCCAGGATGGATCGATCCCCTGTTGATCCCTGACTGAAAAGTGATGGTGCTTGGCCCACATGGCCAGGGTTTCGTGGAGTGTCCTTGTAGGAATGTGCATTTTCGCGAACATGAACGTCAATGATGGTAAAGAGAATTGGTGAATGATGCTGAACCATGGTTAATGAGGGTAAGCACCGATGTTCCACAATGTTTAGTGACTGTGAATGACTCTTGGGACACTGCCATTTTGTACGAAGATTGACTTGCTCAGCAGCCCAAGTGACTGCCCAGGGTTGGGAACCAGGATTTTTGTCCGGCACTGTGTGACACGTGACGCCAGGATAGTTTAGACAAGTGGCTGAGATCGTTGGACGGCGAAGGAGTGATGATGAAGTGCCCCACCGGCAGGTCCATCGAAGCCATGCAGGGTTCCCTGGGCTCCAGCGATGAATAGATGGGGTGGTCCTCTGGTGCCATCTGCCATGACCAGCTGAGCAGTTGAAATTGTTACCCACTTCTTGGCTGCTTGGCATTGACTGAATAGCTTAAAGTGTTGGTCGCTTAAGCTGCATAGCATCAAGTCTTGGGTGTTGACTGTATTTGAACGGGTTGATGAATGAACCAACGGCCACCATTTCGAAGATATCAAAAAGTTGGTGGTACTGTCACAGTAAACTGACCTGTTATGACGTGTTTCATCAACCAATGGGTGATAAATAATTCTGGCATCGAAACCTAGAAACGCGGCATCGTCTAACAATGTCGTGGTAGTCATTGCTTTGGCCACACGCAGTCTTGGCAGTCCCATGCGGTTTCGCAAAGCACAATTATGGTGGATGCTGAGTACGATTTGCGGCAAACGAAACACTGTCACATACTGTCACCACTGTCAAAAATTGATTGCTCACCATTAGGTCAATACGCATCAAGCAGCCATGATACTCCTCCCTTCAGTTGGTCATTATCAACCAGTACATTCCTCAACCTGAGTGACACTCATGATGCTCTTGAGTGACGCGACGGTCCATCCAACTCTTATCATGACAGAGTTTCATCATAGTTGATGAACCGTCAAGCTGGTCGTTGGCACGAGTACAGCAGCAGTGGCCACTGCGGTGCGTGCGTGGTGGCCTGTCTGATGATGGTCACTTGGGACGGTTTGGCACTGTCATTTATCCTAGCAACAAGCAGTGCCTAGAGGCTTGTGGTGTGGTCGCCTGGTGTTTTTTGATTGTTTTGTTTCTAATTTCATGATACTTCTCGTGGAGGATCATTTTACTTGCTGCTTTGTTTGGTTTCTTATGGATCCCGGTCATTTGTCCACAGTCGCGGTTTGTATAGCACTCTAGTATACTCTAGTGGCAATTGGTTTCATTCCAGCAAAGGGACCACGGAAATTGTAGACGTTCCAATGTTCCCGACTAAAACTGGACGTACGAGAAAAACAATGTAGTGGTTTACCTACAAAAAAAAGCATCACAAAAGCAACAAACAAAAATGTTATTTTTGTGAATGGTTTGAGGGCTACATGCGTCTTCTATTGCGGTTCCGTGAGAACGTCGCTAGTTGATGCTCCAACCTTTTTGTTCTTTTTTTGAAGCTAAAGTGGTTACTTTTCTTGGATGATCCAACTCAAAATGATAAACACTGATCTATAGTTGATGCTTACCTTGGAAGTTTGACTACAACCTTGATGCTCCTTTTCTTTGACGACCTAATCAAGATGCTCCAACTTGGCATGGCGGCTTTCTTGGAAGGTCTCGGAACGTGCCGCCGTGCCATTGCTCCAGGTACTCTGAGGCACTTCATCGGGAGTTCAGCAACATCAACGAGGTGAGCTGTTCCACCGGGTCGTCGTGGGCTTGACGAGGGATGGTCACAGCTTGGTGGGTGGGTTTTCATGTTGGTCCCTGGCAGCTGTTGATCCTTGGTACGCTACTGCCTTCAGTGGTTATGAGCTAGCCCCGACACGTTGATCCCTAGCAGCCCTAGTAGCTGTTTATCCTTGGTACTGCCTAGCAGCTGTAATTATGAGTTACAAGCTGGTGGTTCAGTGTTGATCCCTGCCGATGATCCTGTGGAGAATGCGGCAGCGGGGTGACTTTTAGAAATTCGTTAGTATCCAAGGACAACCGCCCAGTGCAGTAGTGATGCCAGGAAAATAATCCAGTACCACAGGAATTGCTTTTTGGGATCATTTTGGTTCTTACCAGCACCAAACTGTGGATTGTTGTGATCGGAAGTTGCGAACATCATTCACTCACTTTTGATTCATTCAATGTTTTGTAAACTAGTGATCTAGTGATCTTTCTCACCGGTAAGATCAAGAAATTTGCCTTAGAACCACATGTGGGGGCTTCTCAAAATAGGGGGCGCAAAAAATAGTCAGTTGATTGCTATCATGGAGGATTTGGTGGGGTACCCCAAACTGGCGTGAGAAACCAGCATATGTTAAGTAACCAGTAAAAAACAGTACTTAACCAGTAATAGTCCACTAATAAACCACTAATAAACCTTTATGTACCCCAATAAACCATGGTGGACGATACCTGGGGGGGGTTACCCCCACTCCTGGCTTGAGAAACACCCATGTCGATCTCAAGAGTTCTGCCCGTCTTCAACGGCTGGGCGAATGATCAGAAGTAAACTGGGGTATACTCACCTGGTTGGTGATTTCATGTTTTTTTAGATATTCTCCAGTATTACCAAATGGTTGCTTGGTTGTCTAATATTTTTCATAGGGGTTGAACCCCTCAATCAGTTGCTGGCAAACCAATCGCCACAGGTCTCAGAGGAGGTGCTCTTAGACAGCAACAATCAAACCATATCAAACCATCATGAACCGCGATCAACCATCTTACTCTCTGGCAAACTAACCTGGAAGTAGAAAATCCACTAATTACTTACAATGGTTTCGCCTATAACAATTGTGATTTTCAGCTTCCAGGTTAGTTTGCCAGAGGGTAACCGATCATTAACCATCATGAACCGTCATTAACTCTCTCTATGTTCTGAAGGAAACACCAAAATACCAGTCAAAAAAGGTGCTGTCACCATCAAACTATTGCTTTGACAATGAATTAAGCCACTGGAGTTGAAAACCATCATTAACCACAATCAATAACCATCAATAGCTATATCCATCATTAACCATCATTAGCCACCAATAACCTTCTTGCAAAACCTCCAAAGCGCCTGGTTGTTTCGGTCGCTTCCAGTTATCTTTGGCCATCGTGGACCCAACGGCGAAGGGGCTCAAAGTGGTCGAGCCGAGTCTGTGGGAGGCCAGTCGTGGCAGTCAAAACCGATGGCAGGTGACCTTCGTTTTAGGCCATGAGCAACACTGGGTGATGCTTGATATTTGCTCATGTTGGTTGGTGGTCAATATTGGCTTAGTACATCTTAGTACATGTGGAGTCTGAGTATTAGGTGGCTGAACGAACCCCGAACTAAACATGCCTAGTGAATTTGGGATGCACATCCACTTGTCGTTCTTGGAGTTGCCATGGCACCCGCCCAATGAATATCCAATGACTTCGCCCTGCAGTTGACCTAGGTTTTAGAGCGGTGCTGTTAGGAGAGCGATTTGGAGAGTGCTGTTAGCCATGGATTTCCCAAGTGGCTGTGGGTCAGTTTACCCTGTACCTGTGGTTCCCCCATCATGAACGCTTGTTTCCCCACTATTGTTGTTGGTTGTTATCCCCTGTTAGTTGGTTGGTTGATATTGACCCATAGCCACTTTATCGGACAGAGCCACCTCTCCACCTCCAACCAAGTGTGTCTACTCCGACATCGAAAAAAGTCGGCTGCCAAAGAAATGGATCATTAATATGGTGGTTTCACAAGCCATAGGGGACCCCCCAGTTATCATCCAGTTTATTACTCATCTATAGCAATAAAACATAATAAAACCAACCATAACTTGGGGGGTACCCTATGGCTTGAGAAACACCCATATAGCCACTGTGACGATGATGACCCCTGTTTGCCCTCGTTCAGTTTTCATCCACCTGGGAGATGCCAAACAATCGACAGCGCCGCGCCAGTCCCTTGGTATCCAGACCCTGGGGCACAAGCTCTTCTTCAGTCAAGGACTGAAAAACCTGTCGGCAGCTCAGCACTGTGGGTGTGACTCCGTGGGAACCCTAGGTGCAACCACGACAGCTTGGTCAGTTGCCCTTGTGTTGGTGGTGGTGAATGGTTGTTGGTTGCCCCGATACTCCAGATATGGCGGCGTGTATATACCAACACCTACTTATGAAGACACACCAGAATGTAGATAGATGCACCATAAGTTGACATAAATGGAGTGTTTTGTTTAATCGATGCTTATTTAACCATTTATTGACAAGCCATCATACTCTCATTTTTTCAGTGCAGCTGACGACTTACAATAGTGAGTCAGGGTTGCCAGTGACCAGACCATTCTGACATCCACCTGATTAATCAGCCATTATACTACTTGTATAATTGATTCAATTTTAAGTTTCACCACTAACCAGATCCAACCAGACTTACAACCACCAAGCAGACTCATCACCAAGCAGTCCGGTTACCGGTGGAACTGGTGATCGATGGGCTCCAGGCAGCAATGAGGCGGAATCGGCGCGGAATCGGTGCGCAACCATCCAATGCGCTGCGCGCAAGAAAGGTCCTCACATCACAGCTGCGAGCCGAGAAATGGGGGGTTCTAGGCCATAGGGTACCCCCAACAAGGGTTGGTTATGGTGGTTTACTATTATATAAATGAATATGTGAATGGCATAATCACTATACTGATGGAAATACAAGGTTCGGAACGCAGCAATTAATAATGGAACTACTGTAGGAATGATACCAATAGTTGTGGAAATGCCGGGCTAGCGATCATGGTGGATAGCTGGTGGAGAATGACCAACATTGACCAACTATGTTTGTGGAAGAACTATGTTGGATCAATGAATGAATAGTGCATAGTGGTGGATATGATATTCATGGCACCAAACACAGCAATCATAGTGGATAGCAATCGTGGAGACCAATATAAGCCAATTATATGGCTGAATGAATAGGAGATAACAATAGTGGTTGATAGGATTTAGTAAGGGATGACTGTGGAGAAAGCATGATCAGGTTCAACAACATTGGTCAGGGATCCGGACAGCCAAACATCAGGAAGTCATGAATGATCCGTATGTTTGGCAATAGAGGAATGACAAACAAAAGAGAACAATAATGCACCATAGCATCCATAGCATTCTTTGGCTGATGGTTCCTAATACGTGTTTTACGGTTGCATGCCATGCGACCAGTCGTCCACTAGGGGTCGGGGTCTAGTCCTACCGCTGAAGTTCACCAGCGCTGAACCATGGTGAACCAACAAGAAGAACGGGGATACACCAACTAAGTATGGCTCCACAAGGTGACGCTCGCTGTGATGGCTGCAGTCGAAAAAACATAGTGCTGTATTTTCGAGGAACCTAAAAGACGTATATAATTACTAGGCCGATCTTGGGGAGCTTGGATGTTTTTCGCACAAGGGGTGCGGTGATTTTGCCAAGCCTTTCGAATTGCAATAGGACGGCATTTGGCTATGGGTCAAAATCCCGTACCCCTGGTTCCCCTATCATCAACCATTGTTGTTATAGTTGGTCATTACCCCCCATTATTGGTTGGTTAATATTGACCCATGAACGTTTGAGTCTAGAAATGTTTGTTGCGTCAATGAGTCGCAGGTAAATGCTGGTAAGTCAGTCAGATCACAATACCGGGGGTTCAGGCCCCAGGAGCAGGGAATGGTCCTGGATGATCCGCCGTTGCTCAGCCCGAACTGGGCTCCGTGGCTGAAGCACTACATGCTCCGAAAGAACCCTCTCCTGTAGGATGGTTCCCTGAGGCTTGATACGCTTGGATGGTTGTGCACAGAATAGTCTTTGGTGCTTCAGAAGTTGATGAATCCCCAGGATTTTGTTCGTTTTTTTAGATACAAAGAAATTTTCCAGCCAAGCTGGTGGTAAGTGCAAAGCAACCAACGAGAAGAGTCGAACTCCTGAGATGTTCATTGACAGGTTGTTGGCAACCTTGGGGGGATAATAGGCATCAATCAAACAGCCAAGCAACCACCCAACCAAGCAACCAACCACCCAACCACCCAAGCAACCACCAAACCACCAAACCACCCAACCACCCAAGCAACCAACCACCCAACCACCCAAGCACCCAACCACCCAACCACCCAACCACCCAACCAGCTCTCCGACCATGGTTTGTACAGTCGCACCTTCTCCACTTGGGCCATGGATCGGGGTGGCTATGGAGGCTGGGAACAGCCCGGGCGAGCCTGGAAGAGCTGATGGTTGAGCATTTATAGCATGAGTCAATGACAAAAAGCTGAAGATGGTTACTATGCTTGATGATGGTGAATGAATAGCGAATGGTGACCATCTTCAGCTTTTTGTCATTGATGGTAACCATCTAACATTGTAATAAGCTTACTAGAATGGTAACATGGGTCAATGATGGTGAATGAATAGCGAATGGTTGTATTGCTTACTACAATGGTCAATGAGGAATACTTTCCAGCATTGGAGATTGGATGCGTTACCCAGCAAGCATGGGAGTCGTGATGCCATTATGTTGCGGGACCTTTGATGTGAATTCCTGCATGCATAGTATGGCTATGGGTCAATATCAACTGACCAATAATAGGGGCTTTTAACCAACAATAAAAAGTAAATCCATGATTAATGACGGGGAACCAGGGGTACAAGGTTTTGACCCACAGCCATATTTACATACAAGACTCGCAATATGACATTGATAATACTGATCACATTGATGTCTACAGTTTACAGCATCACACCTGTTCGCTTTGTGACACACATGGGCCGCCCAGCAATTTGGGTTCTTTGCTGGAAAACTCCAACTCGGACAATCAGCTCTTATTCTGTGCTATGCCAGTCAAAGGTTAAGGTGCAGGTGAACATTGAAAAACAGGGTCAGGGCAGGTTTCACAGTTGCACATCATCCTCTGAATATAGAAATCTATTCTCAGCAACCCGTACTACACAACTAGTGTTCGTAGCAACCCATCACGTATCCTTCCTACCAAAGTCATAACGAAAATAACCAATGCTTACTAACCAACCATAGCCCAACCATTCTATAGGCTGTGAAGCCCATTGCGATCCGCTGCCGTTGGGATGCACAGGGCAGGCTTCAACGCAGCCCACTGATGGGCCTGCCTGGTTGAATGCCAAACGTCCCTGGGCAAGGAGAAGATTGGGATGATGTGGGAGGATACCGTTGTCTATGTTAACTCATAATCATACATAAGTGAATACGTGTTAAGATGTACATGATATGTTGTAAGCATCATGTAAGCTAGTTAGTGAATAGTAGTGTATATTTGTGTTTGTGAAACCGTTTTCAACAGCAAGGAAGTACCAATTTTCTTGGCAAGCACGGCGTTGGACACCATTGATTTCTTTTGGGTCTGAAGATTTCAATTCCAATCTCGCAGTCAAGTCTGCCAATCAATGTCATCCATTGATTTGGTGTTGAAGGCAGATTGTGCTTTCTGTCTTCTGGTACACCCACGTTGGGTTCCTTTTAAACATAGCACTGAGTAGCACCGTATGCAAATAAGAGTGTCAACCTCCAGCTGGCCGCTATGACTAGCTGAGAATTCCGCAAACCAGACACGAGATGGTTAATGCAGGGTACAACGCGGAGTGTTGCTAGCCGAACTGCTCGTCCATATATTGGCATTCTGAGCGCAACCATTGTCACGAATGAACATCTAACACTTGGTAGGCTATGGGAGAAATGGTGCTGTGTGGTCCCAAGCTAAGACTCATAGCTGACCCTCAAACATGGACTAGAAGATGTTTCAACCTTGACCCTGACTGCCCAGCTCTCCATGTCTTGGTTCGGCTGAGACTTACACAATCAGCAGACAGCTTTGTTGGCGCCTCAGCCGTAACACGGCGGCCCTCTTGGAGTCGGAGGTGGTTCTTCAACGGATTTCGGCTGTTGATCATGAGGCGCCAAGTGCGTCCGTCAACAGGCTGATATGAAGAAACATTTGTATGAAACTGTCAAGATCCATTAAGACCCACGAAGCGAAATCTTGCGAACCAAAAACTAAGTGTTTGCGGCCTCGGAACTATATCTTCATTACGTTCCAGTGAGTTCAGATGGGCCTCGCGTTCAGCCCTCACCCCCGTGTGCGAAAGAGCGTTGCGACATTTGATTTGTGTTCATCCCTTTGTGCCGGTGCCCCAAGAAGACTAGTGTCGGAGATTGCGTCAACTGTTGCGTTATCATCAGACAAAGCTTGATTACCAGGCTTGTGTGTTGATGTACGGTAGTCACCCGGTAGTCTTTCTGAATCTCATCGCATGAAATTTAGCTCATGATTCGTATGACATGTGCACCTTTAATGTCGTTCGTGCACATATATGCGCAAGGGTCTCTATGAATTCAACATGATTCAACTATTTTGAACACTCTGAGGATTTAGATCCCAATAGACTTTTTTTCGGATTTCGGTCAGCTTCAACATGCATTGCTACGCATTGAATCGCGTGTCAGGCTGGCTTTGCTGCAGGCGAGGCCTTTTTTTGATTCATCGGAACGCTAATGATGTGGGTGATGGTGATTGTTGGTCATTACCCTGTACCCCTACTTGGATGTGCACCCCCATTTAGTAAGTGGGTAGAAACCATGGGTTTTAGAGGTGATAAGCTACCTTATAAGGCTTGTAACCATGGTGAACTAACCTCAGCTGCAAATCCAAGTACTAGTGTTGGCTGGGATTTTTACCTGCGCATTTTTTTGAGTTGTTTTTTTTGGCGGATGGTTTATATTGACCCACAGCTTGGCACAGCGGTCGCTCCATATGATCGTTGAGGTTAGACCGCCAATACTTGTGCGCAACATGAAAATAGCCATGACTATTGGAATAAGCATAGAAATTGCGATAGGAATGTATAGGAAGAACAATAGCCATCACCCACATGTGTTCAGACGTTGATTCGCCACTGGCAAGCCGAACCATCTTACATCAGCTTGCGGTTAGTGGTCCCTTTGCTGTCACATTCCAGAAAAATCACTGTCTGCGATTGGTTCTTTGATGCTTTCTCCAGAAGCTTTTGTCAAGAAATGCGTCACTGGACATCATGTTCTGCGTCATGTCAACAACAACGTGTGTGTGATGTGTGACACCCTCAAAGCTTCTTGGAATTGGAATTGTCATAGCAGCCTCTCGTTTGGCTATACTTCATGTAGTGGTTGCATCGTTTGTGATTGGCTACCACCGTTTCGGGCTGCTATTCAACCTGCCAGCAGGTGCTTCTTCAATTATTTGTGATTAACCTCTATTAGCAGTTGCGTAGCACTTGGTACCACATGAGCTGACGCCCAATGCCCCAACGGCAGGCCACGTTGTGGAGATTCGAAGCGGCTGAGATTCCCTGCTGGCTAACAGGCGCTGATACGAAACAACAAGGGGTACTTATGCTGACGAAACAAGAAATAACTGGTTGGTGCTTCCAAACATTATTTATGTATCGATCTGTATATTTATTTCCCTATAGTAATGATTCACAAATGGTTGGTTGACTAATATTTTTCATAGGGGTTGAAACCACAAACCGGAATAAGCTGCAAGTGATTGATATTGGTAAATGATAATCATTCACTAAGCAACAGACAATGAATCATTGCATCCAGTTTACAACCAACATGTCAGGATCAATGGCTTGGTTGATGGGACAACCTAAGTTGGAAACCCTTTTTTACAACGACCAATTATAGGGGTTTCCTGTAGAATTCTTTCCCTCAACAAAACTAGTGATAGTAAATAATAATCATTCCTAGGTAACTGAGAACCAATCATTGAATGTATACAGTAGTTTGCTGATGCTTTCAAACTGATTGTTAGTGGTTGATTAAGCAATTGTATGATAGATGTATGATGTTGCCAAGAAACCATCAGTAATCACTATCCGTACAGGTGTCTGATGGTTTGCAACTGATTCATAGTGGTTACTGATGTTTCCGATGCTTCCGTCATTAGTTACTGATGCAGGCTTGTATCAAAGGTAATAAAAAAAGTGAGGATGGGACGCCTGTGAGTACTACAGGCGGGGTTGTTTGACAGGCCTTGACATGTTGCGTACTGTGCAACCATGTACCGGTCCCACGTGAATATGTTCCTCAACGACTTAACGCGTTCGTAGCAAATGTTGGGTTGAGATATTCAGATAATTTCTGTATATTCAGCTCATGCTGATAGCAAACGCGTGTGCGTGTGTGACTAAACATTACTCACTTCTGATCACCGCTGGCCCTTCAGTTTATGATCAAACATGCCCACAAAAAACAGTTTCAGGGATTATTTGTCAACCATTTCACATTATTGCAATCCGAGATGAAGAATAGACAATACATATGCCAATCTATCATCCAAGGAACAGCCAGACCTTCCCCATTGCTAAATGATATGATTCACCATGATCCGATAATCACTATATATTTGACCAAATTGAAGAATCAATGATTAAGCAAATCGAAAAGTCAATACTCAAGCCAATTGAATAATCATCAACTAATCCAATTACATAACCAACCAAAACTCATACTATTCACCATCATCGCTTCAACTTGCTCATGAAGTGATGGTGCCAGTGGTCCCCTCATGGCAGCCAAGCGAGCACAGCTGAACTTTAAAAAAGGTATTGTTCTTCTCCCTGGCAGCGGAGCAGTCAAAGTGTTTGAATGCAACACTACTAGAGATGCTGATAGTTTTTAAAGTTGTTTAGCAGTTATATACCGATTTTATAAGGGCTAAGAATGGTTCATCACAGTGGATAAAAACCAACGGCAATGGTTAAGCAACTACTAGTTGGTGGCTTGACTAGTTATATAGATCTACCCCCGTGCCATACTCAGGCGTGATTGTGTGTTCCACCATGAGGATCATCTGACAAGCAGTGCCAGCAGTATCCAATAGTCAATCATTATCATTACACTGGCGAAACTGCACCCAAAGCCATGTTTGTAAGAGGTTGGTCAAAAATCCATCGGTACATCGAATTCTACGTTGGCGAACAATTGATTCTAACTCAGCCAAAAGCATGCCACTGCTTGGTTTTTCCCTTACAACCTGGCCCAGATCTTCTGGTGATATTAGTTTAGGCAATCCATATTTGATGAACTCCAATTGATTGGAGCAACAAAAAACACTCGATGTTTTGCAGGGTTTAAGCCTGATTTCGGCAAGGCTTGTGGCTCTGGCCATGGCTAGAGGACACTTCTGGGGCCCTGTCACCACGGTCGACAACGGCAGGTGGTACCCTGCTGGGTGCTTTGCGACACGGGGGTTTCGTGCCGCACGACGATGACGTGGCAACTCGACGTTGGCGAACGCGGGCGATGGGGCGCGCCAGCCATGAAGGGGCAACAGCTATGCCATGGCTATCAGTTATCATGATGGCTTGGATGAGCAAAAAAATATCCATCCAATGCTATCATTAAAGAAATATTCAATATTATTGATGGGTTTAAGGGCCAGTGTATTTTTTGGTAGCCTCGGGGCCTTTATGGCTATAGGCTATAGCCATTGTCCAAGAACGTTTGATTGTAGCATCACTTGTAGTTATAAAAGTTGCCAACCCCAAGAATGGGACACAAGGCACTACTGAGAACTCAACTGTGGCAATGCATCTGCATTTGAGGGTCGTTTTTGTGCAAGATCATGATAGGCAATCTCGGCCGTGATGTTTGCATTGACTTCAGTGCTGATGTCACCTTAGAGTTTGCCACCAGAAATTGCAACTGACATGCTTTCAAGCTTTTGCAAGCATGTCTCTTGACAGAGCAAGGATTTCAAAGCGTTTGCTTTAACATAGGGACATACCACACAGTCAGTAGCACTCTGCGTGGCACTACTGAGAACTCAACTGTGGCAATGCATCTGCATTTGAGGGTCGTTTTTGTGCAAGATCATGATAGGCAATCTCGGCCGTGATGTTTGCATTGACTTCAGTGCTGATGTCACCTTAGAGTTTGCCACCAGAAATTGCAACTGACAGGTTTCAAGCTTTTGCAAGCATGTCTCTTGACAGAGCAAGGATTTCAAAGCGTTTGCTTTGACATAGGGACATACCACCCAGTCAGTAGCACTCTGCGTGGCACTACTGAGAACTCAACTGTGGCAATGCATCTGCATTTGAGGGTCGTTTTTGTGCAAGATCATGATAGGCAATCTCGGCCGTGATGTTTGCCTGGACTTCAGTGCTGATGTCACCTTAGAGTTTGCCAACAGAAATTTCACCAGATTTGTTTGGGTTCGTTTTGCACATCGGAGTGCCGTGTACATGTGCTTCTAAAGCACATGCTTGATGAACATGGAATTGTAGCGAAACGACTCCATGATTCATTTGCATACTAGATTTTCATTTGCATCTATGATTCTTTTTGCAAGATACCGTACTGGAGCAGTTGGCTGGCTATATGGGTGATCTTGCATTGCTTCCTCCTTTGGTTGGCTACCGCGAACTTACTATTTCTGCTATTGTGAACTGAAAAGAACATAGCAAGGAGTAATGCATGCTAATGTTCCTTAGCAGCACGCAGAGAAGCAGACGCAGACAATTTTGTACCGATACGCGATTGGATATTCTACGATATTCTTCAGTGTTTCTCACGTAATTCAGCCCACCCTGCTATCACAGCAACATCTCATTCTTGCTTGCAGTACATCGAATAACTAATCTTCATACTGTTGTCATTCATGTTGTCACTATCAACCACTTCTACTTGGGTCATGCTTCTCGCAGCTGGGCTTGAGGATTTAGAAGCAATGGAAGCCGACCTTGAGAAGATGGAGGCGTAGCGTAGCATGTCGTAGCAGCAGACACTCCTGGCAGTTGACAACAGATGTGGGGCTGCGTCCCAAGCGGGGACGTTGGTGGATAAGGAAGTTTGAACATTGGTGAACCAGTAATAATAGTAATAATGGTTAATAATAATGGTTTAAACCATTAATAATGGGTTATCATAGCTAATGGCTTACAGCTAATGGGTAATGTTGGTTTCTGATTAGTGTAACCCCCCTAAAGTAATGAAAATAGGCATGAAACCAACAGGTAGATACTAATCAGAAACCAACATTAATCGGGCACTTGTCCGAAAGTACCATGATCCATTTATCACGAATCATTCTTCGGTGTTTGCATTTTGGGAATGCTCGACTTAGGGACAAGTCACTTCGTGTTGGTAGTAAACCCATTATTTGTTGCGAATACACATTTTGTTGGCTTTATGTACTCGGCATTTTAGATGTTGATCATTGTTTTTGACATTTGCCCATGATTTAT
>VSDK01015191.1:20246-83642 GCA_009767595.1 Symbiodinium kawagutii
TCCTGCTGATCGCTTGACAATACTGAATGATTATATACTGGTTATTAGTCACTACACTCCACTGTTGCTTGCATACCTGTTTGTATACCTAGCAGTTGTTAGTGATACAGGGATATCTATTATTCATTGGGTGTATACCCATCCTGTGTTGATACTCCCATGATTTGTTGCTTCTATTGCTGTAGGTCAACACCCCAGCTGTTCACATCCCATAAATGACCATTTTCCTCTGCATAAAAGTGCACAATCGCCCGACTCACAGTGGAGTGAATGGCGAATTCCCGTCATGACCAGTCACGGGTCTAACTGTTGGATTGTTCACTTACCCAGGACTGTTGGTTGGTTGACATTGACCCCATACTTGCTAGATCCCCTACCATGGTTGCTCGGTTCCCACGCTTCGGTTGATCCCAATGGCTTCGTGCGTAGGCGGCCTTCGATCATCAAAGCATGCTGGTTTTCCGGCGTGGCGGACGTCGGGAGACCCAGTCGTGGCAGCGTGGCGGTGGGTCCTAAGATGGGGTTGTGAATGCGCGGCAGGGTGAACGCTTGATAAAAGGTGCCTACATCATTGATGGCTAGCTATAGTCAACTAATGGGTTAATCATGGTCATAGAAACGGTCCATATAGTAGCGGTAAATGATGATTTAATCATGTTTGTAGCTACAAGTATGATCCATAATGGCTGAGATTGGGTAATACTTGTCTATCATAGGTAATTGTTATTTCCCCACCTGTCAGGTGAGGGTTGTTAGATTTTATCAGAGCTGACTTCTCCTTCTCCTCTCCTTCTCCTCCTTCCCCTCCGCCGGTCCTCAACCACGACCAAGCGCGACTAGTGGTCGCTGCCGGACCTCAACCACGATCATGTATGCCTGCTGGTGGCTGCCGGACCTCAACCACGATCATGTATGCCTGCTGGTGGCTGCCGGACCTCAACCACGATCATGTATGCCTGCTGGTGGCTGCCGGACCTCAACCACGATCATGTATGCCTGCTGGTGGCTGCCGGACCTCAACCACGATCATGTATGCCTGCTGGTGGCTGCCGGACCTCAACCACGATCATGTATGCCTGCTGGTGGCTGCCGGACCTCAACCACGATCATGTATGCCTGCTGGTGGCTGCCGGACCTCAACCACGATCATGTATGCCTGCTGGTGGCTGCCGGACCTCAACCACGATCATGTATGCCTGCTGGTGGCTGCCGGACCTCAACCACGATCATGTATGCCTGCTGGTGGCTGCCGGACCTCAACCACGATCATGTATGCCTGCTGGTGGCTGCCGGACCTCAACCACGATCATGTATGCCTGCTGGTGGCTGCCGGACCTCAACCACGATCATGTATGCCTGCTGGTGGCTGCCGGACCTCAACCACGATCATGTATGCCTGCTGGTGGCTGCCGGACCTCAACCACGATCATGTATGCCTGCTGGTGGCTGCCGGACCTCAACCACGACCATCCGCGGCCAGTGGTCGCTGCTGGACCTCAAAAATGTCAGAAAAGATGTCAGAAAGAATGTCAGAAGATATGTCAGAGAGAATGTCAGAGAAAATGTCAGAAGATATGTCAGAAGACAAGCCAGAAAGAATGTCAAAAGATATGCCAGAAAAGAATGTCAGAGGATATGTCAAAAAGAATGTCCGAAGAGATGTCTGAAAGAATGTCAGAGAGAATGTCAGAAGACATGTCAGAAAGCATGTCAAAAGATATGCCAGAAAGAATGTCAGAGAGAATGTCAGAAGAGATGTCAGAAAGAATGTCAGCAGAGATGTCAGAAAGAATGTCAAAAGATATGCCAGAAACAATGCCAGACAGAATGTCAGAAGATATGTCAGAAGACATGTCAGAAAGAATGTCAGAAGATATGTCAGAGAGAATGTCAGAGAGATCGGCAGAAGATATGTCAGACAGAATGTCAGAGAGAATGTCAGAGATATGTCAGAAAGAATGTCAGAGAGAATGTCAGAGATATGTCAGAAAGAATGTCAGAAGAGATGTCAGAAAGAATGTCAGAGAGAATGCCAGAAAGAATGTCAGAAAAGATGCCAGAAAGAATGTCGAAAGATATGTCAGAAAGAATGTCAGAGAGAATGTCAGAAGATATGTCAGAAGACATGTCAGAAAGAATGTCAGAAGATATGTCAGAGAGAATGTCAGAGAGATTGGCAGAAGATATGTCAGAAAGAATGTCAGAGAGAATGTCAGAGATATGTCAGAAAGAATGTCAGAAGAGATGTCAGAAAGAATGTCAGGATAAAATGCCAGAAAGAATGTCAGAAAAGATGTCAGAAAGAATGTCAAAAGATATGTCAGAAAGAATGTCAGAGAGAATGGCAAAAGATATGTCAGAAAGAATGTCAGAAGATATGTCAGAGAGAATGTCAAAAGATATGTCAGACAGAACGTCAGAGAGAATGTCAGAAGATATGTCAGAAAGAATGGCAGAAGAGATGTCAGAAAGAATGTCAGGATAGAATGCCAGAAAGAATGTCAGAAAAAGATGTCAGAAAGAATGTCAAAAGATATGTCAGAAAGAATGTCAGAGAGAATGGCAAAAGATATGTCAGAAAGAATGTCAGAAGATATGTCAGAGAGAATGTCAAAAGATATGCCAGAAAGAATGTCAGAGAAAATGTCAGAAGATATGTCAGAAAAAATGTCAGAAGATATGTCGGAGAGAATGCCAGACAAAAGTGGAGTCAACAAGCGGTGTTGACATGACATGGTGGGGATCACTCGAAGTAAAGTAATTAGACTCTGATATCCTGATGGTTGATTACGCATGACAAGTGAATACAAGTGAATGGCTTTAGAAGAGACATGCAACTTGTTTTCATGACAAGAGACATGACAAGAGACAAGTGAATACAAATGAATAGTTGTCATCATGACAAGATTGCATTGCATGATTTGGGGTGATTCACTCTTTTTGACAACTCTTTCCTTGCTATATTTGTTTCTGTTCAGGTACATTTAGAATGGCGTTTATGTCTGACACTGGCATCAGTGTCCCACAGGGGATGGAAAATCTCCACAAAGCCGGGCTCCTTGAACTCGCCGCGGGATCAGACTCATCAAGTCATTGATGCTCGGTGGTTTCGACCTAGCCAGGACTTGGGGACCCAAAAATCAATGGTCAATGAACTGGACGATGACTTGATGAACTGAATTGATGGATGATTTTGATTGATTTGGTTTGTTACTATAAATGGTCAATGCACCGGAGGATGACTGGGGGGTCTCCTATGGCTTGAGAAATACCCCGACCTTCCGTCTCGGAACACACTTCGCGATTTTCGCCTCGAAACGAAACGCGACCAGGTTCTAGCTGGGCTGGTGAATAGCCGCGATAGCCGATAGATGGGTGACCAGTTGTCAGTGACCATCCCTACTATGAGCCAGGAACTACTACATTGGGCCTTGTCCAAACATGGTGTATCCCCCTTTAGCTGGTTTGTTTCCCTAAAATGGTTGTGAACTTGGATGGTAGGCACCACCAAGGCGACAAATCCGTGGCGAGAAGCGTACGAATCCATTGAACAACTCTTCAGGCTAAATTAGTTTGTTCAAGGTTGGGCGGTGGCGCTGTCAAAGCACCCACCCAACCAACCAAACAATGGATTTGGCTGCTAGTCAAGAATTCAATCAGGATAAAAATGAATGTCAGAGCTAGTATAGTGATTAGTTAAAATGGTTATAATGGTTAATTATTACTAGTACAATCGCAATCACAGTATACAAAAGATATATGATATAGTTGCGAATGTTTTTTTAATGTAGAGTCAAGTATCCAAAAGATGGGAAGGTGAACGCAACAGCAGGTGGGTCATCGAGTCATCATGGGCAACGCAACAGCAGGTGGGTCATCAACCACAACATCCACAACTCTGGAAACTAACAGGCGGAGTGTAGGGTTCATCTGGCTATGGGTCAATAGTAACCAACCAATAATGGGGGATAATAGCCAAAAACAATAGGGAAACAATGGTTAATGATAGGGGAACCAGGGGTACGGGGTTTTGACCCACTGCCATGTTACTTTTGAGGAGTGTAATTTGGTCGGTGGTTTCAAATATTCCTTATTTGTCCCAAATCTCTGGAATGGTTGGTGGACAAATATTGTTGGGATAGCTGAGCGAACCACCGACCAGCAATGATCATTATTGATTAAGCAATATGACCATTTTTATGTAACCATTATGAACCATTTTCACCACTCTTGGCCAATAATTATCAATTATATATCCATTCTAAACGGCCAAAGTAACCATGTTTACAAGCCATCCATTCTAAACCACCAATTTTGGGCTCCAACCAGCAACCAGTGATGAATGATGACTATTGTCATTAGCTAACCATCATTAACAACTTAATAACCTTGGCAACCACCAACCAGAGGAATGCCATGGCTTGGGGTGTGGCTGCTTCCAGGTTGGAGAGCTACACCTGTGGTACATGTTGGCCTCAGGCGCCAGAGATCACCTTGGAATACGCGTTGGTTGGTTGGTTTGGTTGGTTTGGTTTGGTTTTGTTCTCTTGTGTTGTCTTGTGTCGTGTTGCTTTGTTGGTTGGTTACTTGGTTAGTTTTGGCTTGGAGGGACATGCGCATTGGTACTGCCAATGTCCACACAAAAGGGATAGGAATACAGGCAACAACCATGATGGAAGGATTTGGTTGATCACTATCAGGGGCTATGACCGGGACTAATCAAGGACAAAGTTCGAACATGACAGACCGACAAATGCTTATCGACAGCAACTTGAGATAGTGTAATCGGTTGATACCAAAAATAAGCCGGGGATACCACCAAACATTAGTGGTGATTTCGCCGAGCATTCACATTCATAGCCAACTGTCAATGTTGGTCGCCTGTTTTGTTGGGATTTGTTCACAACGCTGGGATGCAGCTCTGCCGTTAAAGGGGGGGTTCCGCGATTCTGGTTTTGGTGTCTCAAGATTTGGGCGCTGCAAAGTGTTCCCACAATCCAAACTAGCAGGAAAACCTTGGATTTGATTATCACCTGGTTTATGGGGAACCCGCAATGTCGGGGTGCCAGAATTTTTGGAGCCATATCAGCCACAAATATGTTAACAAAAAGGATCCTGGTCAATGAACTCTTTTTTTTTTGACAGGCTGAACTAACCACCAACCAGTTGGATGATGTCCAGGGATCGCAGCGGAGTCCTGCCAGCAGCTTGAGAAAGCGAGTCCAGCTATTTAAGGAACTTGTATTTTTTGAAACAAATAGTAAAGTTGGAAAAAACAATCAATTTCCAGCTATTGAAGCCGGCAGAAAGTACTCACACTTCTGGCACTGATGCAACAGTACGATGGCGAAATGCCCAAAATTACAAATTCATCAAAGTAATACACGTTTTTTGTGAGTGGAGATTGAACAATTCAGCTTAGACATCGGCCTTGTTCTACTGTTGTGCATTGCCATGTTAATAGCCCCTAGCGTAAACTATTAAGGTATGACAGCTCATCACCACCAGAACCCTTGGAATCTGAACCCCGCAAAGCTAGATACTCTTATTGTTTGTGGATCCATGTTTTGGTTCTGACGATATTTTTGGTAGATGTTAATTGCGTTCTTTTGGCAAACTTGCCCCAAGATCTATAGTTTCCGGTGTTCTGCTTTTTTCCTCCGTACATGGTGGTCATCAAACATAGCAACGCAAAATCATCATTCCCAATATGTAAGTAATTGCTATGTTAGATCACCATAGAGTATATAGATCACCATAGAGTAGATCACCATAGAGTGTACATCCGTTTGGAACACCAGAACGTGCCCTTCCCAGTCTGGAAAGCTGCTCAGGATGAATGCAACGGAACCCTGTGAAGTGGAACTCGACATCTTCCTTCGCGAGGTTGGATTCACCAGCAACGGGGATCGGAATGGTCAATAGGCTGGTTCATACACCATTCCATGACCAACTTTAATCAACAATATAGTGCACGCACGCGGGAGGTCCAGCTGTTACTAGACCAACCATAGTTAGTTGAAGGTCACCAGATATTGAGCTGGAAGAATGGAAGGGTGTTGATTATTTGATATGCATCTACCCAATCTACCTGTAACCGCACATTTTGGATGATAAACAATCAATTGTACCAGCAAACGATGGGATAGATTCATTTATTGGCAACCGTTCTGCTCACATCCCTTAGTGGTTTCTATATGGTTAACCATGGTCAATAGAGGTTGGCTATGGCGGATAACCAACCACAATAGCTGGCTGGTGGTTTCAAGCATCGTTTCTTTCCTCCAATTTTTTGGATGCTTGGTTGGTTGACAGGCCTTTTCTTGGGATGGCTGAACTAAGCACCAACCAGATCATGACGTCTTGCAACCCCCTTGACGGAATCTTTCCGTTGCCGCAGCATGTTGCCTCGGACAAAGACCCAAAGTCGGTGCTCGGCCAAAGTGTCGGGCTGCCGGGGGGGCACCTGCGATGGAGATGTGGAAACTGTCGCTGACCTTTGAGCAAAATCTTCCGCTGATGACTGCATCAGTTGCTCGGCACCAACAACTGGCTGCTTTAGCGTTACTTCAAGACGATTGGTTGCTGAAACTTTACTTAAACGATTGGTTGCTTTAGCTTTAGTTTTCGGCTGTTGAAGGATGTTTTGGGCGCTGGCAAGCAACGTTGACTTGGCTGGGTGATATCCTGGAATAATTATGCGCTTCCCAAAATCATTATGCCAGTGCTGTGGAGAACGAGGCCCAGCTTTGATTTGGGGTCATCGAAAGATTAAAGCAACAACGAAGCAAAGCGCCCTGAAATGAACGTGGTGAGGTGAGGCAGGAAACCATCATGTCCCTCAGACTCTGGCGAAGCCTTCATGGTTTTGCAAGGGCTGTTGAGCGTACAGCTTGGTTTGCACTGAGCAGGCGGATGATGAACATGCTGCTGAATTGCCTTGAAGGGGCAATCGATGTTTGATGATATGTAGGGGGCTTATCATTGCACAGACCGCTTGGTTGGAATGCAATGATTCCTTCTATCTACGGCAATGCACATCACATATCACTGATTATCAATGGATGCTTGATACAATGCTCACTTGTGAGTGTTAAGATTGTCTTTACAGTTCCTGCCCTCATTGATTGCTCCTTCTTGCTGCAGAAAATGCAATCATACTAGTAACATTTATTTTGCAGGCATTGAATCATTGACCGCCAGACCGCATAGGTGGTGTACTGTCAGGGCAACGAGCACGTGCACCAACTGAGGTTTTACCTGCCATTGCTTTGTGCCTTAGCTGAGATCTACCCGTGATGCATGGTGGTAGGTCCATGCAAAACCGAAGGGCACTCCAGCGTTGCCCCTCTAACCCATACCTAGATTTTTCCCAGATGTTCCTAGACGTTCCCAGATGTTCCTCGTTGTTCCTAGATGTTCCTAGTGTTCGGATATTTTTTATTGAGCCAGGTAGTAGGTGTTTATGATATCAACTAGGGTTAACTACCAGTTAGAGGGGTTATTACCCAACTTATAAGTGGTTGGGGGCCCACCTTGTATGATAGACAAGTTCATGGAGGAGGTTTTTCGCGATCACCAGGTGCATCATGCAGTACCTTTTCCTGGACTTGCTGGGCGAACGAAGCCATTTGCTCGCCGTGAGTTTCGCCATGATCACAGCTTTCCGTGCAGGCAACGGGGGTTTGGGGGCGAAGCTCCGAAGATCGCTTGGGTGGCCAGGTGTCAGAAAAGATAGTGATCAACCTCGATGCAATCCATGGACTGTTGAAGTGTTAGCAGATCCCAATGCAAACGATGGGCATTGTGCTGTCCTTCGATTGTGTCATTTGGGATGATGTATTTGGCGGCAGAGATTGTGTTTTTTGGGATGATGTATTGGGTTTTGGGGATCATCCCAACATGGGGCAGATGAACGCAGAAAGATGGTTTGTGTCGATTTCAACTGATTCCTGAAGGAACTGATGAGCCAGGTAACGTGACTGCCTAGGTTTTACAGTGGTGCCCTATGCGTTAGGTTGATCACCAAGGCGTTTCAGGACCCAGTTTGTGGGTTGGTTTGGTATTGGAATTGTCACCATTTATCACTACAGGTAAGAAGAGTTGAAGAATTCCTTAAACGCTATCAAATCCCTAACTATAAACCATTCATAGCATTGCACAATACTGTTTGCCATTGCTCATGTGTTGCAGCTCCCTCGATGCTACTTTGGTGACGATGTGCATTTAGACCAACTTACAATCTGCGTTTATACAACATTCTGGGAGTCTTCCATCTTCTTTGGCTCTGCGTCTAGGCAGGACTCGATCATCCTCATGTTCAGACGCTGAGAAAGTGTTAAGGGGACGAGTAAGCATGTGTTTTTCACCAACAAAATACATATGAATTGATATCTACCAAGCATGCCAGGAATATCCGGAGCAACCTCCTGGGATCTTGGAAAAGGAGTAGCCTCTCCTCAGTGGATCAGTGAATCTTGGGCCCCATACCTTGAACACGAGCAGTCGTTTGTGCGGACAGCAACCTGCTGGAAAGCTGTATTTCCTCGCATATCTCGATGAATCTAACGCTTCATATTTATATTGTGTATCCCGAATGCTCCATGTATAGCATATTTACTACGTTTGGGTCATTTTATCGGTAAAAGTACGTAAATATGCCATACATGGAGCCACTGGTATTGTAAGTTCTTTGGCGTGAAAGGATCTCCCAGAGATCGGTGGCGACACGAGGCCTCCCGGCTTGGACCTGCGCGAATTGAGGCATTGCTCCGGCGTTTTTTTCACGCAAGGATCATCCCTTGCACTGCTTGGACCGAGCCCGGTGGATGCTGAGCAGCCTATGCCTCGTGGGACTCGTCTTGATGCTTGAAGCATGGTGATGGCACCTGACATGGGAGCAATGGCCTGGAGAACTAAGCTGGTTATGGGTGAATATTAACCAACCAATAGTGGGGGCTAACAAGCAACAAAACCATAGGGAAAACAATGGTTAATTAATGAGAGGGGAACCAGGGGTGAGACAGGGTTTTCACCCACAGCCAACTAGCTGCCATTAATGAAGTGGTAGAATTGGCGGAATCATTTTTGTGGCCTTAGCACCCAAACTCACAGGTGGTTGAGCAGCGATGGAGCATGATCAGCGTGTTTCACATGCTTGATGCGGCCTAGAATAGAGGAGTGTGGATTTTCTTTGGACTTGACATCAACTTTTCCATAGGCAGGAATGATACTCAATATTTGTTGAATCGATGCAGGGTTTATTTGTCACTCACCGGGTTGGCTCATAGGATGTCACAGGAAAAGGTGCAGTCAACCCCGATAACTGAAGGAACAAACATGGAGATTCCTGGTGCTTTGTTTTTTGTATATTTTGTTTGGTACTCCTTCCAAAGTCGTGGTTTGCTCACACAAAATTCTGAAAGTCGTGCCTCCTTTCCCTTTCACAACCGTACATGGCACAGAACCCAGTCTTGTACGTGGCCTTTGCCAGTATTCTTTTTGCCCCAGCAAGCTTGAAACACCCTCAAGATTGGTGATACAAGTAGGTGCCAAACATACCATTTTGGAATGGCCGCGGGAAAGCTGCAGCCCAAGGACCGCTTCCTCTTCAGATGGCCCAATCTATGCCTACAACATCCTTCGGCCACATGAAAGCTTGAGCTTAAGCAACTACACGGAAGCACATGGTGGTCAATTTGGTTTCTTGGTGCTGGCAAATTTCCTGTGCTCAAGCATTGCTGCACGCGCACGTTGGCTTTTTGGTGGTGACCAGCTTACTTCTCTGAAGTCACGGATGATGAACGCGTGTTCTCTTTTCAGGGTATTGCTTTGAATGCAATACTCTTATGGATTGAATCAGTTAAATATTACAATGATGGATTGAACCAAATATAGTGGTACAGTTTCCAATCCAATATTAAGCCACGGGTTATTACTACGTTCCAGGTTATACCGCTTGACAGTAGTTTAAATGTAGTAATCTTCTCATTAACCGCCTTGACTACCTGCTTGATGGTAGTTTAACCGCCTTAAAGTCCATTGAAACAAATTCAGATCACAAAATTCGAGCCTCTTTGGGCCCGCCTTTTTTGGGCTTAGTTTTACAAGCTTCGGCCGAGTTGTTGCGATGCCTAGAAACTGTGACACCATAGCTGTAGATGTTTACCATCATTAGCCGCTATGACGGGGTAAGCATTGTAGTGACCACTAGCGACCACAATGGGTTTTTGGGGCCAACTTCGCCAAGCAAAGCCCCGAATCAGATCGCCACCAGGTTTAGTGACCATTGACGATGCGGCCATGGACACTGTGCAAGTAGGTGGCCGCCATCTTCCAGCTGTTCACGGGTGTCGAGTGAAAATTGGGGCAATACAGCGAATACAATACTGGAACCCCAGAAGGTAGCTCATCTGACCTACATATAGATTCAAAAAATAGATACAGGTAGATACAGTATATTACATGTGCATGTGTGTCTATTTTTGACACCTGAATCTCTTCGGGAAGGAACGGGAGGTGAAAGAGGGAACGGGAACAGCGTCCCTTTTTCGGTTCAACCTGTTTGTCTACCCTGAGCAGCCTTGACATGGTTTTCCTCTGGCAGGTGCCGCCCCTCACTGCACCGATTGCACCGGTCAGCAGTGTGTGGTCAAGGATTGCCGCCGAGCGGCCAAATTGCGGAAGCTGCCCTATTGGGATTTTGAGCCAGAGCATCATGTGCCGGGAGGTCAGCTGGGAATCAATAGGGCTGGTGTATTGTGGGCTTGTGCGCGACGCTGCGGCATCATGTGTTGGGGTTGTGATGGTGCTTGGATCATACATGTCTGTCATTTTGTGTTATGTTGGTTATGCCCGGTGATGTTTTGTGAGGCGATGTATTTTGCGGGCATGCAGCAGCCAATGTGATATATATTTGTTGTTTATTAGTATTAGTATTTGTACATTTGTTATTGTTCCAGGGAAATGATGCCGTCCAGAATCATATTTCTGCTTTGTTTGCTCTCATATAGAGCTACAGGAACTAATGAACAATGTTTTTCTCTTTTAATTGGTAGAGGTAAGCATTGACCAACAAAAGCCCATTGGTTACGTATTATTGTTCATCATATGGTCACCAGTATTAGTTGCCAGACTACTAACTTGTTACTAATCCTCAACACCAGTAACGGTTACAAAAGTAGTAATTATGCAACAATCTATAGTAAGCGACCAACGCCAGAATAATCCTGTTATCGTATCATAATCATACAAATACCTCTTAGCATACAGATGACAACACTCCTATAACATCTATAGTAATCGATATGTTAATCATCTATAATACCCGTTACTGTTGTTGGTTGCTTTTGACTGCTTCCACCGTTCTCACCCAAACCTTTGCTCGATGTTACTCAGTGCAACAGGCGGTTCCTGCTCCATCACTTGCCTCTACGTAGCGCCATTGTGCGCCGACGGTGGGACACCAGGTCAACCCCGGAGGACTACTTGTGATGGGCTTACGGGCAGTCTGGCGGGCAGAGCGGCGACGGTCGTCATGCCGTCGTCGCACCGTCGTCGCACCGTCGTCATGCCGTCGCCGCGTCGTCGTCATGCCGTCGTCGCACTGTCGTCGCACCGTCGTCATGCCGTCGCCGCGTCGTCGTCATGCCGTCGTCGCACTGTCGTCGCACCGTCGTCATGCCGTCGCCGCGTCGTCGTCATGCCGTCGTCGCACTGTCGTCGCACCGTCGTCATGCCGTCGCCGCGTCGTCGTCATGCCGTCGTCGCACTGTCGTCGCACCGTCGTCATGCCGTCGCCGCGTCGTCGTCATGCCGTCGTCGCACTGTCGTCGCACCGTCGTCATGCCGTCGCCGCGTCGTCGTCATGCCGTCGTCGCACTGTCGTCGCACCGTCGTCATGCCGTCGCCGCGTCGTCGTCATGCCGTCGTCGCACTGTCGTCGCACCGTCGTCATGCCGTCGCCGCGTCGTCGTCATGCCGTCGTCGCACTGTCGTCGCACCGTCGTCATGCCGTCGCCGCGTCGTCGTCATGCCGTCGTCGCACTGTCGTCGCACCGTCGTCATGCCGTCGCCGCGTCGTCGTCATGCCGTCGTCGCACTGTCGTCGCACCGTCGTCATGCCGTCGCCGCGTCGTCGTCATGCCGTCGTCGCACTGTCGTCGCACCGTCGTCATGCCGTCGCCGCGTCGTCGTCATGCCGTCGTCGCACTGTCGTCGCACCGTCGTCATGCCGTCGCCGCGTCGTCGTCATGCCGTCGTCGCACTGTCGTCGCACCGTCGTCATGCCGTCGCCGCGTCGTCGTCATGCCGTCGTCGCACTGTCGTCGCACCGTCGTCATGCCGTCGCCACGTCGTCGTCGTGTCGTCGCCGTGTCCTTGTCATGTCGTCGCCAAGGTTTTGGGGGTCAGACTAACAGAGGCTTTCTGGCCTATATATATATATATATATTACCAAGAATGGGGGATAAGTTCACCAACCGTAGTAAGAAAACTAATTGGATAATGATGAAAAATATTGATTCACCAATTGACGGAGGATACCACCAATGATAATAGGGAAAATGATGGTCAATGATGGGGAAGGGGTACGGGGTTTTGACCCACTGCCAATAAGTCAGTATGATGCTTACAAACCAACATATGATGGTAAGGGCTTACCAACAATACTTGTGTTATGGTGAAACAGTATGATGGTCATGACCAACTATTGGTGGTTGATAATGGTCATACTAGGGCTTAATAGTCAAACATGATCAGCATATTGTTAGTTTACTTACTGTTTTTGTGGGGGTAATGGTTGGAACCCACATAAGGCCAATCCAATGATACCAAGTATTTGGTGTTTCGTGTTCCTTTGAATGTATTTTTTAAAATCTGTTTTTGGACATTAGATCATACATAAATTGATTGTGCGCAACCACTCTGGCAGTTGCAACATCTTGCATCCACACATGTATATCTCATGTTCTTCATGTATGTTTGTCGAGAGATACAATCCTTGGTTCGCCCTTGGCATGTTGATATGCATAACCATCTTGGAGAATATAAAATCTGCCCTACGTCACTATGTGCAGTATTTAGACGATGTCGCCATGGTCCAATAAGGATTGCTATATGAATATGTGTATATGTAGGAATGGGTATGAAAATACAGATAAAACTTGTCTGAAGTCCTAGCCTGCATGGTTTCTCATCTTCCAGGTACTTGGCTGTGAACGCAAGCACCAGTGCAACTCCAATGGCGTGGGCTGTGCAAAATGGGCACCTGCCACAGATGAGGTCTGGGAATGTCATTGGCACCAGCCATGTGTGGTGGTGGGTTGGCACTCGCAAGGGCTATCAGAGTGCCATTGATGATGCTTGGCGCCATGGTGGGCTATGGTGGACGCTTTCAGCGTCTATTTTTTTGGCGTTCACTTTTTTGGGCATTCAACATTTAGACATCAAGATGGACTTTGATTTCAAGGTTCTACTCGTAGGTCTGGAATTTGGATTGCGGGAATGCTGGGTTTTGAGTTGTACAGTAAATAGTTGTATGACAATATCGCCACTTTAGAGAAGCAACACGATATAGTAATTTGTGACAATTGTTTGATTCCTTGCCAACCAATGGTTGATTATACTAATAAATGATTGGAAACCAGACAGCTTGCGTGTTTGGGCAGACTGCGGCGCGTTCTTTTTTCGAGCCTGAACACCAAGTAGCTGTAATTAGCTGATATTCGGTCGACGGCACTCCAACAAATGCTTTCGTTGGAAGATGGATTACGGGTGCACAGCTTGGACGACAACAGATCAAAATGTGGTGGTTTCTTAAACTTGGGGTACCCCTAAATCATCAAATGCTAGTCATTTATTGTACTAAACCAACCTTTCTTGGGCGTCTTGTATTTTGAGAACCCCCCATGTTTAGTACTTGATCCAAAATCAACAGGGGGTGTCATGGCAATGCCCTTGTCTCTCTAATTGGCTCGCCTGATGAGGAAGTGATTCTGCAGCGCTTCAAAAGTTTATCTCATTGCAATGGTCAGCAGCCCTTGCCGATGAGCATGCGTGAATGTCGAGCTCATGGATACGAAACCTGTCGGGTCCGGGAAGGATTGCTCGGAAGATGTTGCTGCCCTCTGGGCTACAAGGCTTCTGTGCACAAGTTTGCTATCGCCGCGGAGACCTTGAGCAGTGAAGCATGTCCCCTCCAAGAGAAACATCGAATGATTCGGGAATTGAAGAAATGCCACAGATCCCCGACATGAAAAATATGGGCGTGTCAACATATAGGGGATCACTGTTTACATAGGGAATCTGTGGCATTTGTTCAATTAAACATCACAGATCCCCTATTAAACATGTTTACATAAAGACAGCCATTGCTCCCACCCCAGCCACCGCTGCCAGGTTGTCGGCCGCCGCTGCCAGCCCTGTGGCGGCACGCTGGAACAGGTGGAGACCTGGAAGCAGCTGCCGTTGATCTACACCGTGTGCCTGGGCCATGGAAAGCTGGGTTGGTTCAAGTGGCCAAAGCCATTATAGTCAATGATGGTGGGTTGAATAAGCATGGTTAATGATGGTTAATGATGGATTTTGGTGGTTAATGATGGTTTTTGGTGGTTGATGATGGTTGATAGGGGATGGTAAGCAACAAAAAGTGGTGAAGCAACTACTGGTTGGTGGTTTGATTGATGGTGGAATGAATAAGCATGGTTCATGATGGTTGGGGATGATTAGCAGCTGGTTGGTGGTTGATAATGGTATGTTTGCTTGAACCATGGTTAGTAGTGGTTAATGATGGTGGGTTGAATAAGCATGGTTAATGATGGTTATTAGGGGTTAATGATGGTTATGGATGGTAAATGATGGCTAATAGGGGATGATAAGCAACAAATAGTTGTGAAACAACTACTGGTTGGTGGTTTGATTGATGGTGGAATGAAAAGGCATGGTTCATGATGGTTGGGGATGATTAGCAGCTGGTTGGTTGATAATGGTATGTTTGCTTGAACCACGGTTAGTAGTGGTTAATGATGGTGGGTTGAATAAGCATGGTTAATGATGGTTATTAGGGGTTAATGATGGTTATGGATGGTAAATGATGGCTAATAGGGGATGATAAGCATTTATAGCTGATTGGTTCATGAGCATGGTGAATCATGATCAATAAGCCATTGGATCTATAGCTGATTGGTTCATAAGCATGGTTAATGATGGTCAATAAGGGATGATAGGCAACGAATAGTTGTGAAACAACTACTGGTTGGTGGTTTGATTAATGGTGGAATGGATAAGCATGGTTATTGATGGTTAATAAGGGATGACAAGCAACAAATAGTGGTGAAACAATCATGGTTACCTTTTGGTAAACTAATAACATGGCTGGCTGGAAAATCCACAATTTTCGTAGGTTCAAACATTCAAACCCTTGGAAATCATCCATTGAAACGGCCAACCGGTTGGTGGTTTGAAAGATTTTCTATTTTCTCAAGTACTAACAAACGGTTTATTGGTTGACTGATATTTTTCAAAAGGGGATGAAACCACCAACCAGCTACCAGGGCTGACTGGAACATCCACCATTTTGGTCGGAACCCTCCCTGGAAATCATCCGTTGAAATGGTGGATTTTCCAGCCAGTCATGTTAGGGACTACCAGAGGGTATAGAGAGGGTTTCTTAATGGCGGGTAGTCATGGCGATAGTCGGCGATAGTGATGGTCATAGTGATGGTTTAAAATCACGGCGAAGAAAGGCTGATAGTGATGGTTCTAGTTCATGATGGTCAATCATGACAGTTGATGATGATTAACAATCATTAATTGGCAAATATATAATGACGGTTATAGTTAATGGCTGATAACGGCTGACAATGGCCAACAATACTATAACTATAATATCATATCTGTTGGTGAGTTGACAACCATTATAAATAATGGCTCTTCATAATGACGTTCGTGCTTGGATAGTGGGTAGCTAATTGTGGGCAGTGATGGCTAGGCCGTTGTGACGACTTGGTTTTGAAGCACAACTTGGTAAGTGGTGGCATTCACCATGTTGGTAGGGGTTTGTTCAACCGCCTTATAGATTACTTACTGTGGCTATATCCTATATCCTAGGTGTAACCCCACCTGCACATCCAAAGAATGGCTAATCATGGTCGCTAATTGTCAAGTAAGCAAGGGGAATGGTTAATTAACTAAGAATGGCCTATTCCTGGAAAATGCAGGGAGATCAATCATTGTTAGTGAGGCCGTTAACGATTTGCGCTATGGTGACCATTGTTGTGGCATGTTGTGGCGAACATCAATCAACCAACCTTGAATGGTATCCCTATACTATAGTTGGTTGTTTTCCCTATTAATGGCTATGATTGTATGGTGAGAAGCTACCACCATTTATGGACATCCCCCTATGGCAATGTAGCTAGCGAGTAACCAGTTGGGATCGATTCTTGCATCAACTTGGGGGAAGCGTCCCCCCAAGTAGAACCAACTGATAGTTTCTTTATATAGCCTGGGGCTGCACAGACGGTCACACTACATATCATTCATTGTTTATCGTTGTTCATTGAGCTGTGTTGCATCTATCATTGAGTATTATCATGATAGGTTTTGTTTGTTGTGTTTTATTTCCATGTTTCACTAACGTTTCACTAGTTTTCCTTATTTGTTCACTATTTTACATTTCACAAGAGTATGTACCACAACGATATTGTAGATGGCTAGCATTGCGCAGCACCAGGGCACGTCGAACGCGGAGAGAGATAGAAGCCCCAACATCGATAAACTGCCGGCGAACGTTTTGGCTATATCCATTATTAGCATGCGATAATCACAATATAAACAAACAGCATCTCATGATCATCATGAAAACCTGCTTGCAGAATCTTCTGACATGAGTGCGGCCTTGAATCCACCGGTAACAAGGCATCCAGAGTCTGGTCGCTTCACCTTTGCCCTGATGTGCCTATTTGCCTTGGCGCCTCGGAAGCTGTAAGTAGTTGGCGATTTTGTTGCGCGCAGATCACTCAGGAATGGTCATGAAGCCAAAACATCCGCAGAGACGTTCACAAGTATCTGGTAAATTGTTCGAAAACAAATCATCCACTCAAGAAATGGTTAGGTTCCATAAAAGTGATTAAATTTATTGAAGAGCTAACGTTGAGCTTGGCTTGGTTCGGTTTCATCCACTCAAAAACACTCCACAAAGAGACAATGTTCTTTGCATGCGGAGCATGGGCATGTGTCCGAATCGTTTGGCGGGTTGTTGACCATGGTGCGTTTCTTTGGGATAGGTACGGATAGTTCATCCATGGTTGATTCTGTTTCTTCAAACACTTGTCCATACATTTGCGTGCATATGTGCATAGCTATGCTTATGTACTGCATATAGTTTGGCATGTGGACTGTTTCTTCCACGCCTAATCTGACATAGATGCAGAAACCATTCGTGATCCACTTGGCCCAAGCCTGCCAATTTTGTGCTGAGGTTTTGATGCCCGTCTCATGGGCTATCTTTGCTCAGCTCTTGTGGTGCTGGTCGCTGCTCACTCGGAGTCCTGAACAGGACTGGTAGCGTCAGATGTGCGCACTGAAACGCCTGGTGTTGGCTGGGTAATTACGGTTGTAGACTACAACATGACTGGAGGTTGACCGTGGTTGACAAGCCCGTTGATACTTGATCATTCAAATGATAGCCAAACAGTCATCAACCAGTGGTTCATTGTTTATTTGGGAGCCCAGATTATCCATGAGTGATTATGAGGTTAAACCAAACTGTTGGCTTTTGCTGGGTATAGCCATATTTCAGTGAGAGATCCCGAATGCAAACGTCTGAGACTTGAGCATAGCAACATGAAGACATTTGTTAGCTGGGTTTCATCCAACACTTTGCGTGGGAGAACTTGCATATCTTGCATTTTTCACGAAAAAAACGTCCAGAAAGAGGCGATCGATGGTAAATGGATGATGGTTACTTTCTGGCACAAGATCACCTGCAAGTCAAACATCGATCACTGGTAAACCAGCATTCCTGATGGAAATTCATCAACGCGTCAACCAGCGTAGTTGCCACTTGGCTCACCAAGTGCGATTGAAGTCTGGCAAGGCATCCTGAGCTGTTCCTCTGCTCGGTTTCCAAAGCAATCAGCGCCTGGTCAAACTTGTGGGATTTCTGACCTCGTTAAAGTGTGCTTCGATTCACATGTAAGCATTTATTTCCAGCAACATTCATACGCGCTGCCATGGGGTGCTTCGATGCTCTACGCCGCACCTTTGCAATCTTTGGCATGAGGCCGGAACGAGTGGTGTCTGTGTATCTCCCTGATCCATGTTTCTTCTGTGAGCTGGAGCTTTTGCGAACTGGAGCTGGAGTCAAGGCTGGGCGCAGATACCGCAACTGCGACAGCGAGCAATTTGTCAGAGCAATAATGGACCACTATGGTACCGTGGGGAATGCTTTTCAGTGCTTCTCAGTCGTGCTGGCAAATGGAAAGCATGTTCTCACCAGGGTCGAAATGCAACGCATGACAGATTCCATGGGCTTCCCCGAGGACACAAACGCGTTTGAAGTATATGATGTTTCCGGCAAAGGGTACATCACCTTGCAGGATTGGCTATACCAAACTGAAGATCTCATTGACGAGGATCCGATCTTTGAGGTGGAAGATGCTGTTGGATCCGATTTGAAGGAGCTGCAGGACTCTGGCAGCCCTGGCTCAACATTGGAAGGCATCAGTGACGGTGAGGAGCCACACTCGCCGCTTGACTCTGAAGACGGTGGCTGTGGGATGCAGCTGGCCATTCCAGCGTTTGGTGAAGGGCGGTCCACAACAGAGCATATGATATGCTCTGTTGTGGACCGCCCTTCATGAAGGACCTCGAGCCGTTTGAAGATGCTCCCTCGGTTACTTTCAGTACGGAGGCGCTCTCTGACCAAGTGGATATTTCAAAGAATCGTTTGGAAGGCCTGATGCTGAACAAAGACATTTTCGGCACTTTTATGGACCTGGACATGTCGCGCAAAGAGAAAGAACTTTGGGCGGCTTGCAGGTTCACTATGGCAGAAGCTGCCAGTGAGAGTGCGCCGTTTCAGGAGACTTGACGGCAAAGTCGTTAATAGACCTTGCATGTTGCGCATATAGCTTGGACGCAGACACCCGGGACAATGTACCCGTGTTGCTGACATAGGTAAATCAATGTCAGTGCGAGCTCCGACCTACAGTGACAAGCAGCCATTCAGTCACAGATCGAATATTTTTCACACACCGGAAAAAATCCAGCAACAATCATCAAGTATCACCAGACATGGAGAACTTTCCCTTGATTTTTCTCAACCTCTTTAGTTTTGAATCGACGCACTTATTTCGATGAATTTGTCCCAGTTTCGAAAATAATCATTCTGAAGTCTCATGGGTGACTATTGGATAATACCAGTACCAATCAGAAAGCAGCAAGGATGGTAACGGTATTGAATACGTATAGTATTAAAGGTAGACTAGTCCTCAATACTGGGTCATGATGTGTGTATATATATATATATATATATCACATATTATATATTAATATGTATATATATATATATATATATATTTACATATTTACATTTATATTGAAATTACATCTATATATATATATATATATATAATATAGTCACCAAATGTCACCAATCATGGGCCATCATACTGCAGTGCTTCCACGCCCCCGGACAGGACCATCTCCGGCACTATTTGCTTCAGCACCAGCGGCATCAGCTGGCCGAATCTTGGCGGCGGCGACCACCTTGGCAGCATGGACCGATGGTGGTCCACGTCACTTCCATGGCTGGAGACACCAAGGAGTGGACGCACCGTTGGGAGCCGAAAGGGGCACCCGGGATGCTGAGTTTCAGCAGGGGTTGGGGCACCACCCACAAGAATATGGAAACGGATACCTTGGGTCACATCACTTTCTAGTGGTAGTTAGTGTGTAACTACCTTGGTATTGCACAAATAGCTCGCAAGTTCAAAAGCGAAATGACGACTTCTATTGGTCACTTCCCATGAGGTCATGGGCTGCACTTCGTTGGAATGAAGCCTGGGACCAGCCATATCGCTAAGTCAGGTTGTTTCTGCACCAGCTGATCAACCGCCTAGCTAAACCCTGGATCAAGCAACATGAGCCAGCCTGAACCAATATCAGCCAACCTAAACAACCTTGACCAACCAACTTTCACTAACCAACTCCAACCAACCAATCTTAACCAACCAACTTCAACCAACCTTCAACCAACCAACCTGAACCAACCTTAACCAACCTCAACCAACATGAAACAAACGAGCATCAACCAACATGAAACAAACGAGCATCAACCAATGTCAACCAACCAACATGAAACCACCAGCCTTCACCACCTACAGGAGCTCTTGGGTTTCTTTCCCAGCTCGCTTCTGGCGCAGCTGCGTCACGCTGCTGCCGACGCCTTCGGCGTTCCCTTCGCCAGCTGCGGCCTGGTGATGCAGCGCACGGTGCTGCATGCGGAGATGGACCGTGGTGGGGACGCACGGGTCATTGGCGATCCATATCTATATCTACATTTGTCAAAATTGTGTATATATACATGTACATATACATATTTGTATATCCACACGTATATCCATATGTGTATCTGATAGATCCATTTTTAGGGAGTGTTTGGTATTTCAGAGAGGTTGATCCTCATCATTGGCTCACCGATGGCTCACAGATTTGGCTGGGAACAGCTCAATCAACTGAGAAACAAAAAGTCAGGAAAAAACTGGTGCAGGACCCTGACATGAGATTTCTGCGTCATCCAATATATTGTTGTCAACATCATGTGTTGCAAGACTTGACCCAGGCAATTGTATCAGTTGATGTGTTTGCATTTGCTGACTTGAGGGTTTCAGACCATGGGATCACTTTTGAAACTGCTACGTCATTTCAACATCCACATTTTTGCATTGACACCATAATTTTAAGATGTAAATGCATATGGTGGTTTCTCAAAACAGGGATTCTAAGACACACCACACCCATGTAAATCTGGTTGGTGGTTTCAAACTTGTTTTTTCCCTAATATCTATTAGCAAATAGTTGGATGAGTAGTATTTTTCATAGGTTCAAACCACCAACCAAAACTATTTGTACTGAAAAATACCTTGTGTATTTACATCCAGGGGCTGAGTTCATTTATGAGCAACCCGGGGAGCAACCACTCGGGGAGGGAAATAGCTCGCAGGATTTCAAGGCCTTGAGCAGCTTGGGCATCGAACATGGAAGCCAGCTATGCCTCGTTTGCTCTGACAAGGCCTGGGGGTTCAACCAGCTTAGCCAGGGCTACTCCAACTGGTTTGTTTTTCTACTTGGTGGTTTTTTGGCAATTTGTCGTTGTTTTTCTCCTATATTTTAAGTTGATATACTGATCTTTGTAGCCAATCATCCCAAATAGATGTTGGATGTTTTAGCCATTTTTTGTTCTTGTAGCCAACATACAGCTAAACTGCTTAGTTTGGGGATCTAATCTCAAGTATTTCATGCTCATATCACTGTACTTGCTAGGATTGCAAATCATGACTGAAATAATCAAAACACATTCACCCAAGTGCGATTGAACTAGTCTGCAAAAACGAGCAAGTCACTCCTAAAATTTCCTCTCATTCAGAATTATTAACCTCATAACTTTGATGTGCCGGGTGACGCTAGAAATTTGAGTTCTTGGGAAGCCGCACGCTGTCAGTAACGGATTGATGTGACCATTTATCAATCCTTGATGTTGGCTCGGGGCCCACGTGAAGCCAAATCTGAGTTTACCATGATCAGATGTGCGCAATCACAAACTACGTGGTGCTTGCCAAACAAACACATTGGGGAACGCCGTAAGTTCGACGGAGTTCCTCAGCTTGGAGAATTCTCGAGAATTGCATTGTCAGTTGCAAGATGTTGCAAGTCTTCCCATATCACTGCACCTCGAAAACGCGCACTAATATATGGGGTGTTTCTCAAGTCATAAGGGGTACCCCCAGTTCATCATGCAGCTTATTAACCATTCATAGTAGTAGTAAACCATAATACACCAACCATAACAACTTGGGGCACAAACCAACCACAACAACTTGGGGCACCCCAAACTGACTCGAGAAACCACCCCCTGGACCAGCCATGGATGATAGGACCGCTGGCTGCGACCCTCGCGCCGGCGCGCGGCCGAGCGCGACGTGTGGTCCTTCTTTGGGCGCTCGGGGAAGGCCGGATGGCAATTCACGGAGGTCGTGGAGATATCATGATTTGGCGGTTTCTCAAGTCGTAGGTTACCACCCCATTAATAGTGCTTAATCATAGGGAACAATGTGTACCTATAGTAGGGGATATACCAACCATACGATGGTTTCTTACAGTAGTGATACCCCTAAAATGGTTGGTTTATTACTAAAGATGGTTACTAATGGATGATTTAGAAGTACCCCTATTTTGAGAAACACCCATTTGGTGGTTTCTCAAGCCAGCTTGGGAAGCCACAAACTGGTTAGTTCAGCACTAAAATGATTAGTAAGCTGGATGATTTGGGGACATCCTGATTCCTCTGACTTGAGAGACACCCATATGTGGATAGATTGGGATATATTTACCTGAATATTGACATATATTGGCACATGAATGTAGATGATTCTCAATCATTATTTTTACTCAATTGATTATATTATATATATATAATTTGATTCTGGCATCAATGTTCACATTCTATGTCTGTAGCTGTTTTCCCATTTCTGACGTTGGCATGAGGTTTCCATTGTCCCTGGCATTTGGAACGCTCACTGTTAAGGTCACCATCAAATCATCAGGTCGATCAGTAGTCACAACTCGGATGGTTCTCGAGGCAAGTGCACAAGCGTCATGGCTCCATCATGACTATGTGGGTCTTTCTCAGAATAGGAGTACCCTCAAATCATCCAATATTAACCATGTACAGTAATAAACCAACCATTTTTTGGGGTCCCCTATTTTGAGAAAACACCATGTATTTGACCAGCACGTGTGTTCCTTGGGACCGACCGCTGAGCTGCATGAAAGTTTGCTGCCGTGTTGCCAGTGGCATGAATGACAAGGCCCAGAGCCCTCATGGCTCCATTTTTTGGGGTCAGACCCGGCAGGTCGACTGCGAGCATGACATTTCAGAACTGCAGATGCAGCAAGCAACTGAAGGCCTTTTTGCAGAAGGGACACGGCATTAGGTGCAGTATGAACATAGATGGTGGTTTCTGAAAATAGAGGTGCCCCCAAATCATCTAATGCGAATCGTTTACAGTATACTAATAAACCATCCATTTTTGTGGTACCCCCATTTTAAGAAACCACCATATGAACTATGATTCCAGTTTCTGTGGCCTTTTGTGGCCTCTGCTTGTACCCATGAGAGATGGAGGGTGGCCTCAGTCGTGTGTTCCAACAGCTCTTTGCTTGGTTACCCTCTATGGTCAGATCGCTGGGGATGGGCCTGCGGGGGGATCCCCCTGGCTATAGATATGGATACACCCCATATCACTTCTCATTGTGCCGTATGGATCCATAATATCCAATGTTTCTTCGTGTAAATAGTACTATTTTTGTTTCTCAAAAGGTGAATATAGCTCCTTTTACAATTACCTGTAAGAAATTATCCTAATTTACCTTTCATAATAAATAATGCACTTCCAAATCCTAATCTTTATGATTTTTATCGCTGGGAGGTGCGCAGGAAGTGACCGAAACCTGAAAAAAAAGCAGTTGGCCAGGTCATGTTCACTGAAAGCATGTGTGGATTCTGTCGTGTTGAGTCTGGAATGGTAAATCGTAGACAAACCGAGGGATTGCCCTTGGAAGCCTCCCACTTTCAAGAGGGGAAGATCAACTTATGACCCAGGTACTTCACGTATGGCATATTTATGCCCACAGTTACCTCCAAAATGACCCAAATGAATTGATGTGTCAAGTATTTGGGTGACAATGGATCCAAATTTTGATCCCAAAATGTGAGGTCATTACCACAATCGACTCAGATTCTGACAGGTAAACACCGCCCAGATTCGACATCAGTAGCATGGCATAGCATAGCTGGCTGCAAGTTCTCCCGCTACCAAGAGCACAGGGTGGCAGTGTGATGCCTGCGAACGACGCTTTGACACTGGAACCGTGCTTTGGCGCTGTGCGATTTGCCTTGCGGAGTTTTGTACCTCGACGGCTTCAGGATTTTTTGGCACCCGGAATGGACATGTCACCAGCAAACGGTACTAACTGGGTCAAACTGAGAGTCAAAATCAGAAGGGATTCAAGATGTTCGAACATCTATTCACATATGTTGTTTTGTTTTTGCATATGTTGGCTCCAAGACACCAGCTCTGGTGAAGCAACCTTGACGGCAGCAGTTGTTGTACCTGTGCTAAACGGGGTCCCTGAGACTCCGTTGCCAACGGAGATGCGCATGATTCTTGGTCCCTGAGGTTGTTCTTTGGAACATGGGGGGTGGTTCAATGGTGCATGGTTCTATGTGATTGAAGGGAATGATGCTTTAATTTCATGATTTCTTTTCCATTGCTATGTCCTTTGGAGAATTTGTTTGGTTATGCCTATACAATATCTGTGAATATCGTCAGAAGTCAGACATTACGGGTGCATGGTGTTCACAGAAACAACATTTGCAGATGTACAATGAGTGTATTCATTCGGACACGTGGTTTGTGAGAATCCCGTCTCCCTCTTTGTTTGCCAAGGTGGTGAATGCGCAGCCATCGAGGAACTTTTTGGTGAGTGATCGTGAATGACTAGATGACTGGAATTCTTTTTAGGTGTTTTGCCAGAGGAGGTGGTCAGGAATTTTGTACACCGCGGCTTTTCATACTAAGAACTCGTATGCATACGTGTGTCTTCATCCTTGAGACATCTTTAGACCAGATAGTCAGCGTGTACTGAATTCAGGATTAAGCAGTGCGAAGCCTATTTGTTCATGTTCCACATGCTGCCAGAGTTGCAAACAGGCCCGGCAGCCAGGGCAGCCTTTCATGCCCGGCAGCCAGGGCACCCTTTCATGCCATGGAGAAATGATTCGGGTACAGCATAGCGTACCTGCAGGCTACGGGGCAACGATTTTGGTGCGGAATTTTGAGTGCTGAGAGGAGAAAGCAAATCCTATGACGGTGGCATCGATATGGACATTGAGATGTGTGTCAAAGCTACCAAAGGGACCCCGCAGCAGTAGTCATTTCTCAAAGTAGACCGTTTTGACCCAGAGTTGGCTTCTAGATTAAAACCACATAGTCACATAGTCTTTTCAACTCATCTAATGTGTTTGCTAGGTGATTTCATGTGTGGAGAAGAGCTTCTTGAACCATCACCTCTTGCTAGAGACCAGTAGCAATCGACGCGCCCCAGCGCGGGAATTCAATCTGTGTGGGCGCCGGTCTGGCCCTCTTCCATGCCCTGTGAATTCGCTGGGAAAGTGCCAAGAAAATGCGGAAAGCATGGCTCGGGGTCAAGGGCCTACCCGCTGGCTGTTCTCATCAACAGTTACATCCAGTGACTAAGCCTTTCTTGGGATGTTCATCAATGCATTTTTGGGGGCACAATGATGTTTCCGAAAGGTGTGACGTTTGCGCATGGCATTTTTCGACCTGTGACTCCCGGCTCTGGCCACGTTGCCATGCGACCAGGCAGAACTGCTGGCGGACAAAGATTTTCCGAGCGCGGAGGAAGTGTTTCCGTTGAGTCTGGGGGCCCAGCCCGCTGTGACGGCAGCCATCAGCTGGGTGCCCAGTTCGGTGGGTTTAGTATATTTTGGTATGCTGTCAACCACCCAGCTGCTGGTTTAGTATGCTTTACTGGCTGGTGGTTTCAAACATGTCGATTTTCCCTAGCAGTTATTAACAAATGGTGGTCGACTGATATTTTCATAGTGGTTGAAACCGCCAACCAGTTTAGTATGAATCAAATTTTGATCAAACGGCTTCCTTGTGCTCACAGCACGGCACATATTTCATCATATTTCCCTTCAGTTGGATCGGGTAGGTCAGCGGGATAAGACAGGCAGCAATAACCAGGGATTATAACAATGTAGCCGCTTATACCCGATCAAAATCAGAAAGCTGACCAACAACAGCGGCAACTGACAGTGTCAGCAACCAGCAAACGATGTCATAACAGCTGCCATCATTAACAATTTTTGGCTTATTATTCACCATCAAAACAGCTTGATGTCACGACTTTGCGGATCTTCCGTTGGTGACGAGTGATGATATGGCAGTGGGTTCAAACCCTGTACCCCTGTTTCCCCTATCATTCAGTATTGTTTTCCCTATAGTTTTGTTGCTTATTATCCCCCATGAAATTGGTTGGCTAACTGCTTGACCCAGCTCGCCATATGGTTGGTATATCCACTACTATTGTTGCTGAACTTATCCCCTAACCAGCTAAACCAGCTATTTT
This sequence comes from Symbiodinium kawagutii, assembly GCA_009767595.1. NCBI lineage: Eukaryota > Dinophyceae > Suessiales > Symbiodiniaceae > Symbiodinium > Symbiodinium kawagutii. Next base: position 46,686 of record VSDK01015191.1, read on the forward strand.
TGTTGGCTAACCATTACTATCCATGGTTCATCATAGCCATATGGCTAGTATATCCCCTATTATTGTTGGCTGTTATCCCCTATTATTAGGCATTAACCAGCTAGTTAACCAGCCAGGTTGGTTGGTATGGGGTTCATCATGGTGTCTCCTTGGTTGATGCTTTGGCGAGTTGGCGATAGCAGGTTCCTTGGACTTCCATGGTCTCAAGGCTGGACACGCCGCAGAATCAGCACCGCAGTTGCTGCGTATGACTGTGCCGCATGGTGTCGCTTGTCTCAGGTTTGCACAGAGGATTGTGAGGTGTGGTCTGGTTATGTCTGGTTGGTGGTTTGATTATCTTGATTCACATGTTTAATCTTCCCAAGTTAACAATTGGTTGGTTGATATTTTTCATAGGGCTTCAAACCACCAACTAGTATGGTTATTGGAACAGATTAACAGGATGACTGACCAATATCATATATCATTCAGCGCATGTAAAAGTTATCAGATTCCTGTGCATACAGAATTACGCATGCACAATTTGTTACCAGGGCTTGACACAAGTGTGCATGTCTACTAAATGCGGCTGCATGTACTCTTTGAAGGTATCATGTTTAGACACTATAGCGCTACTTGGCGGTTTCTGGTTGGTTGATGGTTGACTAATATTTTTCATTGGGCTTGAAACCACTAACCAGAGACCAGTTTGCTTGCAAGTCTTCGATTTGATAAACAATGAACATGTTTGCGTCTTCAAAACCTCAACCTTCGATGATCGAACTTGCCTTTGCTTTTGAATTTCCAAAGTGTATGGAAAAGCATCCACTTGGATATCGACGTTCTTGGACTCTCAGTTGGAGTAGTCAATGCTTGTCAGTTCATATGCAGTTCCACGTTTCACAATGCAGGCTCCGGCCCCACGATGTCCAGAGAAACTGCTAGAACGCCTTTATGGTGCGGAGTGCCGGGGTTCTGTCACCGCGGTATGGGAAATCCAGAATCACAACCCAGGTTCAATGGGAAGTCAACAGTCTTTTGGATTGGTAGAATTGGTTGGTAAACATATTTTTTGCATAATCGATTAACAATTTTAGTGTTGACCAACCCATAGCAATATGGATCCCTCATCGGATCTTGGTGAAGCCTGCGCAGTTAATATCACCGTAGTTGTGCACAGTACAAGGTGAGGCCCCTAAGTTAACATAGACTTACTTGGGTTACAAGTGAGTTTGCCAAGTTACTTGGAAGATGTTTTCAAGCCCAAAATTGATTCGGGCACGCAATTGCGCTGGCATTCCTTGATTGTTACGCACGCGAACATAGAGAGAACGGTGCTGAATTTCCTCCGGGCGGCCTCCCAGGCCACCAACGTTGGATATCTGGGTGCCACCTTGGAAGGAAACCACCGATGATGGTTGGATGATGGTTTGTTCTTAGTATGAAGTACCCGATAGTAGCTTCTTATTGGTACAACATTCATGATACTAGGTTCTGAGTGGACGATAAAGTTTGAATACAATCATTCCTGGACAATAGCAATCATCATTGCTCAAGAATGGTAATAGTCGATTGCAATGCAATAGAATTAAGATATGGGTACTACCAACTGGTAAGTTGACCAAGTAGCTGAAATGATCAATGACCATGTATGGCTGTGGGTCAAAAACCTGTACCCCTGGTTCCCCTATCATCAACCATTGTTTTCCCTATACACTGGTTGGTTATTATCCCCTATTGTTGCTGGTTAATATTGACCCATAGCCGTATGACATCCATTGTCATCCACTTTATTTCATTTGGATCGTCCTGCAAACACGTCTCAGTGCTACTAGTAGTCACTATGGCTTGGATCAAGCTCTGACGGTGCTGTGTGCATGCGCACTTGTGCAAGCTAATCTTCTTTGGCTATGGGTCAATGTTAACCAACCAGTAATGGGGGATAATGACCAGTAGTAATAGGGAGAACAATGGTTAATGACGGGGAACCAGGGGTACAGGGTTTTGACCCACTGCCATTTGTTTTTGTTCTGCAAACATCAGAAGCTGTTGGTTGTTGGTTGTTAACATCCCAAGCTGCCTCTTGTTGGTTTGACAGTTCTGTCGGCATCCACACTTACCAACAATGACCTTATCACCAATTTCTGTACCTTTTTGGCCCAGCCTCCTACCCTGCTGCGATGGCGAGGCCCTGATTGGCGCAGCACAGCAAAGGTATGGAGTTGGGCATCTCGGTCTCGGGGAGTTGGGAGTTTCTAAGTGGAAGACCTTACTTTTCCAGCAATTAGACTTAATCTGCCTGCAGGTTCATGCGTAGATATGTGTACAATACATTATGCTACATTGTTTATTAAAGTTGTTTTTATACATTATATCTACATAATACTGGTATGTGTAAAAAGATACCTGGTTCATCATTTTTCATGCGCATAAGATACAATAAGTCATCTTAAGTCATCGAAAGTCATCATAAATCATCCACACCATGACTTATGATCATCCATCAGTCATCATCATAAGTCATCCATCCGATCAGAAAGTCCCATGTCCGGCTGCCCCATTTCTCAACACCCTGCCGGTACTTCCCACGGCTCCGCCTGGACGTGCTTGGCGGCCAGCAACGGGTGATCGGTTCAGCCACCCAGCCGCACACAGCCATGGTCCCACCATATGTCTTATGAGGTTGATATGCTTTTGAAAGTATAGTTATAGTTATACCCTTATATGGTTTACATATATGTTTACATGTAATTTTTGAAAGGTTAACCTTTGTAATCATAAGGTTTTATGGTTTATGTGATTATGATCCTACCTATCTGGCTTAGTTCGGTTTAGTTACATGGTTATAAGGTTAGCCATGGTGAGAGCCCCAGGGCACATCCAAGTACCATTGATGTCCAACGATGGTGGAGACCCGCTACTTTGGTTGCAGCTACTGAGGTTGCTGCCCTTGGTCCCATTAGTTTTGACGAATGAACATCCAGGGGAGCGATTTGGAGCCAGCGGTACCCATGCTAGCCCTTTAAAGGGCCTTTAAAGGGGAAGCGAGGCCAGGAGCTACCAGAAGTGACCAGAAGTGTTCCAACCAAATGGTGAACGTGTTCAGAACCTGGCGAAAACAGGACTTCACATAGTGCCTAAACTATAGTTAACATAAGCCGGGTGAATAGAGAATGAGCAGTGAACGAAACTACATGGCGATAGTCCCAATCTGTCGCATGGTTAATTCAGTACGGTACCCATTCTAGTATGTTGTTCTTCGCACACATGTTTTGCAAGGTAAACCAACCGGTGGTTTCAGGATTATATTGAATGATCAGCACATGATGATACATATATCATATACACACACTTGTCCATATCATATAAGTGTTTAAATCTACTTATCCATATATACATATTGTATATTTTTTTGAATCTATGTGGGTGTTGCGTAACAAAGGCGGGTGTGGTACTTTTTGAGGTGTTCACTAGGGGCACAGGGTCGTGACCAACTGCCATATTACTCAATTTTGTGCCCAGTAAATGATGGGTCAAAATCAGTCTACAGGTGGTTGCTCCTGAAAATTGGGATGTTTGATAATTGGTTGGTGGTTTGGCGAGCTGGGTCAAGCAGTTAACCAGCCAATCATGGGGAATAATGACCAACAATAATAAGGGAAACAATGCTTAATGATAGGGGAACCAGGGGTACGGAGTTTTGACCCACAGCGGGATGATTCAAACAAATGGTCTCAGAGTATTTGGGGATGTTTCCAGTGAGGTTCCCTATGTTGAGAAAGACTGAAAGCTCGATGTGTACATGGAAGCTTTGCCGATGACTAAAGCGATCATTTTCCGTGACGTTGGGGACTACAAGATTCATGAACATACCCGACCTTTGTAGACATAAACAACACATCCTTTCGAAGTGATATAACAGGATATCTCTGTATTCGCTTCGTGGTCTCGAACATTTAATTTCCCAAATGTATTACCAGTTATGGTTGGTTGGTTGACTTGCACATATTCTTCATGACGGGTTGGTGACTAACCACCGTTGCGGTGTGGCTCTTCATCCCTGAGCACGACCATCTCCCCCTTGCGAAAGGTCACGATTTCAATCCCTTTCTGAGTCTCGCCCACGATCCCGATCGTCCCATGGCTGCAGGGTGTGCGGCCCCCGGGGTTCCCCCGGTGATTTTGGTGTTTCTGAATATATCTGGAACCCCAAAGATGGATGGTTTATGACTCTACATGATTGATATTGGATGATTTGGGGGTTCCAATTTTAAGAAACACCCAGATAGTTGTCGGGTTTGTCTGTCAGGATCCTACTGGCATCGTTGAGGATCGTTAAAGCTCTGGGATGAGGAATGCCCATGTAATTTTCCAACGCAATCGTGTTACAGGACATTTGTGTTTCATGTAGTGCCATTGGATTTCGTCTATATACATATACATGAACCTGCAAGGTATGCACATTTTGTTCACATTGTCTCTCGAAGCAGATGTGTTTTTGTACAATGACAGGAGATTCAGATGAAGAATTGGTTGGCATGTGTTCAGAGGCCATTGGGATCAGTTGTGGTTTCTTTGGGACAACAGCACAGAACGACATGGCGGACATACCTCGGTGAAATTTCCCCTCGATCCAGAACCTCAAGGGTTGAAACAGGGGAATTTCATGCATGTTCACCTCGCAGATGACATGTAAAAAAATACGTTTTTAAGCTGTTTTCAAAGGTTCCATCATGTGCTTTCCGGGGTTCAACATGTGTTTGATTCTTCTGTTAGAAGTCTTTGATCTAAAGGAATTACGATAAGGGTTTGATTCCGTACGATAAGGGTCTCATAGAAGTCTTTGACCCATGCCGTCGAGTCTGTCGCAGAAAGGGCTGATACTGTATTTTTCCATTGTTGCAGAACTAGAATATGGGGACATGATTCAGAAGTACAGTGCAGTCAGTACTAGACGGGCCACCAAAACAAACTTCATGTTGCTATGTAAAAAAAGCCAATCTCAGAATTCCTCATTCTGATCCATGTGCTGCACGCGTTCATTCTGCAAGGATTTTGTATGCTTGCAACCTCTTGCTGTTTCTGGACACTATGCATCGCGGTTCCGTTTGGTTCACTGCAGTACTTCCCGTATCATTGACCCAACACTGCCCGGTTGTTGACTCCCAGAATCTACAGGAAAGCCTTCTTAAATCGATGATGAACACTACAGAGCTTTCCATTGCTTTCATGCGGGGTTTCCATGCGTTTCCTAAAATAGGGGTACACCCCAAATCATCCATTATTAATCATTTAGATAAAGATGTAATAAAGCAACCCATTTTTTGGGGATAACCATTTTTTCAGTACCCCTTATGACTTCAGAACCCACCTGCTGTAAACCGGCCGTGATCTCCCCTCGCAGTTCATGTCCATCAGGTGTGACCATCTCCATCGAGAGCTATATGCAACAGGCGCGAAACGAAGAGAGTTACACGGCTACATGGTGGTGTCCTGAAATATCTAAAAGAATGGTTGATTGGTTTCTAATTAAATTAAAGATGGCTATTACTGTAATGGTGTCCTAAAAAATCCTACAGTAAAAAAAGAGGACCACGAAAAATGGTTGATTTATCACCAATTAGAATCTAGAATGACTATTAATGGATGATTTATCACTAATTAGACTCTAGAATGACTCTTAATGGATGATTTAGGGGACCCCTATGACTTGAGAAACCAATACTTCATGGTTCTGTTCACGGAGGTCCACAACTTATCAACCATAGTTGGATATTTTGCTATTCAGTTCTTTAGCCTCAAGCAAATTTTCACCATACCCAACCACTATTGGGGAATCCTCTGGAAAATGAAAGGAAATGATACCCCGTCATATTAATTCAAATACAGGTTTGGATTATCCCAGCATTCCACCATTCCACAATGATTGATTATCCCATGATTGAAATTTCCATTGTTGATGTGCTGTTTCGCATACCTCTGGATCGAAATCAACAATCCTGATGCACCACCAGCTGTTGCTGATCTATTCCCAAAGGCTGAGCATTGTGACCAGGGCTATGCAGGGCAATTTTTATGCAGAATCCCACAAGTTTTGATCACATTTGATCCATTTCTTAATTCCTCATCAGCTCAAGAGTGTCAGATCATCAAGGTTTTAATTTCTCAACATATGGCTGCGGGGCAATAGCCTTCAACCCTGACCCTCGTTAACATCCTGTCAACGACCAATATTGTTTTTCTTGGAATGTTCATTTGCCCATTCGTTCGATACTTGTTAGTTATTTTACCCTTATTCATATCTTACCCAACTTAGGTTATAAACTTAGCTTAGCCAACGGGTAGTCAATATTGACCCACAACCATACCATGTCTACTTCCCCGGACCGCTGGTGCTGGTGCAGCTTGGTTGGCGCAGGTGCTGCAAGCAGGATACAAGGCACCAAGGCTCCTAGATGATGATGTGGAGGAAGCCTTGAGAAAACTTGCAGGCGATCCACTGCTGAGCTCAGCCTGCTGGGCTGGGTTGGGTTGGGTTGGGTTGGTTGGTTGGTTGGTTGGTTGAAGGTTTATTTGCCACGTTGGAGGTGACGAACCTACTCATTTGTTGGTTTTCTGTCGGAATGAAAATACATGACACGCATGTGTTGACCATCAACAACTCCTACAGGGGTCCTGAAGTAATTACAGATTATTTAGCTGTTTGGAAACATAGCTATAACATACCACTTCCAACTACATTGAGAAGACAAAACGAAGACAGTGGCAGTGGCAGTGTGTAACACTGATATACACTGATCAGTTTTTGGTCGGTCGGTGTCACCATGTGCCAACCATTGCACGTTGTTGATTAACTAATATTGATTACTTTAATCATCATGAGCTAGTGTTGGCCCCTACTACTTCATGGCAGTACTATATTGGATGATAGCCACATTTAACTATTAGTAACCATTGGCCGGGGGTGCACTGATACGAAGCAGCTATTGTTCAGTATTTAGCTATTGGTATTCATTATTCAACTAGTGATGCTATTTCTTTGCTGCTTTTTGAGTCATAGTTAGTTAGCCATTCATGGGTCAATCATATCTAAATGATATCACAACATATGTTTGTGATATTGTATACTCGTAAAAAACCAATCTAATCCAGTTTTTGGGTTGTGAACACGTACCCATTTTTGGAACAGTTATGACTTATACATGATGCGTAACTTTGGTGTTGCTTCAGAACCATCAACAATCACCAGCTACTAAACCAACTACAAAACGAACTATGAACCATCAGCTACAAACCGAACTCTCGACCATCATCATCATCATCATCATCATCATCATCATCATCATCATCATCATCATCAACTACAAACGCCATCTTATCAAGCATCATCATCTACTCGTCTACTAAGTCTACCCCATCCTATCAGCCATTATCACCTACTATGGCCACCAGCCACCAACCACCATGGGCTGGGCGTTCATTGCCAGGGCACTGCCCCAGGCGACACCGGCGACAGCTCAGTGCTGCAAAGTTTGACGAAGGAACGTGAGCAAACCTGGCTCCAGAAGCTGCAGAGGCAGCGTGGGTGCTACCGAAGCAGAAGGTGAGCCGAGCAGATGCCGCTGCAGCATGATGCCAGCGATGTACGCGTCATGAGTCATGGCTATGGGTCAAGCAGTTAACCAACCAATAATGGTGGTGAATAACCAACAATAATAGGGGAAACAATAGTTAATTTACACATGAAGCGTTCATCATGGTGTTTTTGTTTAATGGCAACCTTGTGAAAGATGCTCGGGAATGACTAGTAAGTGTCATAGTTATCAATAATGGCTGATACTGGTTTGTCATGGTCACTCAGGGGAAGTTGATAGTGGTTAATTTTGCCTAACAATAGCCAATAAGGGTCAATCACGGCTAAGCATTGTGAATGAGTTGGTGGCTAGTCATTGTCATGCAGCACAATTCATGATGGTTACTGTAAGTATTCTGATTTTTGATGAATTGTTTTAGGCTTATCGTAGTCGGTAAGGGCTAATAGCAGCACCGATGAATTCTGGTGTGCAACATCGGACTCCAAGGATTCACCAACGTGACAAGAATCAAGTCTATTGGATTATGCAACATCATCAGTCATCAGTCACGTATGATGGACAATGTGATATGTCCTACGTAATGTAGGATTGATATTGATAATTGAAAACCGACAACCATGGTATATCTATAATGATGGGTCATCATTCACTTATTGTTGATGGTAGGTAGGTCCATATGAAGAAACCACCGTTGGTTCGATATCATGGTGGTTTCTAAAGTCATAGGGGTACCGCCGGTTATCATCCCTGTCATTAATCGTTCATACTGGTAGTATGAAACAGACCATAACTTGGGGGTCCCCAAACTTGCTTGAGAAAACACCGTTTCATCAAGTTTATGGGATAGAACCAAGTGATAAGACAATTTAACCAACTATGGAAACATCCCATAGATTATTTAGTTGGAATGTTGATGTTGTCAGAAATTTGGTGGCAAGACAATGTTCCGTGAGAACAAACCGGTTTTTTTGATTGTCACATCAACATTTGCTGGATTGAAACCGGTGTTTTCAATTGCATGTCTAGTAAATCCAGTTTCATGGGTTCTGATGGAAACAAACACAAGTCAGCAACATAAAAACGTACCAGATTCAATCTAATGACCTTGTCCTGTTTGGATAGTTTGCAATCAAATAGGTTCCGATGGACACGAGGCAGCTAAGCTACAAAAACCAACTGTGCCAGTCAATACACTAAAATCAATCCATAGAATTTGTGTGGTAGCACAACAGTGGTTTCAAAAAATGGGTATCGTCCCGTTGCATTAAGTGGACATGTTTTCTTCTGATCAGGTTGCAACCAGAAAAATATACGGTAGCAAGAGTGACTACAAGATCCTGCCAACTGTAGAACAATCGTAAAACGGTGGGGAATCAAAGAAACAACAATCAGACTTACATCATCCAGTGGTCTGGTGTGAATAACTCGTGTAATCCAATTGCATGAGTTCTGATGGAAGCGAGCATACACAGGCTAGCAAACCAAATTGTATGTATCACCTTCCACGAGCGATCGTAGAACTTTCTATACTAATAACAGAACAGTGCTAAAAGCCCTGTATGGTGCCGTTGCACTGCTTCGATAGGTAATCCAATTTCATAGATTCTGATGAAAGCAAAGCATGGTCATCAGCAGCAGTTACTTTCGATCAACCAAAGAACTCGCGTGATGACAAAGCAATGTTGAGAATCCTCCTACCATCCCAGTGTAGTTAACAGTTGTGTTCCACCTTCCTAGTTTGGAAGCAATCTGAACGCATTGCCTTGAATTTGTTCCAATGTCGGTTGAACTCGGTTGGGCTGTCTTGCAGAGCTACATGACGGACAAAACTGAAGATGTGACCGACAAGAGTGGTTTCTTTTTCAAACCGTTTTTTCCAAAATCTGCGATGGAGCCAACAACTATGCAGGCAGGTGTAGATCGATCTTCATGCCCCATACTTGACAGGTTTTTGCTTGCACCGCGGGTTCGAGTTACTGTGGATTCAAGGTTATCAGTGCATAATGACATCCAAGGGTGTCATAGTTAAAAGCGGTACTTCTGTCAAGTCCCCGGTCCGGGTGTCGAGTCGGTCGGGCGGAAACCCTGTGACCTATGGGTTTAGCATGTTAGTTGATGTTTGTGAATATATATTGGATGCTTACTTGAGTAGTACTAGCAAACAAAAAAAGCAAGTTGTGATTAGTTTGATTTTGCATTCTGCTGCATTTGATATCCTAGCTGGCTCGGATGACAGAGGAAAGAGACCTTTGCCTGCGTCTGGTCTTGAGTTTGATAACCTTTTGAGTCTTGAGATTGACATTAGTGGGTTTTTAATAGTTCCAATGGAAGGGCCAGATCTGGGTTCTGGTAGCGTGGGACTCGCGCAGATCCCCTGCAAGATACCCTTCGGTTTTTAGAACTGTGCTTGACGGATGTTCAAAAAAGAATCGTATATTCAACACATTGTGCTGTTGAGTTGTCCTCCTGTAGTCATGATGACATGTCAGGGTGAGACAGTATGCCAGTGTGTTTTCCTTCCGAATGCAACTGTATGTATCCTTGGCTAGACATGGTGTGCCACTGGAGTTTGGATGGTTTTGTGAGCATGTCGACAAGGTGGAATGGTGTTTGTGATGGGAAATGGCTTGCTCTAAGTACACCAAATAGACCCAAATGGTACAAAACGTGTTTTTTCTTGCAGTGTGCACCGGAAATCCTTTCAAATGATGCGATCCCGCGAAAGTTCTTACTGATACTGTGCCCATTTGGATCAGCATTTTTTCTGCCTGTCTTCACTTTTTTTCAATATTTGCAGATAATTGCCCGCAAGGAAAGAATCAGGGGAGGAAGGATGCAAGGAACAGGCATGTGCAACAAAAGGAGGAAAGAGGAAACAAGAGCAAAGAAGAAAGGGCGGAAGGAAGGAAACAGCACAGGAAAGAGCAAAGGAGTGAATGAAGAACAGAATGAAGGTGAAAGAAAAACAGAAGGAGAGACGGAGAGACCATTAAAGTACCATCATCACCACCACAACCGACATCAATGAAACAAGCAGCGGCCGCAACCGGCAATAAACAATGGTACAGCAAAGCAAAAAAGAACACAAACGAGGGGAATTGCTGAAGTGGGAAAACATGAGAGGACTGTGCTGCGCCCTCCCCAGCCCCTCTTCCAGCTTTTAAATTTTGCCAGATCGAAGATTAGCTACCAGCAACAACGACAAGAGCAGCAACACCAATCGTAACGACCACCGGAACAAACGTAAAAACAGTCGCAGCAATCGAAAACATGAGGCGCGTAGGAAATAGGAAGTCAAAGTTCCAAAACATTGTTGGCATTTTTGGACATGACTGTTATTGATCCTTGTTCTTATTTCTAATTGTTTTTACTTTTGTGTACTTTGAGACCCGCAGATTCTTGTCTTTCATCGCTACATTTGTTTGCTGTATTAGTATTGGTTATCTTATTGCCGAGACAAAGTTCTCAGCTTCAACACCGCATCGTCCACAGCCCACGGCTCGCTTTGAACAAATGCACGGCTGTCCCGAACTTGCAAGTGCTCAGCCCCAAGATTGCAATCTACGCTTCCAATGTTTCAGCATCGTGTAGATGCGAGTTTTGCCATGGCACATGGACAAACCCGCACTGCTGCCCCGTCAACCTACAGCTTGCTTGTTGGGCCAAACACGCAGTGACTGAGAAACACACGTCGCGCGGCCATAAAGTTTCGAAGCTATCAATCTTCGCGCAAGCCTACCCCTTTCCGCACAAATTCCTTTTAGCCCGCGACCAGGGCCTACTTGGGTGAACCAGAGCGAGGCCAAGCAGAATCAAACTGGCAAGCCGTCACTTGAGTTCTGGCAAAGCAAGTTGATCCAACATGTTTTGTTTGAAAGTTTTCATCGCGCCGCCACCTCCAAAGCAGTCTGTTGTTGCTGTTACTGCCGCCGTTGTCGTTGTCATTGTCGTTGTTGCTGTTGTTGTTGTTGCTGCTGCTGTTGTTGTTGCGGCTGCTGTTAGTCGTAGTCGTGCTGGCACTACTCACAGCATCAGCAGTAGAAAGAAAGGGGGCATGTTTGATACTTATTTGTTTGGAATTATTTTCTTGTTCGGGGTTCAATTTTGCGTTGACGTTTGTTGCCCGAGCCTGCCAGCGCAGGCGCAACCGAGAGCAGGCTGACGCCCGTGCAAAGTTGGCAAAAGATCTGCTGGCATTAGTTTGGGAAATGTTTCCTGTCACTGCAAGGGTCAAATCAACATGGCATTTGCTTTGCATGCCAGGGCATACTGTCATATGCAGTTGCATCGTGAGAAGACATGGTTTCAGAACACCGCACTGTGAAATTTTTGCTGTTGAATTTGAAAAAAGGAAATTTGCAAGATCGAGCACTTGTCAAAGCATCCAGAAGACTCCCGGTGTAACAAATTTTTGCCGTTTTTTGTCAGCAATGGTCAATGTTTTTTTTTTTTTTTTTTTTCGGGGGGAAAGAACTCATAATTTGAGGACGCCGAAGCCTTTTGGCTTGGAGCTTGCGTGCGCGTGTACATGACAAAATATCGCGAATTCATGTTGGATTTCCAATGCATGTGCTGGACAAAGTGCCATTGAGGATGTTTACTATATTTCACCACTGCATGGGTTGATCTGGGTCAACTTTTTTCAACAGTTTAGAAGTAAAACAACAACCAAATTCGACAACCCGCTATCATGGAATGAGGTTTTTGTGTTCGATTCACAAATCAATTGATGTCCTGGGTGCATTTGACCCGGGTGCATTTGGTGGTGGGATCCACCATGGCAGCACGCTGTGCTTAATGCAGCTGCCGGCTGCGGAGGTTCCGCGGAGTGTGTTGTGTGGAGGTGTTTTGGTTTGGGTGAGACCATAGAGAAAGCGGCGAGTTTTGCAACACCAAACAATATTTCTATTTGTTTGCATCACATGAATCACGTGAATGAAGCGGAAGGCCGGAAGGCAGAATGTGCATGAATTTGATGCAATTGGGCGATGTTCAATTGCACATGTTTAAGAAAAAACAAATTTGGATCGATTCATTCAGTAAACATTCTGGGTGTTTCGCACTGTCATTTCGGAAAAACCTGAAAAAGGTTACATTCACGATCCTTGAACGTTCCTGGAAACGCTGAAGCATCTCTTCAGTGGCTGATCAAATTAAAGGAACCAATCCGATCCTTGATTGGTCCTTGAGTTTGTGTTGTTTTTGTGATTGCAAGCGCCCGAGAAATCGACGTCGTAAGATGAAATGATTGAAATGGCATGCACGTATATACATTTAGATACACACGTAGATTGCGAAACATCGCAGCACATGGCAATGCTTTGCGTTGCAAAGCAATCCTGGTACATACATGTATTGATTCCGTGTAAAGATGTTTATATTTGATATCAATCCATCCATCCATCCATCCATCCATGCATACATACATTACATTACATTACAGTACATTGCATTGCATTGCATTGCATTACATTGCATTACATTACATTACATCAGATTAGATCATACTCTCCGTGGGGATTGCATGCATATCGGTACACATATTTATAACTAATGATGGGTGTGTCTGTCGATCTGTAAATCTACATATAGAAATTCAGAACAATCTAGAAATATGATATATCCTTCGAAGTCATGCGCATATTTTTTCATACGCATGGTGGCAAACACATGTAATCTCCGCATCAGTTACATAACTATTTGCTTTGGAATGGCAAATCAGGCAGGTCTGTGGGTATGGAATGGCATGTGCACATGAATATGCTTACATATGTGTGTGTGCATACGGATATGTATATGGATATGAAATGCATGCAAGTTTGAACCATGTACATTGCATTAGAAACCATGATTTTCAATTTGTGTTGCTCATAGGTAAATTCAGCCTGGAGTAGATAGAATATTTCCCATATTGAATATTTCAACCATTTGCCTATTGGGGACGGTCCAATTTGGTATTTGATCTCTTCCAGGACGGTATAGTTGACATATCAAGTATTCTTGTTGGTTGTTATCTTATAAAGTCAATCATTAAATCAGTAATTGACAACTATTAACCACTATGATTCAATCAGCAGCCACTCTATACTCCAGGATCAACCATTGACCAACCATTTCTGGGCCCTCTTTTAAGACATCTCCATCTAACGATTCTGAGAAATGTCCGAATCTGGGGTTTCCTTTTTTTGATCAACCATTAACCACAATAGTATATCGACATAGCGACAAATCATCACCGTTTTTCCCCACATGTTGAGGACCATGGACTTCGACTTCAGCGACGATTTCACCAGCAGCCTAAAGGTGTCGCCCCTGCAGAAATTGCGGCAGGAGTGGACTCTCAGGCGCGGTTTCGGCTGCGGCAGCTTTGGTGCACGTAGACTCAGAAGTATCCCAAAATGGTGGTTTCTCAAAATGGGGGACCTCCAAAAATGGCCTGTTTATTACTATAAATGACTCATATTGGATGATTTGGGGGTACCCCTATTTTGAGAAACTGCCAAATGATCGCTCTGGTGATGGACTGATGGTTAACTGTAGGGGACTGATGGCTAACAATAGGAGATTGATCGCTAACTATAGGGGACTGATGGCCAATTATGCGGGATTTGATAGTGCTTAACAATAGGGAGGGGATGGGGGTTATAGATGTGATCATATAATGATGATAACCAACAATGATGGTGAAAAAACTATATACAGTAATTAATTAGTAATATTACTAATTAGTTGGTGGTTTGACTTTGTTTTCATTTTTCCCCACAAATGGGATGATGCTTGATAGAGCAATATTGTTTGGATAGTTTATAGTTTCCAAATACTTTGACATTTTTGGGGAAAGCTTCAATAGCTCTCATGTTTTTTGCCAATCGTCACCAAACACATTTGGAATACCATCAACAAAACACGGTCCAAGGTCTCTTCTCGTAGCACCCAACGAGACCATCCAAAAGTTCTGTACCCCGCAAAGCTCATGTTTCTATCGCGCTATCTTCAGTTTCTGCTTGGTTTGGAATACCCCTAATTGATGGGCGACCCCAAGCTTTGGTCCAAGCATATTTTCAACGAAACTGCAACATGCCATGGTTTTCTGACATTGTGCCAGTTGACATCAGCCATGATTTGAAAAAACATGGGGTCGTTGTACAAAAGTTGGGGTTGCCCGGATGGCGCTATGGTACCAGCAGTCATTTTGAGGTTTACTGGCCTGTAGTTGAGAGGGAGCTAAGGAGCCAGGGGTATCCTCATGGCGCTTTAAAGGGGAACTAATGAGCTAACAGGAGTGGCCGTTCACCAAATCGTAGTTTTATCGCATGTTGTCAGTACACATTCCGAAATATTTTGGTTTCTCAAAATAGGGTGACCCCCAAATCATCCTTCATTAACCATTTCTAGCAAGAAACCAATCATTTTTGCGGTACCCCCTATTTTAAGAAACACCCATATCACGACTTAAGATAAAAGTGGAACGGATCCACAACAAAACTCTTGGCTTAGCAATTGCTGATCTTAGCTGGCGCATTTACCATTGATTCTTTCTCATCCACCACAGGAAGGTTGTGGTTGGATCTTTTGGTACTTGTCAACATAATTAGTGAAAATTTAGGCATTTGAGCTTACAGTGCATTTGCAAAGGTTAATTACAGTATAAATCATCATTCACGCGATTAATACCTGTTGATCAACTTCCATTGCCGTGCGCTATTCCCTCTTAATTACCACGATTAGCCACAAAGCCATGCACTTTTTGCAGAGCGTATCTTCTACAAGCGTCATGAGACCGTCATTTTGCAATTTTCACCTGCAAATGCGCGTTTCAGCACCATGCACTGTTTGCGGATTTTCTCTTCCAAAAGTGTTGAGAGAATTGCATTGTTTCAACGATTTTGACTTCCAAACACGCGTTTCGCCACGGTGGCTTGCAATGTTTTTCCTGTTTGCTTTCCCAACTGACCTCCGACCATGCTTGACGGGCCTATATACCTCTTCAACCAAAACCAGTGGAAAAACACATGCAAACCCAGACCTTGGCGCAATTTCTACCAGTCACGCATGCACATCTTTGATCTTCTCTGGGGTCTGACTGATTAACTGTGTCAACTTCCCATAAGGCAGACATTTGACTTCCAAACTTCCTTCAATGGCAGACATTAACTGTGTCAACTTCCCAAACTTCCTTCAATGAATCCCAAAAAAAGATAAAGGAGTGACCAACTTCAATTAATCCAAGGCCATTGTTGACCATTGACCATTGCATGGTCACAAAAAATGGATCTATTGGATACCATTGACCAATGGTCACAAAAATGGATTCAACAAACAAAGTGTCCAGTGACCATTCAAAAACATCACCAGGCCAAGCATCTTTGACCAACACCAGCGGTGTGCAGGACCTGCCTCAGCCCGCCGGGACCCAGGCATGGTGAAGGTGTGTGAAGCAGTGCTGTTGATGATCCAACATGAACCATCAATGCTTCAACCAGCCAAATGGGAGTTTCTTGTAATGGGGAACCCCCAAAAAAGGATGGTTTATGATTGAAAATGACTTCATTTGGGGGGCACCCTTATTTTGAGAAATGCCCAAATATGGGAGTACAATAGGTTTGCATAAGGGCAGTTCTGGCAACAAGGAAGATTGAACAAGCCCCAACATGGAGGTGGCAACTTGCCAGGTGCCATGGTCCAGATTTGGCGGGCTGATGCTGGCTGGTGGTTTTAAACATTTGATAACATTGGCAATTGTCCATTAGCATATTTGTACAGGGTGCATGTGAAGAACCCGTTTGATAACATGTGTTATTTTCCCCCATGACTTTGGGGAGGCTTGGTTGATTCAGTCGGCCCAAACCTACCAGCTGGTGTGGTGTTCAAGCTGAGATTGGGCTGGTTTGATTCACTGGGATGGCTTAAAACCTGGGTCGATGAATCAACTGGTCAACTACCACTGTATATTAGCAACTACGACTATATACCACATTTAACCATAGAACCTCTATTTACTCCTATTAACAAGTATATACTATAAACCATTTAACCATTTGATTTAACCTCTATACATTTAAACCTACGGTCAACTACCAGTGCATCAACCGCTGAATCGGCCACGGTGACCCCTCGGCCCATGGCCCATGGCCGAGCGCCAGGCCACAAGAGCTCTTTCCATCGGTTACCCAAGAGGCGCGCAGGGGCGCAGGGTTGGCCCATCCACCAGCTTGGGACAGTGACAGTGCTGAGGTAGTACCAGTACAACAACAACAACAACAACAACAACAACAACAACAACAACAACAACAACAACACTGTTAATTAATCAGGGTTTATGATTGTCAATAGTGAGGATTAGTTGTGGTTAACAACAAGAGCTACGACAGCAACAGCAGCAACAGCAACAGCAGCGCAGCAGCAACAGCAGCAACAGCAACAGCAGCAACTGCCACTATTTAACAACAGTTGCTGCTAGTACTACTTCTCCGCAAGCGGATAGACAAGTGACTGAAACCAGAGACCCTCCAGCACCTTTTGTTGCATATATAACACGATGTTGGTTGTTCAATGTGAAGATGTTGTTTGATGTTTGTATCTCCTCCCAAAAAACCTCGAAACCCGCCCAACCTGAACGCAATGTCAGGGTCACTGTTCAAAGTCAAGATCTATCAGATGTTATTTTTGCAATGCGTTTGGCATTTGTTTGTCGTGGAGGTTGCAGCTGCTATATCAAGGAGAAAGAAAAATGCAACAGTTGAAGTCAAATTCACGTGCGTTTTTCCGGTCAAACCAAGCCTTAAGACATTTGAGTGGATCCGAGGTTCCAAGGGTCGAAAACTGCCACCTTAGACTATTGATCAGCTCCAAAACCATTCCTTGATCCAGTGATCCAGTGCTGCGGGGACTCCTCACCGGGCACCCAACATGATGGCCTGGGTAGCCTGGCTATTGCCCCAGCACCTTCCCACGGACTCATCCCATGCGCCACGACCGGCACCAGTCCATGGTTGATGGCCCACCGCTGTGAGCTCAGAAGGGCCGACTGGTCGCTGCCCGCAGGGACCGAAACAGCAATGCTCAATAATGGTAGTGTGATAATGGTAATGAAGATGTTTTTATTAACTAACAAGGGTAATGATTAACAGGGACCTCAGTAACGATGATAATCGTTTTGAAGATGTGTATGTTGTTCCTAGCATCAATTAATGGTTTGTTGGTGGACTAATATGTTTCATAGGGGTTGACACCACCAACCAGTAATGTTCCATAGTGGTTAATCATAGTATACAATTGATATCGATTAATGACAACCATGTGTTCGTTTTTTGGGTAGTTGTGAATCATTGCAACAACAACAAACGACTAGCAATAACAACAATCCACGATATTTGATAGCGATGAATGACACTGTCTGATATGTCAGTCAAATTATGACGAGAAATGGTGAATTTTGGCGATGGTTAACACTTAATTGTTCAGTTCTAGTGCCTACGACTATAACCCGGGCTACCCGTGAACAGGGCACATATCATGGACGGGTATACATAATGGGACGCTGCTGTCCTGGTTGTAATTCCGGATCTTTGCCAGGGACTGTTGAGGATTGATGTGCAAAAATGTACCACAGCAGGCATTCAAGGGTGCTCTACATAGTGGATTCTTGAAATAGGGGACCCTCAAAAAGGTTGGTTTATTTAATTACTGTAAATTGTGAATGAACTGGATCGTTTGAGCGTCCCGGATCATTTGAGGGGTCCCCTATTTTGAGAAACGCTCATCATATATGTATATTATACAGATGTCCCGAATGGCTTATGATGATCCCCCGCCAAACAAGAAACCAGACAGCGTAAGCAGGGCGAGCGGTCGTCTGTACACTCAAATTTTGGATCGTTTGTACACTCAAAATTTGGGTCGGTTGTACACTCGAATGTTTGCTGGTTGGTAATTACAGGGTGATGACATGTACATATGCTTGTATCATGAGGCATTTCTATTCTTTTTTCCGTGTTTACTCGCAGATCCTGTGATGCACGCCCTCGTTGTTGTTCAAAGGAAGAAACCATATGACCCTGCAACAATGTATATATATTTAAAGAAATGTATATATATATATAAATATATATATATCTATATATATATATACACATGCTTGTCTTATGAGGCATTTCTCTTCTTCTTTGCTTGGTTTCCTCTCGGATCCTCTTATGTACGCCGCCTTTTTAAGAAAATTTGTGTCTGTTTGTGATCTGTTTTGTAGTTAGTCCCCTACGCAATGTTCATAGTTCCTTTTGTAACATGTTTGTGTAGTTCTGTTGTCGCAGTTGAACTCTTCATACCATGTCGGTATGGCTCAAGATTTAGCGTAGCCTGCACTCTGGATGGTTGCTCTGGAAAACAGCAGTCTCAGCCGCCTGCAGCGCAGTGCGAACTTGACTTACAGTGTTAGATCCTAGGGGAACTTCTCGGGGATTTAACCCTCACCCCGCCCCATCTCCACCCGCCCCAAAACCCGAAAAGGTGATTCAATGGTTGTGATTATGATCACAACCATCATCCTATCCCCACCCTAACCCTAAACCCTCAACCCTGCACTCCCCACACACCCCAAAACCCCAAAAAGGTGATTTCGTTGCCAGGAAATATTCAAGTTATGATCCCAGCCATCACCTTATCCCCACCCCACCCTACTCAACCCCTAAGCCCCGCCCCACCCCCCAACCCCAACCCCTAAACCCCGCCCATCCCCACCCCACCCCAACCACCCCCCCCAAAACCTTAAAAGGTGGCTTGAATCCAACCATCATCCTACCCCCATCCGCCCCAACCCCAACCCGTAAACCCCGCCCCGTCCCCACCCACCCCAGAACCTTAAAAGGTGACTGCAATGCGATGAAAGGTTCGAGTGATGATCGCAGCCAGCATCTTATCCCCACCCCACCCCACCCCAACCCCAACCCTTAAACCCCACCCCATCCGCACCCAGACCAAAACCCGAAAAGGTGATTCAATGCTAGGAAAGGTTGTATTTATGATCCCAACCATCATCTTATCCCTGCCCGACCGCAATCCTTCGTCCCCCGGACCCCCTGAACAGAAAACCCACATGTGTCTGTTGAGCTGAGTGCGCAGATGACCCAAATTTTGAGTGCGCAATTGACCCAAATCGGTAAGTGCGCAGATGACCCAAATGACTGCCTGGCCGCGTAAGCATGGCATCCAAGACCAGAAGCGAAACATCTCTTCGACACCATTGTTGGATTTGTTATTTTCATTTGCAATCACGCTACAAGCAAAAAAGTGTTTAACTGATGTAGCCATTTCGAACCATGCGTAGATCTAAATGCCATTAACCAGTATGACTTTAACCATCATGTTTACTTCTAGGTATTATCCATTTATCCATTCAATAATGATCAATGGTGTAATGTGGTTAGTATCAAGCAATGGTTTCTTAACTTGTGTCATCCATAATTAAAAACTGGCGGGACAGCCCACCGTCAGCAATCAAAGTCAAGAGCCAAAGTGACCATCATGAAGCGTCACTAACCAGTCTTCCCCCTCATTTACCAGCATTAGTTAAACCGTTGATTGACCATTGATAGATTTAACCATTCCGAACCATAATGTTTAATTAATCATAATTAGTTCATTCAACATCACTGAAGCATTATTTAACCGTTACTTCATCATCATTCAACCACTACTTAAGTACCATTGAGCCATCACTGAAACATCATTAAACCATTCTCAAGCATCATTGCTCAGCGGCCATGCCGGCGACACCGCTTGAGGCCCCGGAACGAGGGTGTGTTGGAGCCGCCCAGGGAAGACGCCTTTGTGGCTGCCCGTGTATCTTGGGCGGCATGTGGTGGGTCGCCGTGTCACGCTGGTGGGACCAAACGATGTTCTGAACCTCCACAGTCTTCACGGCTTTATCATCCAAAAAATAGGTTTACCCCTTGGTTGTCATTTTGCACCTACAAATCTCTATGACTTGTTTGGTGGTTTCTCAAAACAGGGGACGACCGAGTTAAGGATGCTACGGTAAATGGTTACTGGATGATGACTGGGAGTACCCCTATGGCTTGGGAAATGCCGGTTTGGTAATAGACTTTTGTCCCAATTTGGAGCGGCTCCTGGTAGCGACTGCGGCTACGCCACCCACCATGACCTCACCACCTGGGAGCCCCTTCGCCGCTAGGCCTCCATGCGCCGCGTGGAATACGAAAAGTTGGAGATGTGGATCTCCTCCGGTGGTGCGGTGGAGGACTATGCGTGGCTCAGCAGGGCTGCTGGGAATGGTGCACCGTGGGACCCAATGATTCGTCAACCATGAAGTTGTTTCAACCATCCCTATCATTACTAGTCATTTGTATGATTGGGGACAATGGGGTTCATTAATGACCTAATCATATGGGTGTTTCTCAAGCCATAGGGAACCCACAAACAAATGGTGGGTTCATTATATTGTTATTGGTTATTATTATACTTGGTTAAGAAACTGGATGATTTGGGGGGTCCCCTATTTTGAGAAACACCCATATCTAATCACTAATGCGCTCATTAATTATCCAGTTATTTGCGAATTTCTGATGTTGGATCCATATTGATAAACCATCCTTTTTGGGGATACCATCATGTTTTTTAAAGGGAAATTGAGGGTTGTTTATGAATGTGGATCTGCCATTATGCTTGGTTTTGATGGTTTTTCATGCTGGGTAATTTAATGATTCTGCTTGGTGATGAGTGATGATGGTCCACAGATAAATTCGATATGACAAATCAAATCTACATTCTGTCATGATCACTTTCTGAGCATCATGCCTCATTACCTCATGATGAAGCAAGTGATTGCAGTCATCATGTTTGATCTTCGATGATGATCACCATGAACATCGTGATGATCATAAGGACCAAAATGATCAAAATGATGTTGGTCTCAGGGTGACAGTTGCAATGATTGAGCCAAATAGGATGGTTAGGATAAGAATCAGCATGCAATGATTGATGGTGAATGGTGGTGATATGAGGCCATTTGCTGGCAATATACGAGCCACACGCTAGCGACTACTAACAACCATAACTACATGCATGAATATGACTTCCATGATCATCCACCATTAACGGTCCAGAATGGTCCCGTGATCATCACCCTCCGTATGTATACATATTTGATCGTCATATAACAAGAAATGAATAAATTCATATATATATATATATTTATATGTATATATCGCCAGAAAGTCACTTAGAACGTCGTTTGGAAAAAAATCGAGGTGTCAGAGTGCACGAGGCAACCTTCACTTAGAACGACGATCCTTCACTTAGAACATCCAAAATCCGAAAACGCAATATTCCCAGGTTTTCAACATGTTTCTGTAGATGCAGGGGATGTTCTAAGTGAAGGGTCTACAAGGGCAGGGAGGTTTTGGTGGACATCAAAATCGATCCGACTGGTTATATTATGGAGTCTTTGTGATGTTATTGCATTTGCTTTTCTATGTTCTTTTTTATGTTTTGTCATTTGTTTTTATATGGCTGTTCTTTTGAATGTCTCAATGTTTTTTGATTTGTTCAATCTGTTTCTGTAGATGCAGGTGTTGTTGGGAGGTTTTGGTGGACATCAAAAACGATCCGGCTCGTTATATTTTGAGTCTTTGTGATGTTCTTGTGTTTGCTTTTATACATTTGTTCTTTTTTATGTGTTTTCATTTGTTCTTTCTGTTGTTACATGTTCTTTTGAAGGCTTCAATGTTTTTTCGGTTATTTCAATCTGTTTCTGTAGATGCAGGTGTTGTTCTAAGTGTAGGGTCTACAAGGGCAGGGAGGTTGTGGTGGACATCAAAAACGATCCGGCCCGTTATATTATGAGTCTTTGTGATGTTCTTGTGTTTCGCTTACATTTTATTTTTTATGTGTGTTCAATTGTTTTTCAATGTTGTCACATTTTTTTTTAAATGTTTCGATTAGTTTGGTTT
Organism: Symbiodinium kawagutii; assembly: GCA_009767595.1. NCBI lineage: Eukaryota > Dinophyceae > Suessiales > Symbiodiniaceae > Symbiodinium > Symbiodinium kawagutii. Next base: position 69,226 of record VSDK01015191.1, read on the forward strand.
TTTTCAATCTGTTTCTGTAGATGCAGGTGTTGTTCTAAGTGTAGGGTTCACAAGGGCAGGGAGGTTTTGGTGGACATCAAAAAACGATCCGACTCGTCATATGATGAGTCTTTGTGATCGTATTGTATTTGCTTCTATAAGTGCGTTTTTCTGTGTTTTCATTTGTTTTTTCTGTTGTTACATATTCTTTTGAAGGTTTCAATGTTTTTTCGATTTTTTCGATCTGTTTCTGTAGATGCAGGTGTTGGTCTACGTGTAGGGTCTACAAGGGCAGGGAGGTTGTGGTGGACATCAAAAACGATCCGACCCGTTATGTTATGGAGGCGTGGTTCGGTGAGCCGGGGGGCAGACACGAACGGTGGGAAAATTACCAGTCATGTCAATAAACCTTCCTTTGATGGTAGTTTTCCAGCTATGTAGGGTTAGACAATGGTTTACATACTTATATGGATCAACCCCATTTCACAGTTTCTCATGGCCTTTGCTGCGGTCTTGGGTCCAGTTCCTGCAAAGGACTCCAAGTTGCCATGCATGCATCAATCTTGATATAGTCCATGCTGCCAATGCTACATTGAATATTTATTGGATTGATCATTGAACAGTGGGATGCCAGCATCTACATATAATCACTCTGACACCTCAATTTTATCCCAAACACCGTTCTAAGTGAAAGTCTGGCGGTATAATCGCTGTCATCGTCTAATCACTTGCATCTACATAGATTCACACGATGTCTCGGCGGTTTGCCCCTCCGTCCGAGTCTCCGTTCCACAAACGGAGACGTGGCCCGTTGCCGGTGGTCCGCGTGATTAGAGAGGAGGAGAAGGAGATTAAGAGAGGAGGAGAAGGAGATCAAAGAGGAGCCACAGGTGTATGAGCACCACGAGAAGCCCGAGCCCCAGACTTCGGAGCAGGAGATCAAAGAGGAGCAGGAGCAGCCAGCGGTTGGTGAGGAGATCAAGGAGGAGGAGCAGGATCCTTCAAAGGAGCAGGCGGAGGAGGTGGTCGACATCAATGGGGATGATGATGAGGAGGAGGTCCGCCTGAAGGAGGGAGGTTGCTGAGGAGGAGGATGGCTCATGTCCTGGTGTCCGAGATGCGCAGCCGAGGTGGGATGATTGGCCGCAGGATGACGGTGGCGGTGGCGGTGACGATGAAGAGTTGGGGAACTTGGAAGCCGCTTGAATCATCTAAATTTAGAGTGGAGGCTCTGGAGGATGTGGAGGATGTGGAGGAGGACCGGGACAAGTCTTGGCAGTGGAACAAGTCTTGGCAGTGGGGCAAGCAGTGGGACAAGTCTTGGCAGTGGAACAAGTCTTGGCATTGGGGCAAGTCTTGGCAGTGGGACAAGTCTTGGCAGTGGGACTCCGGGCACTGGAACAACAACATCCTTTCATTGGAAGCGTGAATCCCTTCGAGACTGTTTGCGGTGCCAGGGCAAACAGTGTTACTTCAGGAAAGGGTGGTGCTACAACTGCGGCTGGGGAAAGAACAAATGATCTCCGGGGTTGGACTTTAAAGAGAGTTCCAATTGTTTGAAATCGCTGACAAGAAAGCGAATGCGCCGGACTTTGGAAAGAGAGTTCAAAGTGTTTGAAAGCACAGTGCGAAACATCGCAGAATGGTTCACCTTGGCCTTAGACCATCCTCAGGGCTGCCCGGCCGGGGTGAGAAAAAAGCAAATGGGGCAGTTGGCCGCGTTTTGCCGCGCAAAGCCGTATGGTTTTATTTGTTCCCCTCACCATACACACATACATATATATATAATTATATGTATATGTATTGATATATATTTCTTTCATTTATGTACACACACACATATATATGTATATTTATCTATATATATATATATATAATGTGCTCACCCGTTGTTGATATGCAATGACAGTGCGACACAGGGATCTTAAGATAAGATATGTACATAGATACCTGCATCATAAAGATTTATTTCTATATATATATATAGATGTATGTAAATATATGAACCATTGTTAAAAAGACAAAGACAACAACAAAACACAACGCCAGGGGCAGACGGCTGATGGGAAGTACTCGGAAATAGCAAGGGGATCCTACACTTAGAACATGTATATAGAGATCGTGTGAGATCATGCACCCTATTGATAACAATGTAAATTGCAACCATCATGAAGAACCCCCGTGGCTGCCAGAGTGAAAGGGGTTTCTTCTTATTGATGAGACCAGACTTGTTCCAAGTGTAGGATCCCCCAGCTATTTCCGGCTGGAAGTGCGCCGCCAAATCGGTTTGGCCTTGATTGCATTTTCAACCTTCCCGGCCGCTCAGGAGTGGTGATCGACAAATGGATTCAACGACACTTGGCTCGAGAACGGGGAATGCAACCCATCGGAGGGAATGGGTTCTTGGCAATGGTTGCCATTCAAATCATGATTACATATATATAATAGGTGTTAAGATTTCTCAAAATAGGGAACCTTCAAAACGGTTGATAAATGGTTGTGCAATCCATAAAGGATGCCTTAGGTATACATACAGATATACCCTATTTTGAGAAATCTTGATATAAATATATATATATATATATATATTCGAAAATCAGGTTCACGATTCCCAGATGTTCTAAGTGGTAGGTTCCACCACCTATTTCCGGGTATTTCCTTCACCGGTCCACCCATGGAGTTAGGTCGTGCTTTGGTTCCATCACCCCTTGGCTCCTGGGTTGATTGCAGTTGCTTTTGCCGTGTGTATATAGTGAGCCGCGTACGCATGGCAGCAGTTTGGGAGGGGAAAATGCTGCTTGATGTGAGGGTTAGGGATGGAATTCGGGAGATGGATCAGGGTTCCTTTGTGGTGGCAGCCTCCTTTTGTTTTCAGTGGCAGCCTTCGGTGTATCCCCTGTTGCACTAGCACATGGAGATACCTGCTGCGATCTGTACCAGGGACTTCCCAGCGCCAATTCCTTTTTGGCGAATTGTGTCTATATGGGGAATTGTTGGGTATGGAAAGGTCATAGTCTACTGATCCCCTCCGTGTCAGCTATCATCATCTCGTACCCGGAGCTGTTCTAAGAGTAGTTGTTACCAGCTAATTGCGACCCTAGCTTCCACCTTTGAAACGGGGTGATTCTGAGATTTCCCTGGCATCGCTGAATTGGGGGCTCGAGATGTCTGAGTGAGATGTACTTGATTGGATCAGGAGGTTGAATCAATGAAAATTAGATTCAGTAGTGTGTCTCCGGCCCGAATAGAGCTGGGGGGCCCTACACTTGTAATAGAACAAGTCCGATCCCATGAATCGGAAAAGAACATATGATCATATCAGAATGACGATCGCCAAATTATATATGCTCGTATTTTCCACACCTGATGTTTTATACAATGCAATTCCTAGAACATCTCAATATGATGGCTGATGTTTACCCGTGGCCCCGGGTTCCAAAATCAGGCTCATTTAGCTTGTGAACCATACATTTAGAACATCCAAATCCATGAATTTAGAACATTTTATCCCCTCCGAGTGCGCTGGACGTTCTAAGTGACTTCCAAAAAAAAATCGGAATGCGTTTGGAAGAAATCTGACGTTCTAAGTGACTTTCTGGCGATATACATATGTATAGATATACATATTGCTTATAGACAGGCATTGCAGAATATTACCTGTCATGATTAACCCCACAATTACATAACCATCATCAATGATCATCATTGAATGTGTCTTAATTCGCAACCTTACTATACGTCAATACTGCCAATACTAATCAACATTAAGTTTAAAGCCATGGCCATATGATATATTCTGATGGTTACTAGGATGGGTTAGAAATAGCTACCACAAAATGGGGAAGAATTGCCATGTAGTTCTGGCCATTCCCATTCATCATTAACTATTGTTAGCAACCACGAAGCATTTCAATCCCATATACTCGATTACAATCCCAGAATCCTTTTCATGTAGATATCTATACATACATTCCAACAATGCCTAGTGTGAAATAGTGTATGCTTAGTACAGCTGCCAAAGGCAATGGTCATTTCTGCTTAGTACATACGATAGCCCAATATACCACCGTACCTCTTTAACCATTATTGTTGGTTTGAATTCCTATTATTAACCGTTATAATTCTCTACAAGACCATCAAGAAATCACCATACGGTCAGTATATCCCCTTCTATTGTTGCTTATTCTCCCGTATTAACCGTTATTAACGGTTCCAAACCATTATTATTAACCACCATATAGTGGTTGTTTAGCCATTGTTGCTTGTTATCCCCTATTATTGCCCATTGTGAACCATAGTACATACTACCCCATGGCTTCGGAAACCGCCATAATTATGGTTGGTATATCTCTACAATTAGTAGTTGTTTGGCCATTGTTGCTTATTCTCCCCTATGAACCATTATGAATGGATGGTTCCAACCGCTACTTTAAGAAACCATCACATTAACCATCAAAACCATTAAAATCCCTATGTAAATTACTATAATTCATTATAAGACCATCAAGAAACTATTGCTGCTTATTATCCTCAATTATTACCAATTATCAAATATGGTTAACTATAAAGAAAAATCACCATGGCTTTATAACATTTTTTCCGTCCATTATCCCCTATTATTAAGCATTACTAATGAGGTTATGACCCCTATCAAACCACCTACGATTCTTCCGCCATATTGGCTATATAGTTTGTATCTCCTGTTCTTGTTGGTTATCTCCACTATAAACCTCACTATGTTCATTATAAACCTCACTATAGTAGTTGTTTAGCCATTGTTGCTTATTAACCCCCATTGAGCCATGGTCGTATAAGACCATTCAGAAACCATTGATTCATAATGACAAAATCCTATACTAATCCGTAATCATATTATCACTCACAAGTAAACACTATAAATGAATGAGGCTATAACCCATTATTAGCCATTATCAACCATGGTTAACCACAGAAAACTGAGGTTATAACCCCTATAAGAACCCTATGAAACACCCCAAATATCCTGGTCATCTCCCGCTTCGCTTGGCCCAGGCCCTGGTTCCGCGAGATGCTCATGGACCACGACGACGCCGCACTCATCAGCGCTCTCCGCGCCGTGGCGGCGCACTACCGGCGCTGCGCGCAGCAGCTAGCGCTAGGCGTGGGTGGCAGGGACTGGGGTTGTCCATGGGAGGTCCCCTTAATACTGAAGTATTGATACAATGGGGGAAGTAGACATTGTGTAATGGTTTTGCACGCCATTTGTTAGCTCCACATCATAAGAAGAAGTGATTGATGGGGTTTGTGCGAACAATATATTGTAATTATGTGGACCCAAAAACATTGCGGACTGATCGACTACTTGCCCCAGCTAGGTTGCTCGGACCTTTTCTTATTCTTGCTGGTTTTGATGACTGGATTGCTGACTACTCGCGCACTGGCCGCTTGCGAATCGCACATTGATGAACATCATCAACCTCTAGAGTCGTGCTTGAAAAAGTTCATCCCTAATGGACTGGCAGCATTCGACCCATTCAATGTTATTTCTCGTCGGAATTCAATGAAACACTGCCGTGTTTCAGGATATTGTCACCTTGATCGCCTTGCACCCAAGCGAATGTTGCCCAAAGATTCCCCCAGTGTTGATGATTCTTGGTAGTTTCCCTTTTTCTTTGGGATTTTTGTTGGTTCTTATTGGGGTGTTTCTCCAAATAGGGGTCCCCCAAATCATCCAATACTAATTGTTTAACATCATTTATAGTACAGTCTTAGACTAACCACTTTTGGGGGGTATCCATATTCTGAGCCTCATATTCCGTGGTTGCTTCCTCAACCTGTAACGGTTGAAGGGAGCGTCGTTTGGTTCATGTGGGCAACAACCTGGAGGTGACTCGGAGGCGGCTCCTGTGCCGGTCTGCTGGTTGACGGCATTGGCGGAGAGGCTACAGACTTGTGAGGCAAAGGTGGCGCACGAGGCAGGGGCGCCAGTGTCCAGATTTTGGTGGTTTCTTAGGATAGGGAACCCCTAGAAACCATGGGAATTGTGACCAATTACTAAGTGTGGTTCACATCCAAGTATTTTGGTGGTTGACCATGCTATGTAATGGTTCACTAGGTTTATTCACTGATTGGTGGTTTCAAACATATGGCATGATTTCCTGAGTACGAACAAATGGTTTGTTGATTAACTGATATGTTTCATAGAGCTGTTCTGATAGGGGTTGAAACCACACACCAGTCACAATGGTTTATTATGGCTCAATTGATCGTCACTCATAAGATATCATAATTTCATTATTAGTTACCACTATGGCCCATAGTGGTTCCTCGGCATACTAGACGATAATGATTGACGATGATAAATCTAGCCACATGCGGCTTGACACATGAGGCTATGAGGTCTGTGTTTGCGCTAGAAGAATGGGTGCTGTTCTGATGATGAATACCGGTGTCATGAGTGAGTGGTTTATTCTCTAAATGGGGCACTGCACGCCAAGGTATGGTTGACACGAACCTACAATCAGTTGCTTCCAAGGATCCCTAAGCCAACTGATGACTGATTACTGATTACAACTTAAGATCAACAGGCTTATGATGCTTACAAACAGGTGGGGGTCTTCAAATTGTTGAACACCTTGCCAGTGAAACATATGTAGAAGCCATGGAAGGAACCACAGTTCATGGTTAGATGTTCTCATTCTCAGGGCTGGCTGAGTTGTGGCTGGGGGCTGGTTCAGAGGGAGCTATGATGCTATACGGAAGCTTCTTTACATAGGAGACCCGCAAAATGGATGGTTTATGGTTATAAATGTGAGTTTCTTAAAATAGGGGACCCCCAAAAGACGGTTGGTTTATCACCAACAAATGATTTATCTAATCTTAATTGATCTGGGGTAGACAAACAAACATGATTTGAAAAGACACTATTTATTGATTGTATAATTAACATTTGTTTCAATCCTTTTGAGTTATATAGTTGAAATATGTTTAAATGGACGTTATTTTTTCAGAACAAAATTTTGACACAAACACACATTGTTTAAATCATGCGTTTTTTTTCAGAAATGGGTGTTTCTCAGAATAGGGGTACCCCCCCAATCATCCATTCATAGTCATTTATGGTAAAAAACTAGCCATTTTAGGGTACCACTATTTTGAGAAACCACCAAATAGTCCACCTATTTGTCTAAATGGATGGTTGACTGGTCTAGATTCCTTCACCTTGGATGATCTGGCTTCCGCTCAGCGCAGGCGGCGGACTTGGTTGCTGCTTGCCTGGCCGCCGAAAAAACCGGGTGCCCCGGGGGGGGGGCCACCGGGGGCCTGGGATCCATGGGTTGGTGCTACCTAGGTGCATGAATGGTTGTGAAGTGTCGATCATAGTGGGTCATGGTTAGATGTGGTTAGCTGGTTCACAGCTTGATTGCTGGTACATTCATGGTTCATCATTGTGAGGCTGCTGACGGTTGACGATGGCTGTTTGTGATACTGTTGTTAGATTCTGGGTCAATAAATGGTTTGTTGTGGTTAATTGGGCTTGAGAAGCGTTGGTGGTGTTGGAACTTAGTCGATGTATGGAACCTCAACACCATGCATTTCCAGCTAGCTCACTGGCATTGATTTGCCTATTGGCCAAACAATGTCTGGGGATTTCATGAGGCAAATTACCTCTCACAGGAATTCGGAGCAGTGCAAGTATGCAACATGTCGGTATGACCGTCGATGGGGTGGTGGAAGTTTCCATGCTCTTTTTTAAAAGTTTATGACAACGAGACGAAAAACACACACCGCTGAACTGCAAGATGGGACCAAACTAAGCTTGTCTTTATTGTTCAGCAAAGGGTTATTACGGCCGTGTTCTGTTTTTGGATGCCTTGTTGTTTCTTTCAAGGTGTAGTGGTCCTTGACAGTCTCCGGTGATGCTCGAAGAAGACGTGGTTCGCAGCTGAGATGGTCTAGTAAATAGCTAGTGGTTCCTGGTATTAGTTGTTTATCAGCCATGATTAATGTTGGTTTCTGATTAGTGTAACCCCCCTAAAGTAATGAAAATAGATGAAACCAACAGGTAGATACTAATCAGAAACCAACATTATCAATGGGTCAACAATCATTTAGTGAATGAATCACTGATTGCCAGTAGTGATAAACGGCTTATCAATGCAAAGCATTACCCAATTATCAAACATGATGTTTTACCAACATAATATTTGGTCAGATCCTTCTACCTGTCATTGGTCTTCAAAATTGTGCTCTGATGGGTATAGCGTACACTAAGGAATGGAACATGAGAGTATCAAGCAAAAACTTGTGGTAAAATCATTTGTTGATTGGTGATCGGGGCGTCTATCATTTTCATTCAAATCATTCCCGATGCTTACCAGTAGGGAACCAACCCCAGTCACAACAATGGTAGAAACCAGATGGGTGTGGCCCCGGTTCCCTATCATTGACCATTGTTTTTCCTATACGATGGCTGGTTATTATCCCCCATGAGTTGGTTGGTTAAGATTGACCCATAGCCAGCTGGTTCCCTCCAACAATGGTCACTGGAAGCCTAGGGATTGTCATTCTCCATCGCTGGGTGCTTGGTTTGAAAGTCACGTCTCGACCTTCGGAAGGTCGCCAGACATCTCACAACACCAGGTGGGGACGTCCGGGCTGCTGGAGAGATCCATGGGCAACCACTCAGCTAGTCCCGAAGTGGCCCCTTGTGTCTATGATGTTTGCCACCACCTTGTGAGACCCGCTTCGCAGGGTCAGTTATCCATGGGACACAGTGCTTCGTTGTTACATGTTGTTTCTATTCAACACGTCCCTGCTTGGATATGCATCTCTACTTGGAAAGTGTTTACAGTACCCATGATTATAGTCCTAGTGCACTCACCTGAGAAGGTGGTGTGGTATGCCGTGGTTCTATCCCAATTGTATCCCTTCCTGCGCATCTCTCGGTAGCTACTTTGGTTTGGAAAGTATGATTGACATAGCTGGTCTCGAGCAGATGATTCACCATATGAAGCCGCTTACCAGAGGATATCTATATAAATAGTTTGTAGAGGTCGTCAACGCAGCTTATTAACATTGTTGATTACGTAACTAACGATCACTACCAATTGTTAACTATCAACTGTATTGGCTGTGAATACTTTTATTGATTCTCAATTCCTACATCTTAGTTAGTGATTATGAATTATCAACACTAATCAACTACCAATCATTACCAATTATGAACTACCAATCATCAATTGTCAATACTATGATCGGCTAATGATCTACTAGAGTAGTTCTTAACCACCTCATCTACTATGGTAGTTCTTGATTAATCTACCTCTACTTGGATGTGCACACCCACTTGGTAAGTTGTCCGTAACCGCGGTTTTTAGGGGTTATAAGCTACCTTATAGGGCTTTTAATCATGGCGAACTAACCCCAGCTGCACAAGTATGTTTCTCGCACTACCCCTAAATCATCCAATATTAGCCATTCAAAATGCCAACCTCATCTACCATAGTAGTTCTTAGTTCTTGATTCATCTACCTTTACTACTTCGCATCTACTGAGAGAATTCCCAGCACTTCCGATCTCACGTTGCTCAAATGGGAGGCGTTCTTCGAGTGCTGTTGCTTTTGTGCTGTCCTGGGAGGCGTTCTTCGAGTGCTTTGGCGCTTTGGCCAAGGGCAAGGTTCACCTCCTTGCGGCCTGTCAGGTGCGGTGCAAGCGGAAGGAATCAGGGGCGAGTGGCCAAGGACTGGCTGGTGGTTTTCAAACATTTTTTATTTTCCCTAGTAGTTATTAACAAATGGTTGGTTGACTAATATGTTTTCATAGGGGTGGTTCCACCACCGACCAGAGGAGCACCGTTCTGACTTTAGCTATTACCATTTTAACTACCAGAGAGATGGCCTGTCGGAAACTGGATATGTAGTCATATACCTGGTGGGCGCCACTAGGTGGTACAGAGGTGATGTTTGATCATGGTAAATGAAAAGTAGGCGGTGCACTAGTACACTTGATGATGTGTGGGATCATGGATGGCGTAGTTGTTGCCCAACCGCCAGAAAAATAGTATACCCATATACCCATCGTTTAGAGCCCTGACAAGACCGCTCAGTAAGTAGTGACAACATGTGAGAGCGCAATTGCTAGTAGACTTGCTGGTGATCATTGTCCAGAAGTGGGTGGGTTGATGAGCACAGAGTGTTCTTTATTCAGTGTATAGCTACATGTGATTGATTAACTCCAAATGTACTGAATTGTCAGAAATATCATTGACTGGGATTCCATTTGTGAAGCGTATGGGTGTTGCACCACTGCTCGAATGCCTGTACTGTATTGGTTGCTGGTTCATAAGGAGACAGTGCTCAAATGACGGGACAAAATGACCGATTTTGTGACAGCTTTGACATTCTATGTTTGCGACGGAGCGCAGATTACAGAATAGCGGTAGCAATTCTGTGAATCATTTGTTTAAATATGTAAAAATCTGTGAATCAGCTTTTTAGATATGTAAGAACTGTTTTCAGAGCATTTAATGTTTTATTGTTATTGCTGTCATTAGCATCGTGCTTCCAGTGCCGGTGGTCGAACCCCTGAGTTTGGTGCTTTGAGTATTGGAAGTTGCCACTTAGAGATAGGATGCACCATTTGTTATCCCTCAATATTGGCTTGTCTGGGGGCACCACCACCATTCCCTACGTTAGTTGGTGATACCATCCATGCTATGAATCAGCCTATGAATCATTCTTAATAAACTTATGAATTTATATACTATAATTAATCATCTATAATCCGTAGCGTTGGATCATTAATTTTCAACCATCCAATACCATCAATAATAATTATTAAGCCCTATTAATCATCATTGAGTTGAGATTGACCAGTTTCATATCTAATCACAAAGCCCATTAGAGCTTTCAAATTCTTAATCAATAATCATGAAACCCACTATTTAATCATTAGTCATTATTAATCTCATCAAAATTATGATCATTATTAATAATTGATCATGAATATGCCTATTGGATATGATTACTGGTTGGTGGTTTCGATCATTTTTTATTTTCCCTAGCAATTATGAACACATGGTTGGTTGACTAATATTTTTCATAGGGGTTCAAACCACCAACCATCAGTTTATGATCATTATTAACCATCATCATCGCTTTTAGTAGCCATTACTAACCACTATTAACCACTAGTTCACCATTGGGGTGGTTGAAACCAGTAATGATCATTATCCACCTTTACTACCATATATGATTTATGTTCATTGATCATAAATCATGCTTATCACCATTATTAGTTTTATTCATTCTTCATTTTCATTATTAATAGTGCTAATATTATTAATGATGCTTTTATCAATGTTCATTGCTTATGTTTATTGATCCCCATGAGAATCATCCGCATCAACGGGCGCGCTTCTCCGAATCGCTGCCTGGCCCACGCGAAGCGCCAGCGCGCCAGGAGGTGCTTCAGCCGGAGGATTGGCAAGAGATGCTGCAAAGGGTGCCCAAGCGCCGGAAACGGTTTGTTTGGAGCGACAGATATACCGCGGTTGGGAACCATTAATAGTGGGCAATGACAGGAGATTTTAATGATCAATGCATTAGCAATGATTAGTTAATATAGGGGATTATACTGTGGTGGGTAATCATTGATGATGGTTAATGACCAGCAAGAATGGTATGAAAACGAATAATATAGAGGATTTTAATGGTTTTACTGGTTAGTAATGGTTTGGAACTATTAATAATGGTTCATACGGGGATGACAAGCAAAAATAGTAGGGGATATACCAACCATAAGCTAAATTGATGATTTTCTATGGGTGATAATGGGGAATTATAGGGGATACTGGGCAACCATGATGGCTAAACAATCTCTTTTTTTGGGGGGGTCCTATTTTGGTCTACAGTATATGGCTGTGGGTCAGTTCACCCCGTACCCCTGGTTCCCCTATCATTAACTAGGCTGTTTTCCGGCTATTATTGTTGAGAATTATCCCGCATGAAATTTGTTGGTAAATATTGACCCATAGCCATATATGGTTAATAGGAGGGGATAACCAACAGTAATAGGAGGTATACAAACTATGTAGCCAATAGGTCTAAATACAGTAAATGATTTTTAATGGTGAACTTTGGTTAGTAGTGGGTCACAATAGGGGATAATAAGCAACAATCATGTCTAAACACCTACTATATGGTGCTTTCTAAATGGCTGGGGAACCCCCAAAGTGACGGTTGCTGATTGCAATAGATGGTTAATGAAGGACGATTTGGGGGTACCCCTATTTTGACAAAACAACACCATATAGCCTTATAGCCATAATATCATGGTAATATCATGGTAATATGATAGATATGAGGAGATGACTGGTGTACTACTGGCAAGATGATTGCCATGTAATATCATCTAATCACAAATATGTATGCACATAAATATGTTGCATATATATACATATAAATTGATATACTAATATGTTTGTATACGTGTCACAGATATGTGTGACTGGTGTGTAGTAATATTTTTGGTGAGACGGTATCACTCTCAGATGAGTCATGATTTTTTGTGTATGGGCAAATATATGTGCACATTTTTGACCACTTTTTAATATGTACCTACACAAAGTACAATAACCCACATACATATTTACATCTTTATACACATCGAACAATATGACAACCAAAATCTATGAGTAACGTGTGGTGCTTGTGGGGTGTCGTAGGCTTCCACTTGAAGTAATGATAAGGGTGAATACTGTAATCGTGACGCTAGTAAGGATAATATCCATTATGACAACAGATATGGAAGATTGCATGAAACTGACAGACAAATTCATGTAATGTACAGTATTTTTACACATACATGCACGCGTAGGCATTGTCCTCGTCATTGCTGGTTCTTATAGGAATTGCGTCACCAAAAACGGTGACACTACTGGACACTTCATACAGCCAACGGTATAGAGGTAAAATAGATTTGATCGATACTGATGACAGTAGTACACATTTGTATGGTTTTAACCCAGCAGCAAGGGTGTCACGTTACCCGAACAAACAGCTGTAATGTCAATGTCAAGATAGTTGATTGTCTAACCCTCTAACCTAGTTCAAAAGCTATTATATAAACATTAGTTTATTTATAAACAATAGCTAATAAAAGCTATTATATGCTATTGTTTAACCGTCGGTTCAAAAGCTATTATATAAACAAGTCAGAACCGTAATGACCCATAGTGACCTTCGTAGGGCTCGGAGGGGTCCCGTTGCCCCTTACACTGGATTTCATGTTAAGCTGAAGATTCAAAACTCAGAATTTAAGCAACAAGAATTGTGGCTAAACATCATCATTGCCGGGCGAAACAGGGACATTTTCCAATTTCGCAAGGGAGTTTTGGACAGTCCTGTTCTCTTTGATTTATGGGAAACCACTCTTTTCACTGGACAAGAAACAAGAACCTCCGTATGCAACAACTAGAATGCAAGATCAGCCCTTGCCTGATGGGCGAACAGATGCACTACCCAGGCTGCCTGCTGCTTTTGTTTGCTTTCGCGATTTCTTCGGTGACTTCTCTTGTGACTTTAACGCCTGACTTCGGTGTGTCAATCAAAGACTTGATGTGATTTCATCACCGAACAGACTTCTTGTTTAAACACAAGGTGGACATGGGGACGATTTCAGCATGCGACCACCCATGCGACATGGCCTTCCCTGGACCGCGTTGCCAGCCACGCAGCGTAGCTTCACTGCCGCCAGGTGCGTTTAGGTCCCACGGAGCAGTTGCCCCGGGAGTTCTGGCGACGGCTGCCGGTGGAGTTGCAGACGTTAGCCCAGTGCCAGGAGCGACCGATGCGCTACGTCCAACGGTGGGTGGCACCGGGGGAACGGTGGTGGCCCGGGGAGACTATGAGGGCATGGTGAGTGCCCTGTCTTCCCTGGGTGTCACTTGGCATGTCAGTGTTGTCAGAGGGCTACGTGCCATTTCTTTGCTTTGTTCATACATTGTCGTGCCCGGAACCTTTTTGTTCTTGCTGGCCTTCGCCTATTTGAAGGATGTTGCAGGATGTTGAAGTTAGCTTCGGGATGTTTGAACGTACCACAAGCTGAGGTAATCGAAGTGGGAAACTCTGAGTAGTTGTTGGTATCAGTATCTCCTGCTGCCGTGATGGTGAAGAGGTTCTCACGAGGTTTTCCAACCATTGCTACCTATGAAATCCTATGAAGCACCACAGACATCCACAGACCATCATGGTATGGCGGTTCCTGTGGGCTAGCTGACTATGGCCCGTGTGTTCCCAGGAGCCAGAACCCGTCGCCATGAACCTGTCGCCCATGAGGCTGGAGCTAGAGGTTGGATAGGTACAAAACAGGGCAATTGAAGAGCTGCTATCTATCTATCTATCTATCTATCTATCTATCTATCTATCTATCTATCTATCTATCTATCTATCTATCTA
>VSDK01015191.1:92731-147234 GCA_009767595.1 Symbiodinium kawagutii
TAGGGAAAGGCTCCCACTCCAGCGGCAACGTAGGCTGCATGCAGCGACTGGTATGTGGGGCTGTCGTATGATCAGCTCAGGATCTCACTGCTGGGAATCTATCCCTTTGAACTTCGAAGCAACTTTTGGACCAAGTCCACTCAGCTTGGTGCAGCACCCTTTGCTTCCCAGAACTTTAGGGTGCAGATTCTGAATGGATACAATGGTCCTGAGTTGGACCAGGAGTCCTGGCAGGATGCGATGTCACACCCTGTGTCTTTGCCACGTTGGTCTCCGATGGCTCCCGATCCGTGGGTTGACATGAGCTCGAACATGCCCAATGCTTCCAGTCACCGTAGCTAACCAAGCCCAGTTACAGCAATGGTAGAAACCCGCTGGTTCCCTTCTACAATGGCAATTGTAGGAGCATGGAGATTCACTTTGGTTCCCTTCCCTTTATCTCCCATTTGCTGACCTTTACAGTCATAGTAACTCTATAAAGGTCTTCCTGATTCGTTAACCACTATTTTATAACCATCATCAACCATTACTAACTATTATTTATCTACTATAACCATTATTAATCTATCATTAGCCATTATTAACCTATTGTAACCCCTATTAATCTATCACTAACCACTACTAACCTATTAGAACCATCATCCACCACTACCAACCTCTAGTTCACAAGGCTTTGGGTTCGTTGCCTCCCAGGAGCGAGCGCGAAAAGCCGTGCTGGAAGCCAGGTGCACGGTGGGTTCAGCGGATCGCCGTGTGGTGGCAGATCAACGCGGTAGGGAAAATGGTGGATGGAGCAGTTTCTGGCTGATGTGCCTTCACTAATTCAGCATCATATGATATCATATGTCATAATTATTATACTTACCGTTACTTATTGATGGAAAACTTGGTATTGATCCCCAAAGAGCCGAGGATTGTTTTCTTAGAGCAAGCACCGAAGTGTTTTTTTCCCCACATCAAGTCAGTTCATTTGTGAGATCCCAGATGGGACATCAGTGGGCTGTTTGGATGGTCTCTGTCATACGATACAGTGTATATGGGATAATCCTCAGTACCCCCAACAATTCATGCCAAATGGTCATTTTTCAGCAGGCAAACTGCGAAGGTTGGGCATCAGTTATGACCACATCCAGAGATAATGACCATGCATGTGGGAAATGCTTGCGCTGCCAACCTGGATGAATAAACCCCTGGTTGATTAATACGGTCTCCCAAGTTTGCAAACTGGTTTCCAAATAAAGAGGTACCCCGAAATTAATGAACCTGTGGTTTATAAACAATTATTATCCAATGGTTATAATCCAATAGTCATTTATTAACCTGTGGTTTATAAAATCCAAACAATTATAAATTTATTATCCCCCTATTACTCCAATGGTTATAACCCTTGTTAATCACCATGGAACCCGCTGTAGATATACAGCAGCTCCTGGCACATGCTTGGGTCATCGCAGGAACGATGGCTCCACCAATGGTTTCCTGGCGATTCCACCGCAGGGGGTTCAAGGCTGTGGGGTTCCATGGTTGATAACTGGCTGGTGGTTGAGAGCGAGGCCAGGAGCCGTTGGGGGTATCCCGCTCTAGCCTTTGGAAGGGGGAGCGAGGCCGGGAGCTACGGCTGGAGTGGTGCAACCAAATGATAACCAATAAATGACGGTGGCATGTAATTTGAAAAAGTGCTTAGACCAAGCACTTTGCTTGACCAATCTCTTTGCGGTTTTAGAGCTGCAACATGCTACAATGATATGAGCTACGGTCAAAACCAGCCAAATTGAATTTAGTCTTGAGGGGTCCCTTTTGTAAGGATATGTGGATAAAACACTGTAAAGCGATAGGGTCCCCTCCAAAAACCGATACTTTGAGTACTACAAGGTACTACAAGGTACTACAAGGTACTACAAGGTACTACAAGGTACTACAAGGTACGACAAGGTACTACAAGGTACTACAAGGTACTACAAGGTACTACAAGGTACTACAAGGTACTACAAGGTACTACAAGGTACTACAAGGTACTACAAGGTACTACAAGGTACTACAAGGTACGACAAGGTACGACAAGGTATTACAAGGTACTACGAGGTACTACGAGGTACTACGAGGTACTACGAGGTAATACAAGGTACTACAAGGTACTACAAGGTACTACAAGGTACTACAAGGTACGACAAGGTACTACAAGGTACTACAAGGTACTACAACGTACGACAAGGTACTACAAGGTACTACAAGGTACTACAAGGTACTACAAGGTACTACAAGGTACTACAAGGTACTACAAGGTACTACAAGGTACTACAAGGTACGACAAGGTACGACAAGGTATTGCAAGGTACTACCAGGTACTACGAGGTACTGCGAGGTACTACGAGGTAATACAAGGTACTACAAGGTACTACAAGGTATTACAAGGTACTACAAGGTACTACAAGGTACTACAACGTACTACAAGGTACTACAAGGTACTACAAGGTACTACAAGGTACTACAACGTACGACAAGGTACTACGAGGTACTACAAGGTACTACAAGGTACTACAAGGTACTACAAGGTACTACAAGGTACGACAAGGTACTACAAGGTACTACAAGGTACAACAAGGTACTACAAGGTACTGCAAGGTTCTACAAGGTACTACGAGGTATTACCAGGTATTACAAGGTACTACAAGGTACTACAAGGTACTACAAGGTACCAGAAGGTACTATAAGGTACGGCAAGGTACTACAAGGTACTACAAGGTATTACAAGGTACTACAAGGTACTACAAGGCACTACAAGGTACTACAAGGTACTACAAGGTATCCAATGTTCGCTACTCTATTGTACCAATATTGTTTTATACTCTACTTGCTACGGATATTTGTTTTTAGCGCAAAACTATGTAAAGCGATAGGGTCCCGCCCAAAAACCGATACCCTTTGATTTTGGTACTGGCCTCCAACAATAGGTTTTGACGACGCCTCATATGTTTTTCTTGGTCTTTGTAGGTTATCCATGGCATGAACAGAGTAGCTGGTTATGGGTCAAGAGCACAGTATGGCACATGGTGTTCTTTCTTCCAAACTTGCAGCAAGTATCACAGAGACCAAATTAGTCAACCAACATCTATCAGCAGGTCGACCTGAGGGATGGTCTGCCAATTGATGTTCCATGCTTTATTTGCTATCATTTGCCGTTTTTACCAGTATCATTATCATTATCATTTTTATAACTATCTACATCTATCTATCAACATCTACTAACTATCATTTATCCGCTCTCATTTGTCATTGCAAAGAGTCGAAACAACCAAGCAGTCAACATTGGAAACCACCAAGCAGTCAACATTGATCAACCCTATCTTCGGGTTTGATCACAGGCTTCACAGCCCTGCCGCGCTAAGGACCTGTTGGTTTAGAGGCCTTGATGACTGAGGCCTTTCCCCCAGGTGCAGCTACTGGTGGAGATTTCATAATAGGGAAGACCCTGAGAAACGGTCCATTACCAGCAGCGTACAGTGCCCCAAGTCATGGATACCAATTGGTTCATTTTTTTCTGAAATTCTTCGTGTTGAAGGAGAATGCGTTGATGTGAAGTGTTGAAGTCAAATGACTTCAATGAAGAGTGTAAAAAAACGGTGGTATGCAGAAAAAAACTGAACCAACAAGGTGATTGAACATTGGGAAAATATGTCAAAGACCAGACAAATAACATATAGAAGGAATTAGAGGCATGGGGTGGGATCTGCTTGAAAGAGTGGCAATCAAATATTGCTGCTAGTACTAGCAACAGGTATAGCTGCAGCAACACTTTGACCTCCAAGTCGCGGGGTAGCCCACACTCCGTGACTACCTGACAAACACAAACTACTGAATGAGCTATTACAACAACCAATTTTATAGAGTAGTTCGAATTAGTCACTGTTGTGATTGAACAGATCCGTTTGCAAACTTTTGGTGCATCACGTATCCTTGGTTGCACGTGGGATTCTTGGGGTTGTACATCCACATGTCATATGTCTACAGCCATACACGCCATAGCTCAAGACCTGAGATGGTCCATCGGGTCCCCTATGACCAGCTCACCATGATCAGCCAATCTTAGCCACTGCTCCCAACCATTTTCCTGGCTGTTGGGAGGGAGCTAAGCAGCCAAGGGGTACGCAAAAAAGCTTTATCAAAGGGCCGCTAAAGCGGGAGCGATTTGGAGCTACCAGGAGGTTTCTAACCAAATGCCAGTTACAATTCTCATTCAGTATCAACCACTATCAACCGTATCAACCATATGAATTTGTGTAGAAATTCATACTAATTGTCATGGTCGATACATATGAATACTGGTCAAATCACCATATGCATGGTATGGGTGATCACCATGAATTACCATTATCACCATGCTCAATAGTTGATCACCCATATCAACCATCACAGTGCCAGTCTCTTGCTTGATAATGAGAATGATTATATAATCGGCTCGCTAATCAGCTGATTGATCACTCAATTGCACTCCGGTTCACCTCGAAGTGGACCTCCACAATTTACAGCTGGTTTACCTATCAAAAATTGTGATTTTTAGCTTCAAGGTTAGTTTGCCAGAGGGTAGATATAAAGGAAACCATCATAAATGCTGGGTGAAAAAAAACTTTCCTGGAAATTTTCATGAAATTTGAAATAGTAGTTGTTTAACCGTTATTGTTGGTGGTTATCCACCATAAATCCACCACTATTCACCAATATTCACCATTAAAATACATATATTAAATAGGAGTTGAAACCACCAGCCAGAAAATGGCTCCCGGAGTAACCAAAAGTAGTGGCTGCACGATGCATCAGCAACACTCCAGGTGGGCTACACAGCACCCCAAGTCCTGATCGAGGGCGGTGGCTTGCGAGCGCGGCAGTGCCGCTCGGTGATGGATAGCACGGAAATGTGGGAGTGGTCACAGGATCCATTACATTCCACGAGTTTTATAAGGCATATACTGTATGTTATTATATACGTAGTCATTTAGTGATCATAAATGTGTAATGCGATTATGAATGAACATGCATCACAATGCATATGTTTGAGCTGCATTTTCTCTATGAATCATGCACTAATCCAGCTGAATGTATACTTCATACTCATACTTGTTATGATTTTTCAATTAAATTGATTGTATTCGCCATTGATCAGATGTCTCAGCGCGAATGATGGTGGGCCATCTGTAAGTTAGATTTGTTCAGCACAATCATCAGCTACTGAGCTGTTCAAATATGGCGTTTCGTTACTGAATCCAGGCTCCGGGTTTGCACGCTGGATTTTCGGAAGGAAACCATCACTTGGTACGCCAAGTTTGTACGGTATGCCCCCGGGTATAATCATCGCGCCTGGTGACCACAATTGTTGTTGAACATGTAGACGTACAGTGATCAGCGTAGCTATACATAAAAAATATGTATATATTTATATAATATAATATATACATATGTTTGAATATATATACATTCATATGATGTATATATGCGCGCGATATCCGAAAATGTGGGTTTGCGAGTTTATGCCTGTCAGATCCATAATCGAAAACCATAGTATTGTAAGCTCAATAGCTGGATTCACAATCACACATTGGGAGTTTATTACTATAAAACTCGTTTTCTGAACCACTCACGAGTTTTGAACCATCTGTCAGTATAATCATAATTTGACTGCTACTAGCCACAATATATACAGTACTTATATATATAATACAAAGCAGTGACCAACCACCATTCATATTGACCATGATTCAGAACGCCATTTCCACGATCATTAATTGTCATGTAGGATACAGTTTGATCTAGGATTAACCTCCAATCATTTAAGGTAAGCGCCAAAAATTGCAGTGATCATGAATGGGCCTATATAAACCAGTATTGGCCACTATTCGCCATTAACCAACCACGACTGACCAGGATTCATATCACAACAGTTCCACTCACCATTGGCGTCAGGAATCTTTAACATTAATGTTTAATGTGGCTAGTTTATCAGCTACACTAGCTAACCATGAATGCTAGCCATTAACCACCCACTATTTTGCCATTTGATTGATTGTTTGAGCTAAAAAATCTAAGTCGTTGAATATTCATTGACCACCAATCAATTAAGCAACTCATAGGTGTTTGTGTAGATCCATCGAACATCATTAGATAGTGTCTAACCATCATTTAAGCATCAATCAACCACCGATGATCCTTCATAAATTGTCAATTGACCATCCATTCACCACTATATGATCAATCCTGAACAAACCAACAATTAAGCGTGATAAGCCCCACGATTAATCATCAAGTTACCATTCACAAGCCGCAAATTAACCACCAATTAATCATGGCATGTACTTATAGGTAAGTCAACTATCCTTTAAACCACTCACAATTAACCATATTTAATCAACCACTGAATCAACCGCTTAGTTTACCACTTAATCAACCCTGAACACTTTTTTACAATCAACCAGCCGACTTGATCAACCACTTAAGATTAATCAACCCTTCCCCAATGACCATTGACCCTCTGGAATGAGCATCAAATCATCATTCGCCCATTACAACCCTCCAACCGCTTCGGCGGCTTCCCGGAAGGTCGCCGCAGAAGCTGACGCCGCTAACGCCGCACACCGTCACGCCCAGCACGGGCAATGCACACACGCCAGAGACCGAGGCGTGGTGGCGAATCTGTGGAGAAATCTATGGAAGTTTACGATGGATTCTGATCTCATCTGAAGGTAGCAGATCTGAATAATTCTGGGTTTTACAGGGGTTACCTTCATTTTGGTTAAAATCTAACCCCCATAATCCCCAGATCTGAAGGTGACAGATTTATAATTGTTAAAAGCCAGATCAGATTATGGGGGTTTATACGGGTTAATAGCCATTCATGGTGAATCATAGGGGATATAATAAGCAACCATAGGGCTTAAACAACTACCTGGCTGGTGGTTTGATTCACATGTTTATTTTCCCAGATGTAATTATCAACCATCGGTTGGTTGACTAATCTGTTTCATAGGGGTTGAAACCATCAGCCAGAGGAAATCTAATGTTCAACAACTACGACTGTTTGTGGTTTTAATCATTATTTATATAGTTGTCCCAATATTTGCCACGGTTGGTTGGTTGGTTGAGCAATAGTTTTTATTAGGGTTGAAACACCAACCAGTCATTAGTGGATGTTTCATTCATGAATCCATGGAATTATGAATGAACTATGTCATATATGTATCTAATGGATTGGGAATAGGTTTATCCGTAGATTCTGATCCACTGAACCTACATTGATCATGGCATAACCAGTGATGAACTATAGATTACCTATGGCCAGTACTGATTAATGATGAATCGATCGATATTCAAACCATTCCCAACCATGTTTTATCAACTAAATCATAATTATTAAACATCGCAAAACCATCATTAATTAATCATCATTCAATCGTGAACGACTATGGACACGATAGGATTCCTTCACTAGAATCAATGTGTTTCCACGGATGACATGAAATGAACAGTAAATGCGAGATTATTGACCCCCAACGCCATTTTACACTTTGGGATTCATTGTCATTAATGGTTTCAAACTGTTTGATGACATGCCGATCATGTACAAGGAACTAATACTAAGATATCACGTTGATCGCATCAACGATGCATATGTGGAATGCACGTACGACGTGTATTTATACACTATGGTCTATGGTTGTCCTGGTTGTCAGCCATCATTGAACATCCATTAAGCATCCATCAGCCATTTGTTAACAATCCATTAAACATCCATTCACCGCCCATTAACCATCCATTACGCAGCCATTCAACATCCATTCATATGAATGATTAACCCTTGTTGATGTCCAGCTTCATCCACAGTTTCCAGTCGTGACCTCTGAAGGAGAAGCCATCCACACCCAGAAAGGTTGGGGAGCTTGGGAGCGCCGGGGAAACGTCAGGTTTTCGGCAATGGGAATGGGTTCTTGACACCTGGGAACCGTCCATGTTTGAGGGACATTGGCAACATGATCTCAACTTTTTTGGCGAGGAGACCCTAGGTTTTCGAGGGCCAAGTCATGGACCAGCATGACCAGCCCATGCTGCAGACGACAAATCAAGTTGCTTCCTTTTGAATCAAACTTTTAAGCACCCCAATGCAGCAAACTATGTTTTGTTCTCATTTTCCCTTCCAGCTAGATCCGTGCTGTATTTTTGTTGAGTTGTAGTTATTGCTTCCTGTAGTCCAATGATAAGGTGGTTGGCGGTTTTCAGTTCGTTTTCCCCAGTATGCTGAAGGCTGAATTTTGTTGTTGTTCTGCTACCGAAGGAAAGCTAGGTCAGCGGACGGACATGGTGCGCCTTTGCAGCAAGGGGAGCACCACTTAAGACTGCGCAACCATTGTTAATCAACATTAATCATTACTAATTAACCATATCAATCATTATCAATCATTATAAATCACTATACAATATGATTTACATTGATTTACCATTATAAACCATTGTTCACCATGGTCTGGGACGATTTGCAGCTCCAACCCACCGTGGCCCGACCTTCCGGCCCTCCATGGCTGGCCAGCTTTCCCAGGTGCTGAAGCTGGAGCCTGAGCTTCAAGGCGTGACACCGTCGCTGAAAGTCAGGATCTGCCTATGGTTACCCAAGGTTTCCTATCTGGATGGCTTATACCCACTAACTTAGGTTTTTAGTGTTTTTGGGATATGATTGATTTACCATACAACCACTAAAAATATATTTTTAGCAAGGGATCTATAAGCCACCAAGCTATGGTTTCGCATGGGTTTCCTTACGAGTACCTCGGTTACCTTGGTTGACCTATGACTACTTATGGTTTCAAATTCTTTGAAACTCAGGACCTATTCCTAGTGCACCGAGGAGCTTCGCTTGAACCCAAAAAATCAGCCCCTTCTGTAGAGCCTCACAAGGCATTTGGAGCTCTCGGGTATGGAATATCATGATGCCTCCTCCATGTTTACCCATGTTTACCGAATTCATTGAATTTCAGCATTTACCTGTGGTTTAGGGTTACCTGTTGGTTTCCATTCTCTATTGTGGTGCTTGAGATTTCTTGTTGAGACTGGTGTGACCCATCAATGAGTAACCAGTATTCAACCTATCAAGCCTGGATTATTGTCAATCACCATTGGTTGAGGACAAACATCATCTTCCAACAGGAGTACTAGTCTCAGGTGATATGTAGCTTTATTTGGAGTTGTTGTGGGTCAACAATGGTGAGTCAGCAAAGAATATTGCCGGTATTAGTGTGGTTCCTGTTCTGTATCGTTTTTTTTGCTATTGTTTGCTGCTGCTTGTTGTGAGGCTTGGTGGCTGAAAACGTGTTGCGCTTTTATGCGGCTATGGGTCAAGCAGTTATCCAACCAATACTGGGAGATATCAACCAACAATAATAGGGAAAACAATGGTTGATGATAGGAAAACCAGGGGTACAGGGTGAACTGACCCACAGCCATGTTTGTTTGTTTATTTGCTAGTTTGTTTGCCTTGAGCCTTTTTTGCGGTCTTAAGCCGCCACATGTTGAGTAGTTCTCGGTGTTGCATGATGACCACCGATCCAAAATGTATGGGTGATTCTTCTGACGAGACACGAACTAGGAAACGTTGATCACATAAAATCATTTTTCTGGGGAACCTGTATTCCGAACTATGATCAACTAGGCACTGCATTGTTTTGGTTTTTTCAAGTCTTAATGACCCGATCTCATCAGTACATAGCAGTATGGTATATCCATGCATATCCGATTGTAGTGAAGTGGGAGTGCAAGTATTGGCAGGTAATCTGTCCCCAAAGTTGAATGTGCACAGCTATTGATTCAGTTGCCAGCTGATATATTGAGTACAACCTTGGCTGTGTACAACCAACAGTATACCCCAAAGGCATCATTTTATGATCTTGTAAACATTGCATAAGTTGTATTTCTATGTACTTCTAAATTAGTTGTCCAGTTGCATGGAAGGAACAATTCAATGTAATATCAACCTATCAACCTAATATTCCATCAGTTGTGCAACTCTTTCAATTACTAGTCGTGAAACTATTTCAAGTCATTAGTTACTTCAATTTGTAAAGGTTTGATCGGTTTTTGTGCTGTCGCGCCACCCTTCCCTGATCCTTGCGTCGCGACGCAGGCAGCGTTTGCCTGCTGCCCTCAGAGTCGACTTTGCTGAGTTTTGAGGCTCGCAGGGAGTAGCAGGTGCCTCCTCCATGGTGTCCGTCACAGGGGGTGAGTTGGGATGGCGATAGAAATGGTGAGTAGAATGATAGAAAATGATAGAAATGGTGACTGAATTGCGGAGGGTTTACTGATGGTTAGCTGGTTAGTGGTTTCAATCATTTTTTTATTTTCCCTAGTAATTATGAACAAATGGTTGGTTGACCAATGTGTTTCATAGGGGTTGAAACCACCAGCCAGTAAATTAATGCATAAAGTATGCATATATACACGGCAGGTTTTGCAAGATGATTCTCATACATTGCAAGTAAAATCGGTGTCATGATACTTATGGCCAATGGTGATGCTGAATGGTTTGCATTGGTCGTTGGCCGGGGATAACAAAGAACGACTAACAATGGTGTGTTCATCAGCTGGCTTTGCAGGAACGCAATTGCTGGTTGGGAATGATTGCTCAATCGACGTATGAAAATGCACTTGCTGGTTGAGAATGTTCACTCAATCTAACCGTGAATCTTGAGCCGCAATTCAGCCAATCGACCTCGACTGGCATGAAACAATCAATTTGTGATCGTTTCATCACTATTCATCCAGGAATCAAATCCCTTGAGCTAGCTACATGCAAATGGTGCCTAGTGAATCCATGTTTGGTTTAGTGGGTAGTTGTAAGTATCGAAATTGTTGTCACCATATCAGTCCTGTTGGATCCTGTTGGTGTTTGTGTTCCAACCTTGGTTACTCTCCATCATCAACCACTAATGAAAATCATGATCAATGGATCATTACTCACCATCATTGCATGCCATTGGCCAATGGAAGTGGACTCAGTATCATGTCATTTCCTTGTTATCCACTTGCCAATGTAAAGTGCCAATGGATAGTCCATTAACAACTCTGGTAAGTCATTGGATATGCCAAGCATTGGCATCACAACTTGGATGGCAGTCACCATGATCTTCGGCGCACCATGAGGCCACACCGCAACGGCAAGGAGTTTTTGAGGCTGCATGGGGATTGGGTGGGGGGTGGATCACTGAGGTATCATCCAAATCAGCTTGAAGAATGGCTCATCAATTTAGCAACACGCCTGAAACTGCCAAAGTTGGCAACAAAAAAGGACTTTCAGAGTTGGAAACCACCTGTTTTTGTTGGATTTTGAGTGCCAGCACCTGTGGATACGCCTTTGTCGGGGCTCTTCACTTGAAGCAGTCTTGAGCGGTATGAAGCTACATTACCCGCGCCCACAACATGATTTGAATATTCAGTTGTGTTGTCGGCCACTATAGTTTCAGTCAACCCCTGCTGATTGCCTTTGACATCTAGCCATTCAATGGTGACTGCAATCATCATTGGCCATCAAATGAATTACCCAGCATAGCAGTTGTTATTAAATTGATCTAAATTGCAAATATTATGACGGTCTTCATGTAATGAACAAATATTTGGCCACCAAATGCATTGGTCTTGCCTCAGGCGCGGGAGGAGCAAACTCGCGAAGATGCAGCTTGTGAGGCAGCTGGTGGCTGTGTGGATGCCCCTAGGAACTGCAAGATTCATGGGAGACCCACATGGGTCAAAGCAACCATCGAAAGCAATGCGTAGGTGAGCGGAGTAGTTCACATCCCAACAGTTGGACAGTTGGGTTGCGGGATGTTCAGCAGGGGGTACAGGGTATTGACCCACGACCACATTAACAAACTGCCTATGATTGAAGCTTGATCGACAGTTGTTTGAGCCGTAAAGTCGCTTATGGTTTGGAAGGATCTTCCATAACAGTTACAACGAACATGTTCGATGGCTTATGGATCATTGATGAATTCAAAATTGCTGCTGAAAAAGTACCAGAAGGGATGAACGCCAAAGTAGTGTGGCTGTGGGGGTGTCCTTTTGAACATCGCAATACGACCTGTTGGGAAGTCGCGTTTCACCATCCCAGCTATGTTAGGAGTTCTTGCTGCGGGACCTGGAAAGTACCAGGGTAAATGGGAGTTCATTTTCACCAGCCAGTATACTCATTGTGATCTATTGTGATGGATTCTACTTGATTCAGCTGAGTTTCGTGTAGATGCAGGGGGTTATGTGTTTGGTATTGGTCCACGCCCCTGTCGGCTAGTATTCTCAACAATTGAAATTTGTCGGCCCCTCGATCATCATCATCATCATCATCATCATCATCATCATCATCATCATCATCATCATCATCAATAGCATCAGGCACTTGGAAGCACTATTAATCACCCTCACAGCGAAAAACAGACGAAAGACAGGTCCGCTCTGAGGCGCTGCGCGGGGAACCCAGCGCCGCACGGCCTCCGCAGGGCGAGGCGTGTGGACATGGCTTCGGTTTTCAAGCCTTTCAGATGCGCGAAGTTAATCAGTATGGCTATGGGTCAATATTAACCAACAATAATGGTGGATGATAACCAACAAAACTATAGGTAAAACAATGGCTAATGATGGGGAACCAGGGGTGCAGGGTTTTGACCCACTGCCATATGTCTATAAGTCTTTCCTATGTGTTAATAGCTGTATAGTAATCCAGTCTATACCTGAAAGGCCTATTTGAGAAGTACTCATGTCTATAGGCCTCTCAATACCGTAGCTGTCATGATAAAGTACCTGAAATGATGCCGATTTATATATGGATATCATGAGCTAATGTTGATATTTGAGATTCTACTCTTCCGAGACCACACCTGGTTGCTTTTTGGTGGCTACCCATGGCCTGCTATTCGTTTGTGCTTCTGGCGTCATGGGAATGCTGTTGGTTCGGGGCCAGTCAACCAACCTCTTTGTTGCACATAGCTGGAAATTGTGCTTTTTGGGCACCTGCTTTAAGGAGTAGTAGTAGTAGTAGTAGTAGTAGTAGTAGTTGTTGTTGTTGTTGTTGTTGTTGTTGTTGTTGTTGTTGTTGTTGTAGTCGTAGTAGATGTTGTCGTCGTTGTAGGGGTACGTTGGAGTTATATCCAGTCATATCCGTTGGTCATACCCTTGACACACTTATCATTGCGGGTCTTGTTTATTTGCCTCCTATAGGCCTAGTTGCAGTGTACCCCTAAGATTATTGTATGTTATTGTCATCAAGGTCTCGTTAAACAAAGGCCTAATTAACCTTTGATTACACTCCTAGCGTCCCATAGCATGTACTGTTGGTTAGTTGTATATATATATATATAAATATATCCTGCAGGCTTCACTCTCTCAAGGGTAGAAAGGGGGTCTTTCGCGGGGATCATCGCCAACAATGGAGGACTGGGGGCGGAGGATCGGCAACCACAATCTGGACGAGCTCACATGTCACATGTAGATAGATAGATAGATAGATAGATAGATAGATAGATAGATAGAAAGATAGATAGACAGACAGATAGATAGACAGACAGATAGATAGACAGACAGACAGATAGATAGATAGATAAAGGGGATAGATAGATAGAGGGGATAGAGGGGATAGATAGATAGATAGATCGATAGATAGATGGATAGATAGATCGATAGATAAATAGATAGGCCTACAGATGTTCAGAGAGATTAGCCTTGTCCATACACTGTGTACTCGTAAGTCATTTCGACTTTGCCTTTGATACGACCAGCATTCTCATTGCGTTCTTTTCCGTACCACCAGCAACGACATTCGCTCGTCAACAGCAAACATACATAAGAACCGGTAAGCAACGACCAACGACTCACTCGTCCTTCATCACTGGGCACCACTGAGATTTGGCGAAACAGCGTCGAGGTCGAAGATGAAAATCGCTGTCATGATGTTTACAATCATGTTTTGACTATGGTTATAAAATGATGTTGATAAACGATGGTGAATAATTGGTAATAACAGGGGGGTAATAAGCAACAATAATGGCTAAATTAATATTATATGGGTGTTTCTCAAGCCAAAGGGACCCTAAAAATGGACGGTTTACCTTTATACATGGTAATATAAAGGAAGATTTAGGGGTACCCCTATGACTTGAGAAACACCCATATGCGAATCAAATCAACTCCGATAGTTCAGTCAAGTTGAAGAAATTAGCCACTGATCATCCAACCCCCGCTACTGGGCGAGTCGGTTGCTGTTAGTTTTCAAAAGTGTATGATTGTCACCCTTGATATGACAATGAACTGTTTAATTAACTGTCATGAATCTTTATGATTGTGAACTATCATGACTCATTGTTCTACAAAATATCACCCAATATTATTGTTATGACCAACTGCATCAATCATTCCTATCAATTATTATCATTCTCATTACCTCTTGGAATTGTTTGAATCATTACCATGATGTCTTGCGATTGCTATTTTTTGTCAACCCTCATTACGAATTACCTATTGGAATCATTATCATCATATATAGCCAACCCTTATTACCCCTTGGAATCACAGGAATCAATTTCATCATTATCAACCCTTGTACAAACCCAATAGTTTCCTTGATTATCATAATATCTATAGTCATATGATCATCAATCATTGCGAATTGGCCACCCTTCTCACCTATTGGAATGGCAGTGGGTCAAAATCCTGTACCCCTGGTTCCCCTATCATTCACCATTGTTTTAGCTATAGTTTTGTTGGTTATCATCCACCATTATTGTTGGTTAATATTGACCAATAGCCAAATCATTAGAATCAGTCTCGCTGATCACTATCAACCCTCATGGTCCACCTGCGCCCAGGAGATCAACTTCAAGTTCGCGGACCGGGCTGAAGTGCCCGGTTGGTTGGGAGTGGATGTGCGATCAGAGGCGCGACGACGTCGTGGCACAGAAGAGGATTTCATGAAGTGTGATGTTGATGTATAATATGGGTACCAACCAGCGATCATTATCAAAAAACATGAACCATTACTCAACTAGATGGTTATTGATGGATGATTTGGGGGTGCCCCTATTTGGTGGTTTCTTAAGCCATAGGGGTACCCCAAAAATGGTTGGTTAATTGCTACAAATGACTATTAATGGATGATTGGGGGGTACCCCTATTTTGAGAAACACCCATATGGGTTGAATATTTATCAATATGTATTTCTATTCAGATAGGTATAAATTATAAATGCATTTTTTTGTATAGATGCATATATCTATATTTCTTTATAATTTTCTTTAATTAGTTATGTATACATATAATATATATGTTTACATGTGTGTTCCTCGACTTACTTGACTGGTTTAGGAATACAACATGTTGGTGGTTCTGTTGTTGCTGGTTGTGGTCATGGTGATGGTGGTGATGCTGCTGCTGCTGCTGCTGCTGCTGCTGTTGCTGATGCTGATTGTGGTGTTAGCCACGGCGGTGCTCTTGGTGGTCGTGTGCTGGTGGTGCCCATAATGGTGCTTGTGCTACCAATGGTGGGGTACTACTAATAGTGCTTGTTGTTGTTGTTGTTGTTGTTGTTGTTGTTGTTGTTGTTGTTGTTGTTACAGGGTCGGTTGTTTTGTCTTGTCGTTGCAGTTGTTTTGTAGTTCTTGTGTGCTTGTTTGTTCTTTGCTAGTCAGTATCGACCAGAATCATTAACCATCACCAACCATCAATTACACACTATGACTATGAACCAATTTGAACCATCAATGAGCCACCTTTGACCAGTATGAACTATGAGCATTCATTTCGGTGGGGTTCATGATGCGAAGCTGCTTGGTTATTAAAGTGCCCAGCAACACTTTGATTTCAACATGTGACCAAGACAATCCAACAAATAGCCTGATGCAAACGGTAATGGCAGATCCAGTCAATGAACCGCCAGCAGTTTGACAACAAATATCTGGTGATCAACCGTATGTGTTTAAAAGATATGTAGCTGGTGATCAACCCTATTTGTTTAAAAGATATGTAGCTGGTGATCAACCCTACTATTTGTTAAAACGATATGTAGCTGGTGATCAACCCGTTTTGTTTAAAACATATGAAGCTGGTGATTAACCCTATTTGTTTAAAACATATGAAGCTGGTGATTAACCCCATGTGTTTAGAGCATATAATCTCCATCAGTCAAGGACCGCAAGATCAAGGAAGCAGAACCACCATAATTGAAACATGCTCGAATTGGCCATGCTCAAGGTTTGAGCCCTGAGATTCGACTCATCCATTGGCAACTGACCCACAAGATCTACCGAAATTTTGACGGATGAGAACGTTTCCACAACGTACAGTAACCATACGTGAAGACCATGGCAGCCAAGATAGGATCAAGCGAGCAGCTCAACAGCTTGAGAAACAGCATCAGTTCACATGGGTTTCATCCGTTGAAAGTTGGAACGAAAGACCACCGAAGTTTGAACCTGTCCATTGTGGCAGCTGGTGCTCTAACGTCAACGTCCCAGCAGCTGGGTTGCTGATTGCGGCAGTGCTCAGCAACGGGTCCCGACATCCTTTGTGTCTTGGGTCAAGACTTGATCCAATCATCATAACCCTATGGTAAAGCACCTGTGTGCTCTATAACTGTATATCAAAACCTCTGTTTCACATGTTTCACTAGGTCCAGACTATGGTTCGCTCACCTTGACATTTGATTCGTAGTTGACTAGGAATCACCAACGCATTATCGGTGGCTTAAAGATTCCACAAGCTACAAACGCAATAATTAAGTAATCATTTTCAGCGGTTTTGAACGTTACTGATCATTATCAATGACTTCTTTAATTCTAACATGATAAAACATGTGTTCATTAGTAACACTCCTAAACTATGACAAATATCCATGATTAAACCGTCAATAAGCTGATTTGTGTTAACGTCTAAAACATTTGTCAATGCTGATCAATATTCACCATTCTCATTGTTGATTCTACAATCACTGTAAGACAGTATTCATGATTAATCCCTAGCTTAGAGTGTTTTCAATCATAGGGGTAAATTCATATTGATTATTGATTCTTTTAATGCTGTTCAATAGTAAACAGTACTACATATATTGATGATTCGTCCCTCTTTTGTTTTTCAATCCTTACTGTTGATTATTTATAAGTGAAATGATTGTTGATTGATCTACTATTCTACTATTGACTATTCATCCCAGCAATACTTACAGGACTATCAACAGCATCAATTATCATTCGCCATCACCAGGTAATTGACCGGATTTTGGAGGTGAAACCGGACAGAATCCTTTTGGCCACTTGGCGGAGCCAGACGCATGTGGCTGATGTGGTTTCCCTTTGCTACAAAAATCCAAATCGTGGTTAATCATGTGGCTTGGCCAGGGTCACTACGGATTGATATGGATTGATCATGTTGGTGGTTTCCAAGATATGTGTTATTTTCAACAACGCCATTTTGGGATGGCTTCTCATTGAGGAGCATTTTTTGTGGTGTTGTTTGCAATCTGGACGTTCGACCACCCTCAACAAGAGTCGAGGTCATCAAATGTCTCACCTCAGCAAAACTATGTGTTTCATAGGTACTTCCATTTGGGACCTACTTGGACAAAAGCTACTACTTGAGGATGTGGGTCGTCGAATGACCCACCCCTGCAAAACTGTATGTTTAATAGATGCTTTCATTTGGGAACAACTTGGACAAAAGCTACTACTTGAGAATTTGGGGCATCAAGTGTCCCACCCCAGCAAAACTACATGTTTAATAGATGTTTCCATTTGGGAACAATTTGGACAAAAGCTACTACTTGAGAATTTGGGTTATCAAATTATCAAATGTCCCACCCCAGCAAAAGTATGTGTTTAATAGATGCTTCCATGTGGGAAGTACTTGGACAAAGACTACTACGTGAGAATATGGATCATCAAATGTCCCACCCCAGCAAAACTATATGTTTAATGGATGCTTCCATTTGGGAAGTACTTGGGCTAAAGAGATTACTTGAGAATATTGGTCATAAAATGTCCCACTTCAGCAAAACTAAATGCTGTATGTTGGAGGATCTGCGGTTTGGGGTGGTCAAACGCCAGTGTTGCAGCAAACTTGGTTTTTTCTTGGCTAAATATTTTTTCATGATGTACTTGCCGTGTGCCGTGGAAGTTACATGTTTGTTTGAGTGAATTAGTTTGCTTGAATGTAATCTTGACCAAGCAAACGTTTGCCCTTTAACGGTTTGATAGTGCTGACCAAGAACTGGTGCGAAGCCTATCATCCTACAATATGATCACACAATTGAATCATATGGCTGTGGGTCAAAACCCCATACCCCTGGTTCCCCCATCATTAACCATTGTTTTCCGTATCATTGTTGGTGACTATCCCCCATTATTGGTTGGTTGATGTTGACCCATAGCCATATCAACCATTTGTATCATGTGAATTTCGGTACGCATGTACAGCCCCACGTGACTCCATATGCTGCATCCCCGTTGTCGGTCGACAATGCGACTTGGTTCTACCGGCCGGCGACTCTGAGTGACCCACTGGGAAGATTCGCCAGGGCAACGATTTGGTGACTTTTCATGCTGGGATGTACATGGAGGTTTCTCAGACCTCCCCAAATGGATGGTTTCTTGCTGTAAATGGTTTATAAAGGATGATTTTTGGGGACCCCTATGACTTGAGAAACACCCATATACCAACGAATTGGTTTACAGGAAAAATGTCCCAGGACTTCCCGAAATGGTGGTAAACCGCCGCCTCTTTCCTGGATATTTACCAGACCAAGTCCCATGAGTTCCGCACCAGGAACCAATCCGTGACCGGGAAACTGCCCAAGGGCTGGATCTCAGCACAGGTTGGCGAGGGATGTTGAAGCCTATGTCCCATGTGACCGATATGGCTGTGGGTCAGTTCACCCTTAGTACCCCTTGGTTCCCTTAGCATGAACCATTGGTTTCATTATTCTTGGTTGGTGATTATTCGCTATTATTGGTTGCTCAATATTGACCCATAGCCATAGTACAACCACAGCTATCATGAACCATTGGTTTCATTATTATTGTTGGTTATTATCCCTCTTTGGTGATGGTTAATATTGAGCCATAGCCATATAGTTGGTATATTCCCTACTATTGTTAGTTGTTATATCCCCTATTAATAACCATTAACCATTGGTTGGTTGGTTCCAACTGGGAAACTCGTGCAACCCCCATGGTCAAGCTGTTCGTTCCCAGAAGATGTGCTTGGGAATCACTGGGCATCAAGGGCCCGATGGTCCCCGCCAAGCTTTGGTCATCGGTGATCCCGGTGCATGTTTATCCATCAGACTTGTGGTAAGGTTCTACCAATGATGATTTATTTATATGGATCTACCAATGATCTACCATCCCCACCTCCTTAGGGCGGGCTTGGGGGGGACAGTTTCATAGACCCTCCCTTGCCAAGCTGATGCCGATGATCTATCCCAGTCACACGTGCTCCTTTCCTGAGGTCACTGAAAGCATGGTGGATGAACTGCATGGTGATTACTTCAATCCAATGATGGAGGCCAGCTGGCGCCTTCTGTGGCTGGCGGCAGGTAAGCAGCCTCTTGTTTGGGCCAGCATCGTGGATGTGTTGCGTAAAGGGCTGGGCTGGTGCCGATTGATGTGCAGGAAACGCCTGGTTTTTGTTGGGGCATTGATCGAAATGGGGTGTAAGGTATATTTTGTGGAGGAAATAAAGCCAGCGAAGTTCAACGAAGTGATACTTTGTCAGGGGAGGAACTGTTGGAAGTTGGGATATCCATTCAACTTTTGAGGCCGTAGACAATGACCCATAGCCATATCTAGCTTGTATATCACCTATTATTGTTGGTTATTATCTCAGCTTTATCAATCATTGGCCAATTAACCATCAGTTGTCAAGCATCAATTAGCCATGAAAATCAACCATTGTTGGGCATTCTTCCCTGCTCTTGAGTATGACTGATTATATATGATTAGCCGCCATTGTTGCTGACTAACTTTAACCATATCATTTACTAAATCATTAACAATTAACCCATAAACAAAATCATTATTATCCTCTATAAGACATAGTCAACCATTATATATCCTTAACCACGCGCAATACCCATGATTAACCACCATCAACCACTATTTGCCACTACTAACCCCTATCAACCCCTATCAACCACTACCAACCCCTATCAACCCCATATTAACCACTATTAACCACCAACCCCTATCAACCACTATTGACCACTACTAACCACCATTAATGAACCAATATTAACCACTATCAACCACCATCAACTCCTATCAACCACTATTAACCCCTATCAACCACTATCAACCCCTATCAACCACTATCAACCACAACCCCTATCAACCATTATTGACCACTACTTACCACTATTAATTAACAATTATTAGACCCTATCAACCCCCATTAACCACTATCAACCCCCATTTAACCCTATCAACCCCCATTAAACCCTATCAACCCCCATCAGCCCCTATCAACCATTATTAACCTTGTTGTTATCCCTATTAGCTAACCTATTCAAAAATATTCACCTATTCAAAATTAACCACTGTTAACAACAGGTTACTATTATCAACCACTATCAACCACCATCAACCATTATCAACCCCTATCAACTCCTATTAACCATTATTAAGCATTGTTATATAGCCAATACTAACCATTGTTAACCATTACTAACCCCTATTAACGATAGTCAAGCTAGCAACTAATCCCCATATTAACCACCATCAACCACCATCAACCACCATCAACCACCACCAACCCCTATCAACTGCTATTAACCATTATTAACCATTGTTATATAACCACTATTAACCATTGTTAACCACTATCAACCACGATAGTCAAGCTATTAACTAATCCCCTATGCCCCTATTAACGACTACCACTAATCAACCCCTATCAACCCCTATTAACCCCTATTAACGATAAAGTCAACCAGCCAAAATCCTGGTTGATCTCCCTCGCCCAGTCTGGGGGCTCGGGCGGCAGCGGCGACAGCATCACCCCACCGGGGTGGTGACTGTTGCACGGCCCAGGGAACTGTAGGAGCAACGGTTATTTTTTGGGGGAGGGGGAGGGGAGGGGTTAGGGGAGGGAGGTGGAGGCGTTATAGTGGCTACTAGGAGATACTAATTGGATGAACAGGTTGATCAGATGCAATAATGACGGCTAGTAACATAATTAGATTGCACTATCTACGGGCTGGTATTTTTCAAAAAGAAGCCTTCATGGGAGCATCAATTGAAAGTTGTTCAGGTGGATGGCTTTGATATGTTTTCAAGTACGATATGCAGTGGATTTATCTAAAAACAATTTGGGATCATTTGGGGCAAGGAATTAATTCAGGTAGCCATAACATTACAGACACAATTACAACAATTAGATATAAAAATGTATGGATTTGTTTCATCATTGACAGACTGCTAGTGAGAATCCTTTGCAGTGTATAGGACCTAATATGATTTAGGACATGAGGTGCCGCGAGAAGATTTTTCAACTGATGTTTTTTTACCTGTTTGTCACAAATGAAATGTCGTTGATCTATCCAAATTTGGGGGAACACAATCGAGTCAAGTAGCCGCACAACTACAAACACAAATGCAACACTTAAGCACACAATTTCTGAAAAGTGCCACCAGATTTTGAAATGCCAGTCAAATTCCTTTGCCAACAGAATCATCAACAACCTACGAAAGTCCCAAGATGGAAGCAAAGGAAACATTGCTCCTTATTTTGGAATACTGCAAGCGGGACCCCATATACATGTATCATATATATATATATATTTTATACTTAAATTTACATAAATATATGTATATGTATATATACTGATGGACACATTGACAGACATGTCGATGTTATCAACACAAATTTACATGTACAAACACATACACATAATATCCTCCATCTTCATCCAGGTATGCCTGGTTGTAGATCCCGAGGGTTTGCGTCGCCGTGAGCCACGCCGCCGAGGATTGTCTTGCCGGGTGGTGATGAAGCAAAGTCATGGGACCACCTGTCTCAACTCATTGAGCACCTCAGCGACACGCCACCCATGGGTGGCTGCGGCTGGTTGGTTATGGTTTGGTTGTTAGATATTCATAATAGGTTATTTATGAACAATTTAAGCATATGAAATATCTATAAGAGGATATATACATAATAGGTTATTTATCATCAATTTCTACAATTTATGTTATTACACTTGTTTAATTTGTTTGTAGATATTAGGTAAACTCGGGTGTGCAAGTGTCAAAACTCTGAGGAGAAAGGCAACATGTAGGCTGAGGGGGTCCGATACTGTATGAGTGCTATACTCTGTTTTGCATTGACGTGCCCGTATCAATTCTGTGACATAGAGTGAGGTATTGAACCCCGGCATGTATAGGATGAAGGGTTTTTTGGATGACAAGATTTTACAAGCGGCACCAGACGGAGGCCAGGATGTAATATAGCAGCATACATGAATGAAGGTACAGATTTGCTCGAGTTGATACTTGTATATTATTACTCTATGAATTACGAATTATGAGTGTTTCACAAGCTATGAGGAACTGCAACATCGACATACATCGACCACTGTTTTGGTCAGAATACCTTTGCTTTCTATTTGCCAGTTTGATCCTGCGGCTTGGATAGAATTCTTTCAAGAGATGCCAGATCTTGGTTGGGCATATCCATGGTGGTATCCCGGATGTCATCCTCGTGATCAAAATTATTTGCTGCAAAGGGTTTGGCGGCAGGCACCACATTGTTGCTGACCATCCATTTGGCATGTTCTCCAGCGTCAGGTTCCTACAACCAGACCTGGTTGGTGGTTTTCAGCATTTTTATTTTCCCTAGTAATTATTGAGAAAGGGTTGGTTGACCCAATTTTTTCATAGGGGTAGGTCAACCACCAACCAGAGACGCCGCAAAGGGAAGTTCTATACATGCAGAACCATGCTGGTCTCAACCTGCTGGTTTCCTGGGGGTAGCCTATCTTGTCATCCCATATGAATCGTTTTCAGTATATAATAAGTCAATTACTTTTGGGTTTGGGGTTCCCGATTTTGAGAAGAACCCATTTAGATTGACTTAGATCTTCTTGTTGGTCAAACACAGCGTAGCTACTACTGATTTGATTTCGAGTGATATGCCCTCTGGATACTGGATATGTCCGACCGTCGGCGTTGTCATCGTTGCTGTCATTCTTGCTATTATTGTCCTTGTTGTGGTTGTCGCCATTGTTGTTGTTCCTGGCGTTGCCTCGGTATTGTTGTGGTTGTTGTAGTCATTTCATGTTTGTTATTGGTGATGGTGGTGATGTTTGTTCCATAGATGTGTTTTTGTTTTGTGTAATGAATTGGCATGAATGTACCATGTGTTGATTTCTTGATTATGTTGCCATAGATGTCGATGAATGAAACATAGTTGATATGCCAATATAGTTCCATACATATTTCCACACTTGCTTCTTCATAAAATGGAAAACAACCAACAATGATTTTTCCTTTGGTTACAATGTTTTTTGCGTATTATTTGTTGGTCGATGGTATTGATATTGCTATAGATATTCCATGAACTTACTGTTTGTTCATAACTTCAAACCAACTATCCATACGGCCTGGATATTAGAGATTGATAAACTCTCATCGCAATTATCCACAACTATCCAATATTGCATAAAATCATTGGTGATATGACTTGTATCACTAACCATCACGTTTTTGTTTTTGTTTTAATCATCTATGGCTAACCGCAATATTATATCACGAACTATTGGTGATATGACTTATATGACTACTGTTAGCGTTTTTTTCATCATCTAAAGCTAACCACATCATGGTTTTTAATCATCTATAGCTAATCATCCATGGCGGATTCCTTTTATTGCCATAGATCTTCCGTTTCATGTGATGCCATGGAACCATCCCAAAAGCCATGCGCCAGGTGGGGGTTCAGTATTGGCGCCACGAAGAAGTCTTTGATCGTCGTGGCTTGGCATCCATGGTTACAAGAAGAGGTTAAACAGTAGTGGTAGCAAGTATCAGTAATAAGTATTAACCATACTCTAACAATAGTGGTAACAATAACCTGGTTAACAATTGACAATAGTCTAGCAGGTAACAATTGCTAAGTAATAATTATCAAGTATTAAGAAAAAAACAGTAATAAGGAAACAATAGTTCAACAATTATTACTGTTAGTAATAAGCAATTGCTAACTAGCCAATCATAGTGATTAGATCATCAATGATTAATAGTAATATGATATAGTAATTCTGAATAAATAGTATTATAGTACAGGTAAACAATAGTTTGGTTGCTGGTTGACCCACCCCTTTGAAACCATAGAAACCCATAGAAACCCAAAGCCATACCTACCAAATGATACCTGGCGGGTGGTTTCCCAGCCGTTGGGATCTTTGATTGGCTGAATCGTTACCATACCAAAGTCGGTTGGCGGTTGAGCCACCCCTATGAAAAATATGCTTGTCAACCAACCAATGGTTAATCATTACTTGTGAAAATAAAAAATGTTTAAAACCGCCAACCAGTAGTGGTAGCAATTATCAGTCGTAGTTCATTGGTAACCGACCAATAGTGAACAGATAATTAACAATAGTAATTATTGATAGTTACTATTAGTTAGTTACAATAATGATGACTATCACAACAATGGTTATAAAGGTATCAGTATTTCTTACTAGCAATGATACTGTAGCATAACATGATAGTAGCAAATGACAATAGTCATAGAAGAAGTAATACGAGTAAATTGGAGTTATGAAAGCAGAAATAATTGTAATAATAGGAGTAATACACATTGTAGAACATATTTAGTGATGAGAACGAAAATCATGATGATAGCAATCATGGATACTAACAAAATATAGTAATAATAACTGACCAATAATAAGAATGCTTAATTGTTGCTGGTAATGAGTCAACAGTAACAATCAACTGTAATAATAGCAACGATTGTAATGATAGTAGTTGTACTGCGATGATGGTAGCAAATGAATAGCTAACCAAACTATCTAATTACTTTTGACCAAAAAGTGCCAACCGGGTCAAAACCGACCGTCCAAAAATTGGGTAGTGAATGTTCAAAGAGAGGTCGAAAGCTGTAATATCATTTACCATCGCTATCACACTATATGTTGAACAAATCATAACATCATTCACCAGTTTTAGTAGTAGAAACCAAAATAGCAATGGGTAAACTCTAGTTTACTCTCATCATTACGTACTGTTACTATCATCATGTTCGCTTATTTGTAGGAAGAAGTGATTAACGTTGCGATCAAAGATGTAGCAATAACGATGATAGCCCATCCATAACGATCAGTGCATAGAGAAACAACAGCCAGGCACAATATGGTCAACATTGAGTGATGCGACCATTAGTCTTGTGGCTAATGAGTTGGGGCCACCAAAGATACCACATGGCAAAGTGGTGTTCCCAATGCAGAAGTGATAGAAAGATATGAACATGTTGCTGACAGAAATCTTGCATTCACTCCCAAGATATCTGTTTCGGGGGAACCAACCCAAGTCAGTTGTTGTAAATGCAGAGCGCTGATCTGAAGAAGAGAAGTAGGATCCCTAAAATGGAAGTTTGACTAGTCGCTTTTATTTACGTATTCGCAGTTCTGCCGTGTGTTAATTATTCAGTGATGATGACCATGGCAGTTATTCATGACTTAATACATACCATGCCGAACCATGCATCCAACCAACAATCATGTACACTTGCAAAGCTGACCTGGAGTTTTTGATCATCACCAATTTCAATAGGAAAAGCCAGCCTCGTTCGAAGTTGATGTCCCACACACCGTACCGGTGTCTTGAAAACCCATCCGTGGTCATCAGCATGGGAGCTCCCAAGGCTTTTGGAGGAGGTGCTCTCATGAGCCTTGGCGGGCTGTCCTTACATCTAGGTAGTCATAAGATGTCACAAGCAACGATCCAAAGTTATAGGCTCAACCACATGCAAAAAAGTCGGGCGTTTATTAGATGTTGACCGGGGACACAGGGGAGGGGCACTCACAAGCGACAAATGATTCTGTGGAAGAGCAGCTCCATGCTTACTACTGAAAGACATACCGTGGTTTCTCAAAATAGGGGACCCCGCATGACCCCACAAATTATCTGTGATTAACCATGTGTAGTAATTAGCTAACCGTTTTCGGGGGTCCCCTATGACTTGAGAAACCATCATATGGTTGGTATATCCCCTACTATTGTTGCTCATTATTCCCTATGATTCACCACTATCAATGGGGTTGTAACCTATTTTT
This sequence comes from Symbiodinium kawagutii, assembly GCA_009767595.1. Taxonomy (NCBI): domain Eukaryota; class Dinophyceae; order Suessiales; family Symbiodiniaceae; genus Symbiodinium; species Symbiodinium kawagutii. The sequence goes on from VSDK01015191.1 coordinate 119,070, forward strand.
AGAAACCATCATACAAGTTCTTGGGCTTGGTGAAAAAAAACAAACTCTATGACCTCCTCGGTTGAACTTCCATATGTCGTTGAACAACGAAGCTGCCGACAGGATGTTTGCCGCCGGCGGAAGGATCAGATACCGTGAATGAATACATTGACATGAAGATATGACAATTACATACAAAGGTCAAAAAGCATGTAATACTTATGAATATACAATATCTAAGAATGATGATGTACGTGTATTTATCATGCGCATGCTTTTGGAGGGCGCCCACAGCAGCTCACAGTCAATGCAACAAGCGCGCTTTTGGGGCTACCGCGAAGCAGGAAGCATCCCACCCGGCCCTGGCTGGTACCGGCTGAAGTAGATTGATCCGGACATTGCTTTGATCTGATGAATGCGTACTTGGATGTGCAGCTGGGGTTATAACCATGGTTATAAGCGCTATAAGGTAGCCGAACTAACCCCTAGAAACCATGGCTATCCAAGTAGGTAGAAATATACATTGTAGATTGATTTGACTAGTGTAGATTGATATAGACATGCTTGCATGCATGCATGCACTTTGATTTTATCAACTCATACATACTTATAGACATGCATATTTGTATGCACACAGTGCGCTTGGGACTCACAGTATCACCTTTGAAGAGACGAACCAAACTATCCCAGGTCGTCTTCGTGCCCCCTGATTAGATGCGGTGTATCCAAAACAATGCCAAAATGGTCATGTTTAACGGGATGCATCATTTTTTGGAGATTCCTCGATTCTTTTGGGAAGCATCCACCTGGAATGGGTTTGTCCATCCATGGCGACCGCTGATGAAGCACTGTTTTTCAATCCCAGGATGAAAGTGATCGATTTCGCGATGGTTTGGAAATACGACCATTTATGGACCCGGCAAAAACTAGGCATAGCACCAGTTGCCTGGGTATGGCAAATCCGCCGCATTCCCTCGATGATATGGACGATCGAAGTAGGCACAAATGCCGAAAGCCTTTTCTGCTAGTTGTTTTTCTTGCGTGTTATGCCTGGATGGACCAGTATAGGTGACATTGCTGGTTCATTCTCCTTTGGCGACAGTCATCAGCCCTAGAGCACATGTGCATCACTGGAGAGAACTCATTGAATCATCTTGATAAATCAGATACTCTTGTTGATTCTACCTCTCTAGGTTAGAGCAACCAACGAACCAATGAACCCACCACGGCTGTATTGATGTGTAATAACTACGGATATCTATTGTTTATTATGATTTGCTCAGGGTTTATCATGGGTGAAGCCATGGTAGCCAACCAACCAATTGCAGTCAAGGGCTTTGGTCAAACTGCTCCGAGCGGCAACCGAGGAACGTCGCGGGCCTTTTTGCATCCATTTTTTACCGCGGGAGCAAGTTGATCTATGTGACTTGCTGCGCGGGTTAGGAGGGAGCGAGGCCAGGAGCCAGGGGCATCCCACTCTACCCTTTTGAAGGGGGAGCGATTTGGAGCTTGAAGGAGTGGTGTAACAGCTAGTGATGATCAACTTCAATCCAATGGATCTATATGACTTGCTGTCATGATTAGATTAGTTTGTGTTGGTGATCAAGTGCCTGACAAATCCAATTGATCTACGTGACTTGAAAGGGGAAGAGTGCTGGTGACCGGTTCCAATGGTGTGTTTAGTCATCAATGGCATCAATGACAACCACAATGAGCACGTATCACTGCAGCAGGGATGTGGCACCAATGTTGTTATAATATAAGTGTAATGGGTATACGTACTGAAAGAGTATTGGCTTGGCATACGTGTTTCGGTCGCAATAGTGGAAAGCATGTCCTCACCAATAATTTGTTTCTATATTTTGGGGTACCCAACTAATTACTACTCAGTTGTTCAGATTCATTTCACTTCAGTGGTTTGAGCCGTTTTGCAACCAACCACAAATGAAATAAAACTATGCACTCTTGTGTGATGTGATTGTAAGATCGAAACACGTCCAGACTGAGAAGACACTTTTCACTTATCAGCCAAGAAAAAGAGCCATCTAAGTCTGAAGGATCTTTGAGGGATCCCTAGTCCAAAAGAGCTGAAAAGCGGAGAGCTTGTTCGTGGAACCATGCCTGAGGGAATGGCTGGGAATGATGAATCTACTTGGTCGATTACCGCTGTAATGGTCCCTTTCCTGCCCGCATATTTCTGAGGCGTACGGTAGGGTAATTTTGTTGGTTTGGGTTTCTACCTTGTGCTTTCATAATTACATATGTCAGCCTTTCTTGTACATAACTGGCTGGTGGCTTGAAACATTTTTCAATTTTCATAGCATGTGCGAATGATTTGTTGGTTGACCGATGTTTTTCATAGGGATTATAGCACCACCAACCAGATATGTTTTGGGGGGAGATGTGTTTCTCAGAGTCCATCAGCACTCGGAAGCTGTTTTACTGGGATGTGGAGGTGAAGCAACCCCGAACTAACCATGGTAACTACTTAATGTTGGTTTCTGAGACTTGTATCTACCTGTTGGTTTCATCTATTTTCATTACTTAACCGGGGGGGTTACACAAGCATCAGAAACCAACAGGTTCCTCACTGGGATGCGAATCTCCGTTTCGAGCGCCTTGCATCTTCCCCCAGGTTCCTACCACGCTTTTGGCCATGCATGATGTCACCACTTCCCTGAAGACCTCGATTTGCTGCTGGGATGGGAAAGCAACCGATCCGCCGATGCGAGGTTGAACATCTGAAAGCTGTCAGGTAGTAGGCAGCACACTTCTAAGCACACTTCTGGTGATTATCACATGGGCTCTCTTTGAGCAATTTCGACCGGTACAAATTTTCGGAAAATCGGTCTTGTTTGTTCTGACAAGGCTGCTGGATGTGTTTTGGCATCAGGGACTATGCACAATTAGAAGGCTTGTTTTTTTGCCTCTCGGTACTGCATTCACAAGATTGCTCTCGCAATTGGCAACGATCACAGGATTTGTCCTGGTCTTTGCTTTCAGGATCAATTCCAGGCCATGTGACTAATCCATCAGCATGATATTCAGCCTTGCTGAGCTCTTGAATGATTCGGGGCTACATGAATGGCTTTTGCCAATTGGGATTTTGGGATCGCACAGATCCAGATGATTTCAGGACGGTACGCGTTGGCGGTGTTGCTACAGATCAAAGCTACACAGCAATAGTGGGGATTTGGGTGCAGCTATATGCGTGTGGACGGTACCCTTTTAGAATCTAATAGGAGCTCTTCCAGATGAAGGTCGCACGATATGTTCAATGGCTGGGATAACTAGGCTACTCTTGAGAGTCCATTTTCCCTCAGAGTTCCAGCAAAGGGGCGCGTATTGCCAAACATTCCCAGCTGTGGTTGTAGGTTGTAGTGAGAATGGTTGCTCTGGCGCGATGGCTTTGGTGCCATTGAAACCCGATAAACTTGTTGGTGGTGATTGTAGGTGATATATGGTTATATGTTATACAGTCATCTCAGATTCAAGATGGGGACTACATCAGTAGCCAAATCCAACCCCTGCTTGCTTGTGGTATTTGTTTGAAGCTTTGCTCCTTGGTTTCGATTGAAAATCCGCTATGCTCAGGGCATGGCAACGCCGAAAATTCAATTTCACGGCTGGAAAGACTTCACTTGTTGGGGAACTAGTTGATGCAAGGATTACTGGCTGGTGGTTGGGAGGGAGGCCAGGAGCCAAGGCTATCCCGCTCTATCCCTTCAACGGGGCAGCGAGGCCAGGAGCTGCCGAGAGTGGTGTAACCAGATTGTACATTAACTTGTTGTTTCTAACGGCGAAGTACCACTGTAGCTGGTGTGATAGTCAACCAATAAATTGTATCCCCTATCATTGTTGCTTATTATACCCTATCATTAACCATTAACCAGCAGCTATTGTTCACCATTAGTTGGTTGATTATGAACCCACACCAAGGGGACATCACATTTGAATGCGTGGTGGGCGGTCTCTCAGGCCACAATGGACGTCCCTTGACTGCAGGGTGGTGGTCCTGTGGTTGAAGCAGTTGTGGCCTCAATGTGGTTGGTGGTTTCCAACATTGGTGTTTTCCCGAGTCTGAGCAAATGGTTGGCTGGTTGACTGATAACCAGATTTAAGTTGTTACCGGAGAAAGGAACATCACCAGTTTAGACAAGTTCACCACAAGCATTTGACATCAAGACTTGTGTCAAACACGTGCTGGGGGAGGGTACAGGCGGTGTATGGCACACCCAGCGCAGCCAGGTTTGGTCGGGGGTATCATGAGATGCGATCTCGACGCCACAACCAAACAATACCTCACACTCACCCAAGACTAGTAGGTACGGGTATCAAATAGGGTCCCCCAACCCTGAAAGTCGTCATCTCTGAACAGACAACCAGCATTGGGTGCACCTCATCTATCAACAAACCATCCAGTACCAATCAGCCTACACGATGGCTTTGGTTGTTCCCAATGTCATGCAATTCACCAGCGTAAGCAACCCATGTCCTGGGATGAGGAGAACACCAAAAGGAAGCCTATGTTTGCCATCAATAAGTGTGACTCGATTCAACAGGGAAACAATAAAGATGTGGGAGAACTCGTTTCATGGTATACGCATATACACGCATACCTGTCCTGCACGCATCGATCCTTGGAACTATGAAAGATTGAAGACTTTGCTGAGCTTGCCTTCGGATCGTGGCTTCCTGTCGACCCTGACCTGGGACGTGGTCGTTACTGTCGTCGTGCATGGGTTGGTCAGCGGATGGTCACCAATTGCGGTCGTAATCCCAACTTTGGTTCGATGATCATTCCCTAGAGGTGGATAGGTTTGAAGATCGGCGGACGTGTGAAATGTTCGAACTATCAGGGTCAGGTGGGGTGGCCCGGGCCAGGGATGCTGGACCCAGGTAAGAACAACATTGGTTCGTTCTACGCTCCCTTGCGACTTGGCCCAGATCTGTCATAACAAGGAGTGGCCAAGTCAGCTCCAGAACTAGTTGGCTTCCCTGGAAAAAAACATGAAAAAGGCATTCATGTGATTTTCAAACTAGTTGGCTTTCCTGCAGCATTACTCATTCAAACCCATGTGATTCCTTGGTCAGGAAGGCAAGTTTCCGAATCACCCGTTTGCGCATGGAATGAAATGTATACGCCCAAAATGGGCATGTCCAATACATATAATACATTCGATCATGTGTGATTTAATGCAAAAACTCATGAGGAAAACAATGTTCCCACTATACAGTACTTCGTAGCGAGTAAACATATATTATGTGCCGCGCAAAAGCACCTATACATCCAAAAACATGCTGGAAGTTTGCTGAAGACAACTTCCACTGATGCTGGTTACTCGGATTTTGGTTGTGGTTCGGAAGAATGTATGCCAATATTGCTGCAGTGGATGCCCTTGTTGGTGTTGTCTTTGCTGTTGCCGTTGCTGGTGTTGTCGTTGTCGTTGTCGTTGTCGTTGCTGGTGCTGGTGCTGGTGCTGGTGGTGGTGCTGTTGCTGTTGCTGTTGCTGTTGCTGTTGCTGTTGCTGTAGTAGTAGTAGTAGTAGTAGTAGTCGTAGTAGTAGTAGTAGTAGTAGTAGTCGTAGTAGTAGTAGTAGTAGTAGTAGTCGTAGTAGTAGTAGTAGTAGTAGTAGTCGTAGTAGTAGTAGTAGTAGTAGTAGTCGTAGTAGTAGTAGTAGTAGTAGTAGTCGTAGTAGTAGTAGTAGTAGTAGTAGTCGTAGTAGTAGTAGTAGTAGTAGTAGTCGTAGTAGTAGTAGTAGTAGTAGTAGTCGTAGTAGTAGTAGTAGTAGTAGTAGTCGTAGTAGTAGTAGTAGTAGTAGTAGTCGTAGTAGTAGTAGTAGTAGTAGTAGTCGTAGTAGTAGTAGTAGTAGTAGTAGTCGTAGTAGTAGTAGTAGTAGTAGTAGTCGTAGTAGTAGTAGTAGTAGTAGTAGTCGTAGTAGTAGTAGTAGTAGTAGTAGTCGTAGTAGTAGTAGTAGTAGTAGTAGTCGTAGTAGTAGTAGTAGTAGTAGTAGTCGTAGTAGTAGTAGTAGTAGTAGTAGGAGTAGTAGTAGTAGTAAAAGTAGTAGTAGTAGTAGTAGCTGTTGTTGTTGTTGGTGGTGGTGGTGGGAGTGGAGCTACTACTACTCTTGTTGCTGCTGGTGTTGGTGCTGCTGTTCAGGACCATTTTTGTTCGAAGTAGTTTGGCTTTTGCAGTCTTAATTGTTCGTTACAGGATATATGAATGTTGTGGTTCTTGATGTGTGATTGCTACTGTCTTTTTGGTCACCGGGTAAGGTTGTTGTTTATAAAGGTGGTTGCTGGATTGCTACCACCGTCAGGAAGATTCTGATCGACGTGGGCTTTTGCCGAACCCTGCAGAGGCTGAGTCGAGCGGTGACATATTAGCTGTTGATTGCCGAACGTCGGTCACATCACGTGAGTGTTGTTGCAACCGCTTGGCCATGAGAGGTTTTGATCAAGCAGCTTCTTGGTTGTTGGCCAGTACAAGCAACAATGACTACCGTTATGATGCTTAAGTGTGCCATGTTAGCTATTGCTCGGCCAGCTTGTAGCAACCCATGCTGTGAATGAACTTGCAGAGGCAAAATCCAATCGAAGGCTGGCTTTGCTCAGCTCGCAGCTCTATTTGGCATAGCTTTTGGCATTCTATTTGGCATAGCTTTTGGCAGGGGAGTTGAGGTGCAGAGAAGACTGGGCGAGGATGGTCGTGGTTGAGGTCCGGCAGGGAACACTAGGCGTGGATGGTCGTGGATGAGGTCTGGCATGGAACACTGGGCGTGGATGGTCGTGGTTGAGGTCCGGCAGGGAACACTAGGCGTGGATGGTCGTGGTTGAGGTGCGGCAGGGAACGCTAGGCGTGGATGTCGTGGTTGAGGTCCAGCAGGGAACACTGCGCGTGGATGGTCGTGGTTGAGGCGCGGCAAGGAACACTAGGCGTGGATGGTCGTGGTTGAGGTCCGGCAGGGAACGCTAGGCGTGGATGGTCGTAGTTGAGGTCCAGCAGGGAACACTAGGCGTGGATGGTCGTGGTTGAGGCCCGGCCGTGGTTGAGGTCCGGCAGGGAACACTCGGGAGTGCTCATCGTAGTTGAGGTCCGGCGAGGCGGCGGAGAAGAAGGAGAGGAGAGGAGGCAGCTGACATGAAATCTCACAACCCTGACCTGGCAGGTTGGGAAAAACATTTTTCAAGCTATTATGAACCATTATGAACCATGATTGACCATAGCAAATTATGATCACTGTGAACCATGATGATCAAAAACCACTATTTTCTACCATGTATATTGTGAATCATTACTAATTACTATTAGCCATCAGAAAACATTTTTGTGAAATTATTTTCCACCATCATGAACCATTGTTAACCATAGCCTTGAAAACCATAGAATAAAACCGTAGAAAGATCATTATTTAAATTTTGTACCATGGAAAATCGATCATTTTTTCATTTTGTACCATAGAAAAACCATAGAAAACCATAGAAAAAACTGTTCAAAACTGCTAAGCATCAAACAACTTGTACCATCGACCACTGGTCCAGTCGCACCGCGCCAGGGCGGAGCTGTTCTCCGGTCTGGGCGAGCTGGCCAAGAACGCGGCGTGGCTCGGCGAAACGTTTGCGCAGAGAAGTTGTTTTTGGCCCCCCCTCCCCGCAAGGAGTTTGGAACTGTATATGGATGAGTGGATAATAATGGTTAACCATGTGAGGAGGATAATGTTTTAGTATCAACCATTATTGTATGGATGATGTTATATTAAATATGGATGAGTTTGGAATTGTATATGGTTAATGATACTTCACCACTTAATGGCTAACATGTGAGAAAAACATTTGACCATGCTTAATGATGGTTAATCATTTTTTTTACATGTTAACCACTTAGTGGTTAATAATGAATTCATAATGGTTATTAATAACCAATTAAATTTAATAACTCTATATGCGGTTGATAATAGTGAACCACTTAATGGTTAATAATGAACTAATCAGCCAGTGAATAATGAACTTGATTGATATTAATCCATCATAGTATATAGCTTAGACGAATCAACCAGTTGATAATATCATGGTGCATCATAGATAGTTTAAACTTGATACATGTTTGATTATTCACCTATGGTTAATAATCGTGCTATAGTTTCTATATAGTGGTGAATAATGGTCAATAATTGTTTCAAAGTCAAAGTGATGGGTGATAATTTGATATAATTTGGTAACATATATATATATATATTTATATTCATACATACCTGCATGAACAATGTTTCATTAGCTGTGGTTGGTGTTTGGTCATGCAGGGTAACAACCAAGAATGGTGGACCAACCATTTCTGTTTATGTGAGGTATTTTTTTTTTATATGAACACATGTACACACATATATATATATATATATTTATTATATGAACATATTTACATCTGTATAAATACATATATATATATATATTTTATTTACATATATATTTAAATATTAATATGTATATATATATATATATATATGTATATGCATGTAGATATTTGCAGACATATTCATATAAATATTTTTATATGTATGTACATTCATTATTTTGTATAGTTCAAAAGAAACTGTAGGTGAACATCCCAGCAAAGGTGTTGTGTTTGTTTTTTGGGGGTGTTCACCAGGGGTACAGGGTATGGACCCACAGCCCATAGTTATAACATGTGATCAATAGGTTGTTGAGTTACTATAGATGTTACTATTGAACAACTATAATTTTTGGTTATATCATGTGATTTTCCATCGCTCAGTTCGTGAAGTTAACTACCGTAGCACCTCCTTCGATTGTTGAGATACCTGCCGGGCTGATTCGGTTTGCTATGGTTCCCTGCCAAACCGTAGAACCAGTCCACAAACGTGTAGCTATGAACTCCTGTGTGGACAAAGCCACCAACCAGGCAGGAACAATGACCCACCAACCTGGCTCTCCAACGTTGCAGCGCAGGCTCTTGGGTGGCAAACACGCCGAGGGCTTCCGCAAAGCCTTGTCCTCGGACCGCATCAATGCAGACGCGGGCGGATCAGGCGCCTGTGCAGGGTGGGTCCTGCCACTGGTGGGCGATGGGAACCCCAGGGGAAGCGCATGGGCCCAGTGGGAAGGAGTCAAGGGCCGGAGTGAAAATGTGAACTCAGATCAGTAGTATAGACCTGTGTTTTGGCAAAACGGTAGCTGAATCTAAATGATTTGGTAGTAAATTTGATCGTGATTTGTTGAAAGGACTTGTTCATCGTAAGGGATCTGCAGAAGCGTGATTTATTGCGGAAATCCCTTTCAATGAACAATTCCGTTTAGGGTTTTTATTCGCTGACAAACACTTGTTTGTAATCATGGCAATGCTCAAGTGATGCACGTATTATTGCTTGCAGCGGGGGAGACTAAACAACGCATGTATAATGGATTTATATAATATGCACATATATACAGGTATACATAGCACCTAAGAGGAGATACAGACATGGACGGATTCAAACAATCGAAAATGATAAGAGATCTTGAGAATACTGATAGCAATCATGCTGATAGAGGGGCCAACGAGACCAATTCTCCACTTGGTTTGAACCAGACTTCTGTGAACCACCCGATCTAGCAACTACATGTCACCACTGCATCCAGTTTTTATACAATTAAGTAGTCACGACATACATACATGCACAGTTCTGACCATACCTGGACTAAACTTTCTCACAGCCCCCAGGTATAGACCCCGTTGCGCATTGCAGCGCCAGGGGATGAATTCACCATGGACGATCGTATGCTCATGGAGTTGTTGGCTCTGGGCATCGATGCCAAAATGTCTGTGTGCCCTGGCAACTCCTAGGGAAAGATCTAGAGGAAATTGATGTGAGTCGGGAAAAGATATCTTCGGTGTCTGAAATGTTCGATCAAATTAATGTGGATGTATGTCAGGTGTCCTGATGCGTGTATCCTGTACATGAGGTGTTTTAAATTGTTGATCAGGTGTTTTTGCTGGCTTTTTTGTTAGATCCAGCTCTTAGTTGATGGTTAATTAACCAACTGGGGGGTTAATAGTGGTCAATCATGTGGTTGATCCAACCATAGTGGTTGATCAATTAACCACCACCATACTTGGTTGACCAGCAAATGTTGGTTGATTCACAGTGGTTGTTGGAATTTAACGAACAAGGATGGATGATGATAGATGGTAAATCCAGTTGGGAAGCTGAAAGCTCCCAGCTGATTGCTGGTCACGAGCGATCCGATCAGATCGCTGGTCCTTGGATCGGCTGGATCTACGGCCGGATGTGCACCCCCCACGGCGAAGGTATGTGGCCACAATTTCCATGGTTTCTAGGGGTTACCTCAGCCACCAAACATAGGGCGCAACTAACCCCAGCTGCACATCCAAGTATATCCTACTGGTTGTCACATGAGTCGCAGTGCTCACCCGCAGTGGGAGACTTTGAGGAAGGCTGTGCGGGTCAGACCCATGGGGCCCGAGTGAAGATCCCATATTAACCATTGGGATGTTTGCCTACCCAGTTGGTTCTGACCAGTGCAATTGGTATGCGGGTTCGACCATCAGCGCCAGCTTTGCCAATCCTTTCTGGGATCACCATACCAGCGACGATTGGAACGGCTGGGCCTAGCAGCTCAGCCTAGTTCAAGAACGTGGGTCTATATTATGAAGGAACAAAAATGTCAACAAAATGTCAAGAAACCATTTTTGATGGTGACCTATTCTTGGATGTGTCATTGATGTGGCTCAATCTCCATGAAGCAACAAACAAAAAGAGTGATAGAGTGGATCGCCACTCAGCTGCGCCTGTAGATCATGATTGGAGCAAAGCTGAACGTGTGGGATTCTTTTACACGTTCGCTCTCAGGATACCATTACCTAAGCACAGATATCAACCATTGCAGTTGTAAACCAAGAATCAATCAACCATTTAGGATAGGTATTGCATCATGATTAAATGATATTAAATGATAATTGATGATTAGTGGATGATGGATACTGATACACCACACCACCTCGACAGTGCTGAGGCTCGCTGAAGATGCTTATGAAAAGAATTGCGGTATGATCTTCGAGTATGGCCACACCGTCTCCCATGCCATCGAGAAGGTGGCGGAGCTGTGGTAGAAAGCACGGCTGTGATACAAATACAGCTTAAGATCATCACTATTTCAAGACAAACAAACAAAGATATCAAAACACAACAACAAAAGCCAGATGTATTGTTCTTGTCATTTATTTGTTATGCTTATTCATTTTTGTGCTTATTTATTTGGACTAGAATGTACAAATACATAGCATCCACATGTACAACATGCATATCCACATCAAATGCATCACATGTAATCATGCATCATTTGGAAACGCAAGTATAGATATAGATGCATACAAGTGTATACACATATCTACATCTTGTAGTCTATCTATGTGGTTTTCTATCTTTCCATCTACAGTATTTGTTTGTGCAGTTGGGTCTGAACAACAACGGCCTTTGTACGTGCAAAATGACTGGACAGTTCGCAACTGGAAACTAACCACGGTTAGAGTTATACAGTGCGGGGTCAGTTCAGCTGCCTTATGGGGTTTTCAAGTTTTCAAAGATAGTTATATCCCAGGCAACTCACCAGAACTAACCGCGCTGCACCACTCATCCCCAGGCCTATGGCGATGGGGTAATTCCTCATGGACTTGGTGTGACCTATGGGATGCTCTCAAGCTCCCTGGCCGTACGTCTCGTTGTGACGTGACCCGTGGTGGCTTCTTCCACAAATGGGGGTTTCTCAAGCCATAGGGGACCCCAAAAATGGTTGGTTCACTACTATAAATGACTATGAACATGGATGATTTAGGGGTACCCCTATGGCTTGAGAAACCAGCAAATGACCCAAAGAATACTCACACGTGTCAATTCATCCAGGTGAAAAATTTGCTTGTTGTAGTCAAACGTTGGCTTTAAGGGTTGGAAGACACCAGAAGTACACGCAAGAAGTGACAGCAAGCAATGCAACTGCCATCCCCTTACACTATAGGTCACTAGGTTACAAGGATTCACATGTCATGGGCACCCAAATTAAGCAGGTTGTCCCTTCCGAGGCCAAGGCATGCAGTTGCTACCCCGATCAGCACACAGCTCTGAGGCTCATACGCTGCAGAACAGATTGGAATTATGAGCAAGGTGCTGCAGCCAGGGTGGCAGTTTCCGCTCTCCCCAGGTCACGTCTAGTTCCGTCGTGGTTTCGAAGCGCAACCTGACACCTCCTGGACCCTAGCAGTTGCACCGACTTTCCCAAGTTTTGGTGGATGCTGGTACCCACCCTCCACCGGTGATGATCACAGGAAAGCATCAAGTATTGATGGGTGCCAGGCAATGGCTCTTGCCAGCCCTGCAATGGGACATTTCAGCTTTGTTTTTGGAGTACAGGCTTCTGAGCCGGGAATAAACTATCCTTGTCGACAAGTTTGACGCCAGACGCAGCAATGATCACGAGATATCAGGAGACATCCTGTATACATCTTCCAGTTCGATGTTCTTTCGGTCTGACTAGCTAGCCAACCCAAAAAAGGGTATTGATTTTGCCGTATCGTTTGAATTCTATTGGGCAGCCATCGGACTATTGCAGCCAGAACAAAACATACTCTTTTGAAACATACACCTATAAACATGTTGAAATCAATAAAGCAAAATGAAGCAGGTGGTTTCTCATGTATCATTTTGTCTATACTAGCATGCCTTACTTGGGCATCATGGGTGCATAGCCAATAAGTGGGTTCGACCACGTTGATCGGTCGCTGCAGGTTAGAGGATTATAGCTTAGACTGTGACTAGAAGCCCGTTGGAAAATAGAAAGTGACATGATCACCAGAAAAGAGGCGGGTGATTGCATTTCCAGGCTAGTCGGTCGCTGCAGGTTAGAGGAAAATAGCTTAGACTGTGACTAGAAGCCCGTTGGACAATAGAAAGTGACATGATCACCAGAAAAGAGGCGGGTGATTGCATTTCCAGGCTAGTAGAATTAGAAGGTGAACGTATCAGTATTCAAGTGTTCTCAAATCATCGGTCCAATCATCAATTCGAGAATTTCAAATGTGGGCTTGGAAGCACGTGGTGCTGCCAAACCATCCAAAAAGTAGCATTTTGACAAGATCGATATTTGTTGTATTCTGTGGGAATAGAACATGGTCACACTGGATAGGTAGTGGACCTTGTTTTGGATTCGGCCTCTTTGCTTTCATGGGCAACCTTTCACGCCGAGATGATGGGCTTTGTCATATTTGGTCCATGTTGTTGTGGTTCTACCGTTGATCGGATCTTGCTGAGAACCCAGTATCAGCTATTGTTCATTCTGAGTCAGTAAGGATCATCAACCATCAGTAGCCAATATGATCATTACATAGTCATTCTTATACAAGCACTAATAACCATCATTTGACCACTATGTCATTTCAAGAACCACAATCTATCCGACACTGCGTCCACCGGCATTGAGGAGTCGAGGCAGGAGCACGATGATCTTTGTTGGTTGCTCTTGCGTCGCTGGCCTTTGCCAGAACCTCGACCCAGCGTCGAGAAGGCTGTCCGTGTGTGGTCCAAGAGTGGTCCGTGCATGGGGTCGAACCGGGGGATGAGAGGGGATGCACTTTGCATGGGCAAAAAGTCATCTCGCTCGTAGCTCGGAAAACAGCCTGAAACATGCAGGTACCTGGAGTGGTTTTAGCTAAGTAACGTGCAAAGAGTTGATGGTCCCGTTCAGGAGCTCCAAAGTGACTATTGATGTTTGTGCTGAATCATCTCCCTTTGGCCTCGTTGGATTCTTGCAGTTGAGGATGCCCTGGGATGTTTTGGAGTCCCCGAGTTGGCAGTTCTCCAAAGAGAAAAGGGTCTTGAGTGAAAGATCTACTAGGATCTCCTAGGTTTGTGGGGCGAAATAAGCTACTTAGCTGTTGCATTTCTTGAGATGTCATTTTCTTATAAACTCAAGAGATCAGTAGCGAGGCCCTGGTATGCCCTGGTCACTGTTCCCGGTCAACCAATCTATCGTGTTTGTCAATTTGGCCAAATCTTTGACAGATGACGAGTGTATATTATGAGTAGACGCTGCTAGAAATATTGAACCGCATCTCATCGACACAACATTTAAATTATATCATATAGTAGTTCATTGCATTGCATTTCAAAGCCTTAGCCTTCAACTAATAATGTTGTGAAAATATTGTATTTGGGATGGACTAGTCATGGTAAATAGTCAGATAGTGTTTCATCCAAACGGTAGAACATATTTGTAATGCATTAATTGTCCAAAGCTGGATATGCATGAGATTCTGGATGGCTTATACCCACTAACTTAGGTTTTTAGTGTTTTTGGGATATGATTGATTTCCCATATAACCACTAAAAATCTATTTTTAGCAAGGGATCTATAAGCCACCAAGGATTGCCTTCCAAATCATCGGACTCTTCGGTGCTCATTGTTGTGATTTTCGCACGGTGAAGACGGCCTGGCATGCCAGGTCATGTCGTTGGCCATGCGCGACTCCAAGCGTTCCTTGCTCGCAGATCTTTGGGATTACCGGTCCGGGTTCAATGATCAATGAACCATATGGAAAACCGTATTCTTCATATTGTCATATGGGTTTCTCAAAATAGGGGTACCCCTAAATCATCCATTACTAGTCGTAATGAATCAACCATTTTTAGGGACCCCTATTTTGAGAAACCACCATATTGTTGTTACAATCTTGTTATGTGCTATATATCGTTTGTCATATTTTTTGAAAACAATGCAATGAAAAATATTGTTTGCAGTATTTTGTTTACTTCCATGTTTGTAGATTTTTCGAGTTGTAGATGTAACAGCGCATATGGCAAGCAGATGTAAGCAGTATTGCAACATTTCTGCATACTAACACAACTTTGGATCAGTACCAACCAACCAACCATTGGGTGGGTGAACAGGTGAACATTCCAACAGGGACCAGTTTGGGAATTTCTAGGATGCGGACCAGTTTGAGCTATTGGATTGGTTTTTGAACACCAAGTACACAACAGGAATATCACTAAGTAAGTATGAATGGTGTTTTCTCAAGCCATAGGGGGACCCCCCAAGTGATGGTTGGTTTTTTCTTATAAATGTTTAATAAACCGGATGATTTGGGGGTAGCCTTGTTTTGAGAAATACCCATATAAATCCATATAGCATGTAACCCTGACGGCTGGATTGAAACCTGGTTCAGACTGGTTCATTTCCATGCAGCTGGCTCCAGAGAATGACAAACACTTTCTGAAAACCATCAAGCAGCAACCTGTAATTAAGCAGCCTTCCGCTCGAGGTACGTCTCATCAGCTTAAGTCGGGGAGGTACTGATAGCAGGATCGTCCAGCAGCTGGCTATGCAGTGATTGCACCAGATTCTTGTTCCTATAGTCTTGGCTTCATATAAAATCTGGTTGGTGGTTTCAAACAGTTTCTATTTCCCTAGGAATTAACAAATGGTTGGCTGACTATTTGTTCATAGGGGTTGAAACCACCAACCAGAAATGCTCTCAGGTTCTTTGGGTATCAAGTTGGATCGATCAGCACCAAGGTGGCATCACGTCGGAAGCTGAAGATGAGATTTCGGATGTGTTGCTCCGAAGTGCCTGGAACCGTTGTTGAGGTCGGGATATAGCATGATGAATGTATATGATATCATGATTTTGCTGTACACTGGTATGTATTATGTGTATATGTTTAGTATTTGGGGATGGTTGGTGGATTCAGCACTATTGGTTCGGGATGGCGAAACTAATCACACTGCATGCATTCATATTATCAACTGAGCTACCAGGAGTGTTGTAACCAGATAATCCCTTCTTCCTATTACTAAACCCCCCCCCCGCTCCCCAAATACTAAGCACCCCAAGGGGTTTTTTGTATTAGGGGGGATTTAATATTAGAGGACCCTAATATTAAATCTGGGACCCTAATAATAAACACCATTTGAGCGTTGAATATTTGCCTTTTTAAATCCTTTATTAACACCTATTCAAAAATTGCAAAAACCAACTGCACGAAGGAGACCCTAATATTAAATTTAGGACCCAAATAATAAAAACCATTTGAGCGTTGAATATTTGCCTTTTTAAATTCTTTATTAAAACCTTTTCAGAAATTGCAAAAACCAACTGCACGAGGGGAACCCTAATATTAAATTTAGGACCCTAATAATAAAAACCATTTGAGCGTTGAATATTTGCCTTTTTAAATCCTTTATTAACACCTATTCAAAAATTGCAAAAACCAACTGCACGAAGGAGACCCTAATATTAAATTAGGACCCAAATAATAAAAACCATTTGAGCGTTGAATATTTGCCTTTTTAAATCCTTTATTAACACCTATTCAAAAATTGCAAAAACCAACTGCACGAAGGAGACCCTAATATTAAATTTAGGACCCTAATAATAAAAACCATTTGAGCGTTGAATATTTGCCTTTTTAAATTCTTTATTAAAACCTTTTCAAAAATTGCAAAGACCAACTGCACGAAGGAGACCCTAATATTAAATTTAGGACCCAAATAATAAAAACCATTTGAGCGTTGAATATTTGCCTTTTTAAATCCTTTATTAACACCTATTCAGAAATTGCAAAAACCAACTGCACGAGGGGAACCCTAATATTAAATTTAGGACCCAAATAATAAAAACCATTTGAGCGTTGAATATTTGCCTTTTTAAATCCTTTATTAAAACCTTTTCAAAAATTGCAAAAACCAGCTGCATGAAGGGGACCCTAATATTAAACCCCCCTAGGCCAAGGGGTTTTTAATAATAGGGGGTAAAAACGTTGCTTGGGGCATGTTGTTTCCTTTTAAGTTTTCAATTGCCACAATTAAAAATACAATTGACCAAAACCAAAAAAATCCAGAAGTGGACCCCCAAGGGGGTTTTTTATAATTGGGGAGGGTTTAGTAATAGGAAGAAGGGATTAGTATGCATACATATTCTCTGGTAATCCCACTCATATGGAGCATCTCCCATGATGAATAAGAGAACCTCACATTGGCGGGGGGGGGGGGGGGGTGGCCACTATGCTGTACAAGTTCAAATTATCTACATGTACATTACATACATACACATATAACATGTACTTTTATCTATATATTCGCATATTTCGACATAATGTAGTAATGTGGATACATAGATATTATATGGGAAAGCAGTCTAGAAATTCCGTAGCATGAAGGATGCAAAAGACAGTGGATACTGGATACTAGAAGTCAAATGTTGGAGATGAGTGTGATAACGCAAGGCAGGCAAGTTCAAAGTACACATGGACGGAGATTGAGATTCGTTATTGTTTCATAGACCATTATTAATGTTTTCGATCCTGCGGTTCTTATGGCGTTACGTATTGACTATCATCACCATCATCATCATCATCATCATCATCATCATCACCTAGTAATGCCACCCGTAGAGCGGTGGCAAAGTGCTCGTTGTTGGCCCACAAAGCATATGGATCCACCAAGTTTTGAGAGTACGACGACCATACACATCAAACGTAGGGATAACTGAGAATACATGTTTATCATGGCTGCTGGCTATAAACCATTGTAAACCCATATCGTGATTATATAAACCATGGTAAACCCATATCATGATTATATATAAACTAAAACCATTATATGGGTGTTTCTGAAAACATTGCAAACATAAATGCTATGTACAGCTTTTGAACAGGCGCCTTGGGGTAAATGCCATGCCATTGCCACAATCCAGACAACAAATCCAGTACATAAGGCCGGTCCGGCAAGTCATTCAAGATCATGCACTACTTTCCACCATCAAAACTGGCTATGTCATCCATGTTCCATACATCGATTACATACCCAGGCATCGATTCGAAAATACATGGCACACATATGTTGAAACTGGCTATGTCCTTTTCGAGCCCAGGCATGGGTGACATTGTGCCAACCCCTACCAGCATGCTGTCGAAATTTCCTGCGAAGTTGGTTGAGGACCTGGCCGGAGCGGAGGGTCTCCACTGCTTTGTGTTTGCTCCATCCTTCCCAGGTGGTTGACCGCCCTTAGTAAGGAAGAAAGTGAATGATTGAGGCATGTTTTTTGGCTTGGAAGCATTTTTCTGTATGTCATTCATTCGCGTGTGCATGAGAGCACTTTGATATTTTTGAGAGAGAGCAAAGTCGAAGTTGCATCGTCGCAAATTGAACATCCAGTTTGCCAATATACGATCCAACTGAGCGAAACAAATGTATACAAATGTGGTCATGGTGTTACACTCCGAGAGTGCTCAGTGTTGATTTTGGTCATTTGGTTGTGGCTCGAAGATTTGAAGTGCCAAATTGAAGGAAATCAGAATCATTAGACCACTCAGTGATTGTGCAAGGTGCGTGGTGCAACATCCTTTTTTTGGCAACGGATTCCTTGCCTGTAGCAACCTTTGGGATTTGTTGCTGACTTCAGAGATACAGAATGAACCAGATGTTGATGATACAAGGTGAAATCGGCCGACCATGTAAGATACGAGATGATCATAATCAACTATGGTAATTTTCAATGAACCAGTACAAGATAGTACAAGTATTTGTGCATGACATTGCTTCCATGTTTGATGTTCTGTGATCAACATTGGTTGTTTCCTTGTTGTTTGTTGTTTCTTATCGGCGTTTCTTTTTTGTTTTGTTGTTGTTGGTCTTGCCCTCGTCATTGTTGTTGTTATGTTTGTTTTTGTTGTTCTTGCTTCTGTCGATGTCGTCGTCGTTGTCGTCGTCGTTTTCGTTTTCGCCGTTGTTCTTGTTCTGTTCTTGTTTTTGTTATTTTTGTTCTTGTTGATGATTCTCCAGTGATACTTGTCAGAGCATCCCGAGCCACAGGGATTACTCCTGGGGTGATCAGCGGTTGATTTGCTCAGGAGTGGCTCATCGACATGGGTTTTCCACAGAAGTGATGAGCATCGTTTGACGAGTCACAAAGCTGCTACTGTTTCGCCCTGTGTTCCCCCAGAATGGCCAGCGTTGGTCAGGGGGCACACAAAATATATCCAAACATGTGGATTCGGAAAAAGTGGAGATCAGTATTTTTCAGTATGGCAATGCCCAGTAGGCAAAATATGGTGGCTTATCAAAACAGGGGACCCCCAAATCATCCAGTTTATTATTCCACAATCATCCACAATCTATGACAGTAAACCAACTTTTTTTGGCGTTTCCTTATAGTTTAAGACAGACCAAAAAAGTCAACCCACGGTCCTCCGTTGCTTTGTGATCATTGAACCTGGTCACTGTGATGATCCCATGAAATCAGATGGTTTCTTCCAAAAGTACTTTGCAAGATTGCCTGGAAATGATTTACTCCCCAATATGCTTGGATGATGAAACATTGATGATAGTGGTCACTATTGTGCTGTTATGGTCACAATGCGGTTGTTTTTGTGTTCAAGATGCCGTGTTTGTGTCCCAACAATGTTGGTACGCAACACCATGACCACATCATCCATAGTTCTGGATCAAACTCCCAACAATTTGTTGATTCAACACGAGCCCCCAATGATTTGAGTGGAAAAAATGTGGGTTTGTCCATCAATGGTGGTACTGACCATCCAAGTTCATAACTTATTCATAACCATTATATATTTATCACTAGAGGCAAATCACCAGTGCTTTGGGTGTACACCATTTTTTGGGTGTACACCGTTGTGCTTTCACTGTGGATGGGTGATACATACTGAGGCACAACTCGGCAGATGTACTCAAATATTCACAGCTCATGAACAGCCGCATTTCTCAAGTTTCCATTCTGTTCAGATTCGGACTCATGCTCCGCAACACCAAGCACGACAAAGCAACTTCAGCTGCGCCCACGTCATTTGTGCCGCCATGTTTGGAATAAGAAGCGCAGCTCTGTGTGAAGGTCAGTAGCTACAGTGCGCTGCAGTTACAGTACTATGTATAGTTACTTTGGTACTTAGATTATCATAGATTTATTTAAATTCATCTCATATATAATTTATACAAATGTTTATATAAGCATATACAGTATAGTATTGGTAGATTTGCATAATTAGACCAATAAATACACTGGGTGATGCGCCAACTTGCTAGTACAACACTGCCACTACAGAAGCAGCTCTGTGTTTGCAAAGGTAGTCGAAGTGCTGTGGAAGGTGACGAATTAAACAATCCATGCCTGTGGTGGTGATAACAAGCAAGGAGTATTCTACTCATATCTTCTTGCATCATCGGTTTCATGGGGACCTGCTGCCACTGTGAGATTACATGACAATACTTGGTGATGGTTGCCAAAGAGCAGGCTGACAAGGAATCATTCAAAACAATCATCATGAGCACCGCTACAGCCTTAGCACCTTCATTGCCACATGCACCTACCTTAAATCAACATAATCATGACAATGATCTGGTGGTACAGTTATCATAGAGGCAATGCAAAAATAATAGCAACCAGATTGATGTTGGTTTGTGTAAATGTTATTGCTGTATTTGTTTACTGTAATGTTTCAAAATGGTATCCCAAAGCAACCTCGCCATTTGTGATGCACTTTTCAGTTGCATCATTTGAACTCAAAAGTCTTTGTTTGCATCATAAAGCACCAGTGACCATGATTGGTTGATCCAAATCAACAATCCAAATTTTGGTAGACTCTAGTGGGTAGATCCATTATTGGTGACCATTCTTGGTAGATCCATATCAACAATCCACCCCTATCCACCCCCAGTTTCTTCGTTTGGGATGCGTCACAACTGGATATCTCCCCAGATTTCTCGTCCCAACAGCTTGACCGTCGCGGCCTTCCACCAATCTCAGTGTTTGAGATCAGCCGTTCAGAACAGTGCCGAACAGCAGACTACTTGAGGTTGGTTGATGGAGAACAATGGTTAATGATGGTAAATTATAACATAGTTAACCATGTTAATGACCATGGTTCATAGATTAGAACAATGGTTGACCATGGTTAATGATGTTGAATAACAGTTGTAGTCATAGTGATGGTTCAAAGTGATGGTAAATTGATGTGTTTTGTTCAGTTTCACGGTAAGATATTCTCCAATCTCTACCAAAGCCATAGCAGACGTGTAGCACCAGCAGACCTTTGTTTAAGTTATCCGCAGATACTCTCCAAGGTCGATCATCAAACGAGTGCAATTGGTACGGGTCAGAACCAACCCGGTGAGCATCTAAATGGCGAGCTGGGTCAATATTAATCAACCAACATTCATACAGTAATCACCAACAATTTCATAGGGAAAACAATGGTCAATGATAGGGGAACCAGGGGTACTGGGTGTTGACCCATAGCCATGTAACTAGTGCTGCTTTATCAAGTCATATCAATGTGTATAAACAGTTTGTATGTATTATTGCTGCACATCCGATAGCACACAGATTGACCAATGGACTTTGGCGATAGATTTTGGCAAACCCACCTGGAGGTGGAAAATCCATCATTGACAATTGTTTCGATACATTAAAACATGTCAGCTTCCAGGTTTACTAGAGAGTAGTTATCCCAAAGACCCGAATATCACTTGACTTAGTATTTCCCAATCAATTCAGCTGACAAACTTTCCAGCGGGCATGCGTTGATGTTACAGTTGCTGTCGTTGCATAGATGACCATTTCCTGTTACAGTAACCAGTTTTGTGGGCACTTTCAGCGGGAACCATCATTCAACCATCACCATTTGCAGTAAGTTAAGTGATTCACCATGAATTTACATCATTTAACCAGGATTCAACTAGAAGGCTTTGGGTGGTGGGAAAGGCATAGTTCAGACGGTGCCGTGCCACCTCACTGTTTCCGACGGCGACGCTTCAGTCGTGTCATGTTTTGCTTGGGCTGCGGATTGCGACAGCTGAAACTTTCGCTAAGAGTGCTGAAGCTTCCGTGAATTGCCCGCCTTTTTTATGTTTTGCGGATGGAATCCAACGAGTTGTGATTTATAGCCACTGAATATCAACATGTTCTGTCTAGTTCTATGATTACATCATCTCATCCAGCTGTTTGTTTGCCTCATCACTTGGCCAAATGGAGGCGTGTTTTCCTGTGTTGGTTCCTGTTCCAAGGGCCCCAAATTCGATGGGGACTGAGATTCTTCATCCGGTGGCCAGCGTTGCCAGCGTCGCAGCGCTTAAAGCCCCATCGCTTCGATGTGGGTGGATGCATGGTTAGGTAGCGCCATGGCTGGTTTCTTTACATCTGGTTGGTTCCCATATCATAGCTGTTTGTTTGAGTTAATTTGCATGGTTTTCTGAGGGTTTTGTTGGGCTACCTCCATGCGATACCCATGTGATTCGTTTGTTTTTCAATTCAGCATCACTGTCGCGAAACGGCACAGATGCATCAGTGCAGCTGCCGAAGTCGTGCGTGTCATCAGATGATCCTGGAGTTTGACATAGCTGTGGGTCAAAAGCCTGTACCCCTGGTTCCCCCACTATTAACCATTGGTTTCCCACCAATACTGGTTATTAATTATCCCCTACCATTGGTTGGTTAATATTGACTCATAGCCACATTGAGAATTTGCCTTTGGATGGTCTATCCATCCAGTATCAGTATTTGGGATCTCCAGTGTCCGATCTTCACCGCAAATATCCTCCATCGACTCACTGTCCGATCAAACTTGGAGGACCTCCACATGCCTTTATCTACTGTAAGATTAAAGCAGATCAATGAGATATTGCACTTTCATTCAACACTACATAAGGATATTGCCATAGGTTCCTCGTTATGTAGCTATGGACCGCGTCCGAATTTCCAACCAATTTCCAAGAATGGTATGAAAATGCCATGAGTCCACTGGGTGATGTGCTGGGCGAAGGTTGTTGCATGGGGTGTATGGACCTGGCTTGAGAGTGTGACAGGAACCGCCGTCCGAGGCTGAGCTTCGAATTGGAAGCGAGACAGAGACACAATGAAGCAATGATCAACCAAATTGCTTTACAGGTCAGTCATCCACTAATGACCCAGTGCCATATCAACCATCCCTTAATTGGGTCATTGACTAATGATAATCTGAGCGGTTTTGTTTATCGTGTTGGCCGTATTCCTTTTGTCGTTGTTGGTCACCGTTGATGGTTGCCCTGAAAGGTAGTAGGCAGTGCCTCAATTTCTAGTGCTTCGCTGCTGGTGCTACGCCATGGCAGATGGTTATAGCGCCGGTGAAGCAACAAATGTGCAATTGCGCCTCAGAAAGAATTAGAATCCGAGCGTTGATGATGATGATGATGATGATGATGATGATGATGATGAACAGTGGCTTGTACACTTATACTGGTTATGAATGGTTTGCAGCGGGCACTTATGATGAGGATTGGTGATGAAGGATGATTGACATTGATGTCAAATGATGGTTGATAATGGTTGATATTGATTGATGATCATTGATGTTTGATATTGATTATTGATGCTTATCGATATTGATCATTTGCGATAATTGATATTCATAAAGTGTTGATTTATATAGATGAGCAATGACCCATGATGGTGGATGATGAACGAACTGGACACAATCTTTTTCAAAGTTTGGACTGGAAGGTGAGGGTTTCATGTACTGTATGTATTTCGAGTTATTCAGTTAAATACGCACAAATGTATCCATATCTCTCTCTCTCTCTCTCTTAATATACTATATATATATATATGTATATATGTATATTTAAATAAAGTATATTTATGTATATTTTTTATATATATATATATTTAAATATATACATGTATGCACATGGATATTCATGCGCACAAGTGTTTCTGTATGTTGGAGTGTGGGAATCATCACAGTTTTTTGGAAGTGTTTTTGAATGAATCAGCAATATTTGATGGTTTTGCTGTGGCAACGCGCAGCAGAAACTGGAACACTTTGGGCATTGACAACATCCACTTGCAGAACAAAGTGCGGCAGCAACCAGTGCAACAATGCATAAACACCATGTATTTGTGCACATTTGTTTGAAAAGATATGCCATCAGGTTTATGACAGTCATCCGATGAGAAACCAAACAATGAATGCAACCAAATATATATATATATAGTTTTAAATGTATATATATATACATGTATAGTGAGTAACCAGTGACTCCTTCGCACTTTGTAAAGTGTAGTGTACGGTTTTCGTGTGTATAACATGCACAAACACTCATACTTACAGTTTCAGTGCACAGAATGTTTACTTGCAGAGAAAAACTCGGAAACACTCAATCCAAATGCCAACTTCTGCTGAACATAGCTTTGCCACCAGACTTGCAGAGGGACTCAATCACCTAGTTGAGATGATGGCCAATGTGTTCAACTTAATAGCACCCGAAACATGTAGTTTCCCCACGCGTTTTCCTCAAATGATGTGGTAATGAAACGCCCTTCGCAATATGAACTTGCAGCAAACATCAAGGAGTGACATTGTTTGGTGTTGTTTTTTCCCTCTTTTGAGTGGGCAGCAAGCAGCAGCCTCATGTTTTGGAATTGTTGAGAAATATCAACAAGAATGGGGATGGTAGATATTCCTGTTGGCATTTGCAGTGTCGGTAACAAGCATGTAGCGTGCATGCGTTTGCATTTGTATACAATGCATGTGGCAAATAGATGACGGTCAATATATACAAAAACATATAGAACCTAAAAACTATATACCCAAGCGAAGTCAAACAGACTATCACAGTAGTTTTGATTCAAAGGCCAACGTGACAATCTTTGCATGTGCAAGGTCTGTCCAATTGTGGCCTTTCACACGCTCACTCTGCTTTCTATGTCTCGTCATATACTCACAAGTATGCAGATTATACGCACAAACATATAGCTATGTATAGGTACGTTCATATTCACATGCACAAATGTCTATATAGAAACACCAAATCCCGTACGTGTATACATGTATACATGCATAGCTACTTACCGACCTACCGAACTACCTACCTACCGACCTACCTACCTACCTACCGATTTACATGCAGAATTTACTGCTGTCACAACTTGCAGCCCAGGAGCATTGTGAGCGGTGGATCCGGAGATGTCCTTGCTGTGTCTCGGTCCAACCTCAAGGACAAGATTCGTTTCAAACGGGCAGTGCTGCTGGTGTTTCTGGTTGCAATTGGTTGCAGGGTCATGATGTTTCCCATATGATATTGTTGACCAATATGTATACATGCATGTTTCTATTCATATCAGTATATCTACATAAATCCATGCTTGTTTTTTCTGAAAACGATCGTGTTTGGACATCTGAATGTGCGAATAGATAGACCTGTTGCTTCCAAATTTCCTAATCAGCTACTGTCCTTGATCCAGTTGCTTCCGTCCAAAACTGGCTGGATCGCAGGCTTCGGCGGCACGTTTGTCAATCCCTCCAGCCATCATGCAGACCTCCGAAATGTAAAAAAGGGGGACCCCAGCTAGACGAAGCCTTTTGTTTCCCCGGAACTTGTGCGTATTTAACTGTGCTTGGGACAACAGAAGCCCAGTCCTTCCCAGCACACGGCACCCCGCCAAAGGGTCGCCTCCCCCACTTGGCCGCCCAGTCCTTTTCGGTGGATCGGGCAAGTACAACAGTGCCTTGGTCTGATTGATCCTGGTCGTCAGGAATGCTCAAGATGCCATCTTACGGTTAATAGAGTTAGCCAATGGATTACCCATTCATGTATGTTGAGTGGAATCTGAGACCAGATACCTTGAAATTTGTTCCAGATACCTTGAATATTACGTATGGCTTGACTATGGTTAGTAGCGGCCAGTATCGCGGTTCATGGTGGAGTTGTGGTTGCCTTCAAGAATCAAAAACATGGTTGGTTCTTGTAGATGGTTATTCACTATGCAGTATACAGGGCATCACCCCCAAGGCGAACATGCTTGTTATGTAAGCGAATCAGCTATCGGGGCACCACTCGGTACTGGTACCAACATTTCTGGATATCCGTATAAGAGCAATTCACCGGGTAATCGTCAACCAGAATTATGTTTGATTACAGCTACGGCTTTTGGTTGCTAGTGCGCAATGATCATCAAGTGAGGCTGAAAAATGGTAAAGCACTCAATTAGTTGCAGGGAAATTCACCTGCACCCCTTCTGTTCAGATCCCAAGAATAGAAGGAAAACATAAGAAAGTCCATCAAATTGTTGGCATCTTCACCATTCTTCACCCTGTTCACCTGCCCATTTGTATGGGGACCCTGCCATGGCTCAGGTGGATCAAGTGGTCCAACAGCTGGCGAGGAGCGTTGGGGATCCCTGGCGAGTGCCTTGGTGGCACCGGGTTCCACTGGCTGCTTGGGAGGGGGGCCAGCCGGGGGTAGCCCTCGGCCTTTACGGGGCCAGGTTAGGATCTACCAGGAGCTACCACCAGGAGTTTGGGCCGCTAAACACTCAAGGGCATTTGCCATTCTCAGCTGAGAAAGCTGCCAATTTTTGCTAAGAAAGAACAATTTTGGGTTTAAACAGCGGCAGCGCTGTCCTGGACACACAGAATGCAACACCATTCCAAAAGATTCAACTCAACTTTGAATCGAAGGTTGGTTTGAATCCCATACCAGTCATGCATAGATCCACTGTGAACAGCCAAGGCGTATACTTTGATCTATGGCTCTCAGCCGCTGAAGGGGCACGAGTCTTTGGGCGATGTGTTGGGCTGCGAGAACTCTGCAACCCTGGTGGCAGTGAAGCAGCCCTTGCTACGACGCTTGACGAAAGCGGGTGAGATTGGGTGATTGGGGAACCTTTTTTTTTACATATTTTTGTTTACATGCTTAAAAAAAACGGATGGATCCAAAGAGGGAGGTATTTGGAATCGTTGATGGATGTTTTGGGTGTTTTGGTAGGGGGTGTTGACCCCACCTGGTCAAAGGTTGTTTTTATTTGTCGTGTTGTTTGTTTCAAAGCTGGATTGAATTTGAGTTTGCAGAGGAAAACTCCATCATTATTTTACTGACCATCATTTTTGTGGCCACAAACAAACAGTTTTTGTTTGCTTCAAAAATTGAACCATCAAGGATTTCAAAATAATGCGAACGTAATTGTAAATTATTTTTCTAATTAATTTGTCGAAATTGTGAACAACCAGACAGCGAAAGGCATGAACAGTGGCTCATCTCCCAGTTGCAGAAATCAGAACCATTCAGAACCAAATTGTTGGTTGCAATGTAGACTATCGCCATTGTTTTTGGGCTGGAAGGTCCCTGAAATGAATCACTGTCGGTGCACGCGTTCGTCAGAAAACCATGCGCACATTATGAACAGTGCATCCTCTGGTTGAATCCGCTTGTTGACACCAGAAATCCAAGCCCTTTCTCCCAGAGATGGTCCAGCAAGGTGCTGAATGGTGGCCCAATTTCTGATTCGTCAGGGTGCCCTGCGGCCCCAGGAATCTCTTGCCCATGCCCAGTGACATCTGCAGCATTTCTGCCATCAATGGATCTGCTGTTGGTCACCAAGGGCAACATCAGTAGCCACAAGGAGACCTGCGCAGGGGCCGCCCATGGGATCCAACGACATAGCCGGTAGGTAGGAAACAGATGGCGTTTGGTGGGATGGTAGTACCGGAGTTGATTGAGAGGTACTTGTTTTTTTCCTTCAGTTGGTTTCCCCCTCCAAATTGGTATTTTCTCCGGCACGGTTTTTCAACAAAAATCATGAGTGCATTTGTTTTGGTACCCGATGTCCGTAAAATCTTGGCCGCCAGTAG
Source organism: Symbiodinium kawagutii (assembly GCA_009767595.1). NCBI lineage: Eukaryota > Dinophyceae > Suessiales > Symbiodiniaceae > Symbiodinium > Symbiodinium kawagutii. Next base: position 146,732 of record VSDK01015191.1, read on the forward strand.
TTTTGCAGTGCTTTGACTTTGTAGGTCCAAAGTACCTTCCGGGGATACACTCCTGGGGTACCATTTTGGGACATGTTTGGATTTGAAGGGAGTCTAAGAGCGATGGCTCTGAAAGAAGCATGGTCACAGGTATGCTGTGATGACTCCTAGCATGCTAGGGCCCAAGGACCACCGGAAAAGCAGAAGACGTCAGGTAGGATGAGGTTGCAAGAGATGCTATGTTTGTCGGTTCTGATATTTTGTAGAATGGGGCTGTATTGTACGTACATTCTTTTTGGTTTGAAGCAACTTCTGAATCTCTGCGGAGATTTCTTGGATTTTCATTCATTGAATGTTTCCTTGATCCAGAATTGATCACTTGAATGACCACCATTGATAGCCCTTGATTCATACCATCAGTGATGGCCACTTCTGGGATAGCCGCCCCTAGCAGCCTTAACCATGGTTAGTTGCTGCGCCACATCAGCCATCAGTGCTGATGCTGTGGCTGGGGGTGCTGCCCG